>SMGT01012934.1:0-75300 GCA_004794575.1 Lanistes nyassanus | reverse complement strand
GCTTTATGTACGAGAATGGTTGCTTCATTTAGATCTTACGTCTAGATAAAATAAAGAATTACTCAACATACAGTCTTTTTCGGCATTATAGAACATTTCAAGTATTTACTGGGACTAACAACGATTAAACCAGGTTGAAAGGGATAAATCCCAAGTTCCATTTTTGTTGTCTAGCTACGGTGGATCTGTTGTGCCTAAGCAGGAAACATTTCTACGTTATGGGGTTGTTCAAAGGAGAGCCATGCACATGAACAATCTTCTTTGCTGGGGAAATGAGCAGTTTCCTCATAACTGTTCCTATTCTTCTGCATACATCTATTCATCACTAGAAGACAGTCTTGCAGTGATCTGCAAACAAGGTATGTGTGTTTGTAAGGATTCAGCGCGCCTGATATTGCAAAAGTATTTCGAAAAAGATTCATTTATTCAGCCGATACGTTATCGCGTGTATAAGTATGGGTTTGCCACAGTACTGCAGTTATGTAAGTTGCAACTTTCTTTCGTTACGTCAGAATTTGAGGAGACGGCTTGTATTATTGTTACTGTGGTTCATGTTATTTATTTTTATAACATTACCTCCTTCGGTTAAAAGGCTGTAGGCTGAGACCATAATCTATTTTTAACTTCTGTTGTGGTGAAAACTTGGATGCGGTAAAATTTCAGCAGATGGCTAGTAAACTTCAGAAGTTACTAGCCTGTCGGGTTGCTGAAATATATATATATATATAGGCCTAATAATATTCTGGAACTTCCTCATCCCTTTAAAAAAGACGATCGCCCAGGCGTAAGTGAAATTCGATATTGGTCAAGTACAAGTTATGAAAACTTCCCCCGACCAGACTGATAAATGCGTTCAATGAGAGTAAGGCCAGAGAATGGAGAGAGATGGAGACTCAGTGATATTTGGGCGGGAAGTTGCAAAGCAATACCACGGGGTGGCCGGACGTACCTGTCAGAGGGTAAGGGGAGAGGAGAACAAAAAAACTGATACGTTTCCAACCATTGTCCTGAAGGGTCCAACCAGCGGATCTGGCAAGAAATAATGTTAGTAACACTTCGACCCAATGGTAGAGCAAATAATATTCTTTCCGCCATCTTTGGGGACTTTCGCCCTCTCTTAACCTATTTAAGGAAGCCAATCTTTAAAACGCGCATTTTTCCTACTTGATACAGCAGGGACTATATGGCCCTGAACCCTAGAAGTCCGCAAGCAGCAAGTCTGACTTCAGGAGGGGCCCACTCTACCGAGTGTATATACTGTTACCTGCTGGCACCTGTAGTTAATTTGCACGCCTGCCGCACCTTCCTTTCTGTGCGCGTGACCGTGATCCGGACTGACCTCGTCATTGAGAGACGGAGCGCGGTCTCTGACATCACAGACGGTGGAGAAGGGAGCGCAACAACCGGCTCCAAGGAACCACGTAACCTTCCGTCGCTGCCAGTCGTTGGCACGAGGCACTGGACAACAGGGTGCCAAGAAGCGCGTGGTGTCAGAGGGGCTCGGACCAGGTTCACCACCGTCCGTCAGGCAGTAATAATAATAATAAATGTAGATTTTTAACGCGCGAGAACACATTTCATGCACAGTTCGAGGCACACACTCTAATAAAAACAACGAACACATACAGAGAGAGATGAACGCAACACTGACCAACAGGTCAGGAGGCAGATCGTCCGTGATTCACAGGTGGGTAGAAAAGTATCATAAAAGAAGACTCACAGAGAAAGTTGTAAGTTAATGCAGACATGCAGTCGCGGCGTCAGTCAAGGTACTTACAGAAAAGATAAGTTTCTAAGTTTCGTTTGAAAGTCTGTAGTGGTGGGGAGTGGCGAATGTTTTTGAAAGTGAGTTTCATTTGGGTGGATGCCGAGAAGGTGAACATGCGGTGTCCGTGTTTTGGTCCTGATGCTGGGTACTGAGAGAATGCGATCGTCTGAAGAGGAGCGGAGCTATCTCACTGGAGTGTAGATTGTAAGAAGTTCTGAAAAGTAGATGAGGAATGCAATGGTGAAAAAATTGAAACAGAGAGTAGACAACTTGTACTCGATGTGAGCCTGAATGGGTAGCCAGTGCAGAGTGCGGAGGAGAGGTGTGGTATGGTCTGTTTTGCGCGCTTTCAGGACAAGGCGAGCGGCCGAGTTTTGAAGTTTCTGTAACTTCTGTGCAGATACAGAGGACAGCCGCCCAGCAAGGAATTGCAGTAGTCGAGTTTAGACAGAGCGTAGGCACATACAAATGTGTTTGCAACCTGGTCAGATAGTAGGTGACGGAAGCTGCTGCTCATTTTTCTGAGTTCAAATTATGCAGATCTGCAGATATTGGATATGTGTTTGCTCGGTGTCATGTTAGATGTAATAATAACACCGATGTTTCTGGCAGAGTCAGCGAAAGGAATGTCGACGTCACCGACTCGAACTGCTGTGGGATATTCTGTCACTCGAGTATTTCTTTCACTCTGTTTTTTCCTCAAATTAAATGTAAAACAGGGGAACTGTACCAAGCTAGAAAGGGACAAAGACGAAGACAATGTACATGTTTCGGGGCACTAACCCTTCATCAGGACGACACAAAAACGATGAAAAAAACGAAAAGGAAAAAGACTTATCTGCAGTAGATGTGGCGTCGGCTGCATAGCAGGAGAATGACCGAGGGACAGTGAGTAAGAAAGGTTAAAAAGAGGGGCAGCCAATCGCAAGGTACGTAGGAAAGGGTAGAGAAGGGTGGGGGTGGAGAGTGGGTGGGGGAGAGAGAAAGAGAAAGTAGCGCGGGTAAGGGGGCGTCGGTGAGAGAGAGAGAGTGGGAAGGAGGTGAGAAAAAAGTTAGAGACAGAGGGGTGGGGGTTAAGGGAAAGGAGGGGGAGGGTCAGTGTTTTAGGTTGAGTCCAGTAGGTGCCATGGTACCGAAATGGGTAATGAAGTAGGACTCCATATTCTTACGTTGATGTCGAAGAAGGTGACCGAGGTGCATGAAATAATGTAGGTGTATTGAATGGAGGGGTGGAAGTGTTGTATGTAATACAACATATTACATACACCACTAAACACCGCAGAAACACGCCAGTTGCACGTCACCCCCACACACAGCTCACAACATGAGGGTCTGTGGTATCTGGACAATGAAGAGCGACTCCATTGACCGCAAAAATATGGAGTCCTACTTCGTTACCCATTTCGGTACCATGACACCTACTGGACTCAACCTAAAACATTAGCCTGACGCAGTTCGTCACGGATGGTCGGATACCAGTGGGCGCAATGTACAGTGGGCACGTAACGGCAAGCGACTACCCTGTAGAGCAGGACATCCGCAGTACCCTGAGGGAACAGCAGTGGTTTGTAAGGCCCGGCGGGACCCCCTCCGTGGTTGGGGGGATTCGTGTATTAGTGCGTGGCCACGCATCAGCGAACTCTTAACATAACCAGACGGAACTTCTCAATGAAACCAACCGAATGTCTATAGGTATTTATTTGATCTATCTTTATATATATATTTATATTTACTTGGGCATATGTGTATGGTACTCAATACGTAATCCCATAATAATAATCTTATAATTAATGTCATCTGGTGGTTGTGATCTGTCGGAGTGAGGGGTTTGTGTGAGTGGGCGGGTAATACCCGGGGTCGACTGGGGGGCGACTGAGTGTGTCTGCTGCTGGAGGAAGTGGGACGAGCGTGGACACTGGGCGTGCATACAGTCACGCGGGTCGTCACACAGGCATGTAACATTTTAAAGGTTTTCAACCTAGAGTGTATTGTCAGGTATGTACAGGTCGACTTCGGGCAAGTTAGGTGTTTGCTAGCTGACCCGAAGATGAAAAATATAAAAGAGTTAATAACATGCACTGGGTAGGCATTGCATACTTTTTACTTTATCAGCCTTTTAAGTTCCCCAGGGTTGCAACGGTTACATTGTCGCGTCCAACGGAACCCTCCAGTCGCCGGGGTACCCAGAAGACACAGTGTACAGCAACGACACAGACTGTGTATGGAGAATTATCAGCACGGCGGGGACGATTCAGTTGAATTTCACAGATCTCCAGATCAACACTACCTTTAACAAGGCATTTAACATCCTGCAGGTACATTCACAACAATGTGGCCATCTGTGACTGCCGATGAGAACAATGCACGTGATGCACAATGCATGTGATTAAGTGACAATATTTAAATGCTTCTTCGAGTGTCATTCTGTTCAAATAATCAATTTGCAGGTAAACATCCATATATTCTCAACTGGCAATGATTTACTTTTATTGCATCGGTCTTAGTATCCAGCTGCGTGTATTGTTCTGTCTGTACGTCTGACAATTTTTTTTGCATACTTATAGGGTAGACTACAAAGAAAGTCAAGGATTTGGATGACCCCCTCATCATGATTCAAAATAATCCCGTTGTTGTTCAGCATCTTTTTTCCCATTTCAGGTCCTAGTCTGGCCTTGGAGGCCGGTAGCCTACATAGACAGCCCCACAACAGTGGAGCCGTTTGTATTCCCAGAAAATACATTCTACTTGTGGCTCAAAG
The DNA here is from genome assembly GCA_004794575.1 of Lanistes nyassanus. Taxonomy (NCBI): domain Eukaryota; kingdom Metazoa; phylum Mollusca; class Gastropoda; order Architaenioglossa; family Ampullariidae; genus Lanistes; species Lanistes nyassanus. The sequence goes on along the minus strand of SMGT01012934.1, from coordinate 70,774 downwards.
CCCAGTCCGGGACGACAGGAATTCGATTTCAGGCATCGTGGGGTAGGTCCACGCTCTCACAGAAACATGTTTTACCTCACTGTTGTGATTTTTCTGGCGTCTAGTTGCCTACCCTATCAGGGGGTAGAGCAAAATGTTATGGTCAGCCCGATTGGCTCGCCAAAACAGCCGGCCGGGAGAATGCGTCGTGGAGGAGGAAGGTAGCTGACTGAGTGCAAGGGGAACTCGCACCCCGTCCACCGGTTGACCCGTCACGCTGAGAGGGGGGTCAGTTGCGAGGTGGGGGCGAACCACCTTCCACGGGTTACAGACCACCTTCCCGAACGGGTAGGTCGGTCTTGCAAGACCGCGCGCAGGCCTATATAGGCAACCGACCGCAAGCCAAAATCGCCAACTTGCGGAGATCCCCGCCGATTGCCAGGTGGGCTAACGCCGAGAGTATTTAAGAAGAATACAGCCTTTGTCTGCGACGTAGGAAGAGAACCAGCAGTGCTTCTGCAACAGGGGTAGCTCTTACCAGTCAGGAAGGAACTCGGGCATTTTGGACCGGTGTTGAGAGTGTGGAGCTGAGAGACGTGGCGTCTGCGGTATTCCTATCCAGCATCGTGAACGTGAGTGTACGAACGGTGTAGGAAAAGTAAGACACGGTCGTAACTCGAGATAGTGAACAAACTTAGAAGAGAGTAAATCTAAGCTTGTTGATTTGTTGGTTGTAGAACCCTACGGTTATTTCCTGTGATCGTCGGTCGATCTTATTGGTTACTAAGACGTCGGCGCGACAGCTTCTTCTGAGAAGTTTTAGTTCCGAGAAAATACGGTTCTTTGTGTGTACTGATTTGCAGTATCGCTACGGTAATGTTCATAACCCGGTAAATCACGAGGGCGTGCAGATACGTGTAGCATCACTGGGATGAATATATGCGAGTGAGAGTGATTGTTCTACATATGTCAGATGTATATTGGAGCATCATTCATTGTGTAGTGAAGAATTCCATGTGTAACTGTAAATAAATAGAATAGTGTTTTATCGCTGCCCTTTTTATTAAGTTGCGCGCGTGACAAGCAAGGGGGTGGGGGCTTGAGCCGACTGGAAATTGAGGAAATTAGGCAGCGATTGCAGTGTTAGTTTCCCCCGTCTTGACAGATATTTTATTTACAGGCAAAGTGCATAGAGACCATTGCTGCATGATTAGTTAAATGATTCTATGTAGTGCCGACTGATGGAACCCCAGCTTGTCATGCTACCGTTACAGATGACAGCCGTTTGGCAGGTACACCTTGCACGCGCGTTATTAATTATAAAAATTTTTCTGCTAATCCGTTAAGGGAAAGAACTCTTGCAATCGAAAGCTGGATCATTTCTTCACGAGTTACTTCCCTTTTACTGTGTTTAAAACTGCCAATACGACTGGTTTTCGGCAGTTAGAAGCTAGTATACACGTGTGGTCGGTCACTTGAGAAATGTTAGATTTACTCTTCAAACTACACGCTAAAGACAAAAATGACATTGTTTTGCAAATTTACTGCGATAAATTGGATGAAGACAAGATTATTTGTGCCTGAAAGACCCAAGAGAGGTATTACGAAGAGAAAAACGAGTGATCACGTTACGAACAGTGTGTATAAGGAATTGTGAGGACTTCTTGATTTCTTCAAAGTCAGTTGTGTTTCCTTCAAAGGATTTTTACAAACTATTGAAAAAGTACCAAGAAACACAGTAAGAAATGAGTTTTTTTATTTATTAATGTTTAAAACTAAGTTTAATTAACATTTTTAGTGTTTTGGGGGATTTTTATATGAATTTTCGAAAAAAGGCTAAAATTCCCCAGTCCACGGGGATGGCTCGAGGGTAGGGTTCTACGTCACCACAATGACACAACCATCGTTGAGGCCCTATGTTCCCCGGTGGAGCAAAAGGACTAAAGAGAAGAACTGCTATTGTAAGAAGCTTGCAACATCATCACATTATACATTTGATCATATGTAAAAGCAGTACTGGTCTGTCTACTATGCGTTTTTTCGAATCGATAAAATACCTTATGCCGATATGGGTGGTAGTGATTATTTGGAGGGACAGTGCTTCCACCTCGCGGTGATTTCGCACTCTACTAAACTATTTACTGAAAGAACCACCAGATGATGGCTGTAATAATATGGCCAGTGCGGACAGGCAGTATAATGTGCGGGGAGATGGCCGAATGCAGTTTGAACAATGTTTAACTCCAGGAAATAATCCTTACCCACACCAGGCTTTGAACCAGCAACCTCCATCTGCTAGTACACAGCTCTCCCAACTGAGCTATCCAGGCACCCATTTTGCCGATATATGTTATTCCTAGAAATGTCTGGTGGGTCAAGGAGATTGCACTATAGATTATTGGTGTGACCCATCCACGACCCTCCGGCCCTAATAAGCCGCCATCTAGCCGCTCACGTCATCGCCAGCCCAGGTTAGGTTCCTGTTCACACCTGATCAGGGGTGCTGACTCTTGAAGCCAGGGGCAAGGTGTTATGCGCCCTGAGGCTGGCCAAGTGTGGGTTAGGGACAGGAGAGTGGAGGAACCTGCTGATGCATAGTGTCGAGCACCAGGGGCTTTGATGTAGCCAATGGGTGTAAACAACCAGGAAAGGGAGGGGGTAGCTATGTCCACTCTTGGTGTCCACTTAGGGGTGTTTCTAGTGGTTAACACGGGGTGTGGCTTCTGCTGTCTCTGGCCTGATTGGTTGATATATGTAACCATCTTGATGACCACGTGTTTGTGAATGAAAGAATCTATGGACGAAAGTTAGGATAAAAGGACTGGTTTAGACTGTCAAATCATCTTCTGCCCAAATCTCCTGTGAGAGAACGTCTTCAGCCCGAATATCCTGAGTAGGGTGCATCGTCAGCCAATTCTACAGTGGTGGTGTCTTTAGCCTGAACTCCTGTGAAGAAGAGCTCCTGTGGGGAGACGTACGTGTCTTGTGGTACAAGTCTGCTGAAGGCTGAAGGATTCAGCTGCAGAATTTGAGGTGTCTCGTTCTGCCAGACGTGTGGAAGTCTAGTATCAACGGCACGTGGCTTGAGTAGACCAGTTGCATAACGCAAGGGACTCTGCGAGGGTGTGTGATCCTTCCAGACTGGTGTGAGACTCTAGCAGCACGTGTTCCTCTGCTGTGGGAAACCTCTACGCTGACCGGGCGAGAGGACTGCAGAACCTGAAGGAGGGAGACCGAAGACCGCGGACAAGACAACCGTCTGAAGCAGGGGGCGAAGGTCCTTACAAGGAGGCTGTCTGTAACCGAGCTCTTGGGGTGAGCTCAAGGGGCTGTGTGTCAGCCTTTGGAAAACGTCATATCCTCTGTGGCATGTGTGATCGTCAGCATCGAAGTCTGCTGTTACGTGGAGGTGTTCAAGAGGTCTTCAGGGTATCTACTGGTGAACATATCCAAGGAAGGAGCGCTCCAACGTACAGACTGTCGTGCGGACTGTAAGAAGCATTTAATCAAAAACGAGTGTTGTGTTCTGTGAGTGTTGTGCATCACGTGGTCACTCTTTTCTCGTAAGCAAAGGCGAGATTGAGGTACGTGGTTTGTCATTGTGTTTAATGGCGAGGCGGGTGATGTAGGGTGGTATTAGATGTTATAGTAGACCTAGCTTGAACAGAAGGAAATTGCGGGACCTCTAGAGTTTAAACGAGTCGTAACATATATTGTCTTGATTGTAAATACTCGCTGTTTATATCAACAATACATTCTTCTTTTTGTATTCACTGTATTACGGTCATTTGTGGTTCTTTGTGGGAGACTGTAGGTGGTGGGGGTCGGCTATATGATTAAGAAATCATATTAATAAATTTTAGTAATACAGTGATAGTTCCACCTACGCATATGTCACACTCTTGACGGTGGTCGTGTGAGCGAGAATAGGAGACTCCCGTCAAGAGCATAAGTAATCTCACAGTTGTGACAAGCGTTTTCAAGTGGCGACTTTTCTATCTCCTTTCTGCAAGAGAACTTTGTTCAGTTACAGCTGTCAAAAGCAAGTCGTATGAAGTATTATCCAAGCGCTTCCATTGCCTACGACTTTATCTCCCCTTGTCTAGGTGTTAAAAATAATTGTCTCTGCAAGATTTACTTTGAGCTATTAAAAAGAAGACTATTTCTCGACAGTAGTCAGACAACTGTTCCCTACTGGTGAAAATGTACTTTCCATGAAAAGCGGGTGGCCTTGTCTGATCCGCTCTCCTGGTGTAAATAAAAATGACAATTCCAGCGGCAAAAGAGGGGGACCGGGGAATTACTTCGCCCCGATATTCCTTCTGCCTGAAGATTTCCTCATGGAAAGAGCATTTATCGTATGTAGGCGTCACAAGTATGTTTCTGTTCTAGGACCGCCTCCAGAGCCTCCACCCTGCCCTGAAACAACGTACAACTCTAATGGCTGGCTACAGTCACCGCGTTACTCTGGCCAGTATCAGCCAAACCTGAACTGCAGTTATCTAATCAGCAAAAGAAAAGGGGTTTTCATTAATTTTGACTTTTATGACTTCGCTCTTGGTGAACCACAGGGGGTTGTATGTCAAGACTATATCCAGGTGAGTACAAGAACGCTTTTGAAATGATAAAGAAATTCAAACGAAAAAAGGAATATGATAAATAATGAAATAAAGACTTCTCTACAGGAAGACTGATTCTTTTTATATTTTCCGTGCACTGCTGGTAAAACGAAAATGCTAGAAATGTTGCTCTATTTAATATCGCTTTATTTAATGAATTGTACGTGTGCAGTGTCTGTAATGCCGTCATATATTGACGTTGCAGATATTTGATGGTGACTCTGAAATGTCACCAACAGTTGGAGGTCCGTTCTGTGGAACAACTCGCCCTCCCACCATTAGAACTAAGATCTTAAACTCCACACAAGTTCTCGTCAGGTTCAAGTCCGACGCTGTCAGTTCGCCTGTTGAGAAAGGTTTCAACATATACTATTATCCAGTAGAGCCAGGTATTAACAAAATAATTTTTGCTGTCACCCTATTTAGTTACTCCCACGGTTATACAACTGCACCCGTCAAACGATCACATAACCAAAAGAAGTTCGCCAGGTATTAATGAGTGATGCTTGCTTACGCACTTATGAAACATACCTGAGTAGGGTTTGAGCGCCCTGACTTGCGCCGTTGTTGCATAGCTCTCTACGTTGTGTTAATTTTTGGAGTTTTCTATTATTGTTTTGTTGTCATCTGTGCCTGGCAGATTCCTGGTGTCGTGGCCGTTATTGAGGTACACTTTCTATTGCTCGTTTTCTCAATATGCTGAACTTATTGGTCTCTTTGTGTTCTGGTATACTGCGACAGTGCGTCCTGCGCTCAGCCCAGCATGGCCGACTGCCCCAGAGGTCAGGCAGATACCTCAGTTACTGTTATTAACCCCCGGCATTTGAGTGCATTTTCACCCAAACTGGTGCTTGAGAAAACAGCCAGACAAACCACACTATGTGTGCTACCGGTGTTGACAAAGTCCCACTTCGAACGAGGGACGAGCTGAAAGTGAGCCCACCTAGTTCGGTGCCAGTTCTGTTTCCAGCTTTCCATTATACACAGTCTTATCTCCGGAATAGGGCGAACTGGGTTTCGCGGGTTGCAAACTTGAAGCAGCTTGGCACTGGCAGGGATCTCCGGCGTCGGTCTAGAAGAGGTGGGATAACAGAGAGACGTTGTTGATAAGGATGTTGACATCATGTTGCTGACGGAGACATGGCTACGCTCGGTGGGCGACGAGCCCGAGATGATAACCTAGATGATTCCTGCCAGCTGCTTCGTGCAGTCCTTCGCTCGAGGCTCCTTGGGCATGGGCGTGGCTGGCCGTGGAGGTGTGATCGCCTTTATTGTGAAAGACTCTCTGACGAAAAATGGAACCTTCATGCTGTCACCGTGTCAGCAGCGCTCTTTGGTGGCGACCGTACTCACCGTGATTGTGAATGACAACAGGATTGTCTACATCTACAGATCCCCCTCCTAACCAGAAACATAAAATGACTCATGGAATGTTTTTGAGGATCTAACGGACTTTGTTCAACACTGCGATGCTATAGACGGAAAACCTCTGTTAATGAGCGATTTCAATGTTTATTTTGATGATGTGAACGACTGCAAAAACTGTTTGAATGTACTTTGACTGGAAACAGTCAGCATTCACTTTCGTAGAATCAACAGGATTTATAAACAGGCATTTCATGGTTAATTGATTACCTACATGACCCATGTCTGTTCGGTTACTGAATACAATACCACTCTGAGGTCCAGTTTGGACAAACATGCGCATAGCCCGTCGCCGGAAACTTAATCCCTGGGTCTAGTATTTCCGAGCAGTTCGCAACTCTGAAACGCGAACGCCGTGGGCCGGAAAGACGCTGGCTGTAATCCAAACTGACTGTACACAGAGACATTTACGGAGCTTTAAACCAGAATCTCGTTCTATGCCATTGTCTATCACTTCTGGATCATCTGAAATCTCTTTTTCGTACTCTGTAAGAAATCTAAGCTTTTTCATAGACTCCGCAGTCTCGATGAAACAACATAGTACTACAGTTTGTCAGATCTGTTAGTTTGAACTAAGCAGGATTGGTTCGATCGGAAAATTTCTTTCCGATAAAGCCACCAAGACCCTTGTCACGTCCTGTATTCTTTCCAGGTAAGATTCCGGCATCTCACTTCTCATCGACTGTCTTATTCATTTTCCTTAAAGCGCGCCTTCATGACTCTACTACTCCGATTACATCTTTTTTCAACAAAAAACGCTTCAAACGCAAAGCGCATGGCCTCCGCTGTTTTTCCGTCTAATTTGGAACTCCCTACCCTTTCACGTTTGCCACTCACCTTCCTTCTCATCCTTCAAATCCAGCCTCAGAATGTATCCCTTTACCTTTTATTTTGAATAATGTAAGTGGGCGTCTCTCTCTCTTTATTTTTATCTCTCTCTCTCTCTCTCTGTATGTGGGTATGTGCGGTTGTGCGCGTGCAAGTGCTTGTAGCTTGTCTCTTAGCGCATAAATCAGGGATAGGCGCTTTATAAAAACATGATTATTATTATTACATACATATTCACAAAAATAGCAAACATAAAGGAAAAATCTTAAAGAAAGAAAGGAAAGAAAGCAAGAAAAGAAATAAAGAAGGTGTCACATGTCACCCTAGGCTATTACCTGTCACTCCTAGGTAAGCCTTTTAGCTCCTCCTTTTTGTAAGCTAGTAGGGAGAAGATACGTCATCACCAGGTTAATCGCTCCGCCCTTTCTGAAGGTAGGGAAATGCTACGCCATTGGTCAGGGAACCTGCCCTGCTCCCCTTAGTGTGGCTAGAACTGGTTTACTTGAGGTTAGTGCGTCAGAACGGTTACTACAAAAGGAGTAAAAAACGTTAGATATACACAGGAGGGAGCGATACACAGAGAGATACACAGCGATTAGGACACACAGAAAGATACACTCGGATGGAGAGAGTGTTAATGTAGGAAGACCAAGAGAAGCCAACACGTGTAGGCCCGCGGACCTCTGACCCTTGCCATCTTAGCCAAGACGTGGAAAAAGTAAAGGGCTAACAAATCACGCGAATACATTGGAGTGTATTGCGCCGACACAAGACGTGTAAGTGACTGTTACCCTAACCTTATAAGCTAAGGACTGCTTTTGTTGTAAACTTATCTTAGAGTCTGGGAATCGAGTTGATGTAAGATAGGTGGTTTTATCCTGCCGGAGTCAGGTGACGTCATAAGCTAGTGCCCGGGCGTGTATGCCAAAAGAGGGTTCAGAGAGGTAGCGCTGGGGTACAGTGTCCTAGCTTCATAGTTGCTCGTTGAATAGTTTTAGAGTTGTTTCAGTAGTGACAAGAGTAGGTGATCTGTTGTAGGTCACTTATTGATAACTTTAGAGCTGTATACTGCAGTAAAGTAGTTGTTTTTCAGTAGCCACAAGAGTAGGTGCTCTGTTGTTGGTCACTTATTGATGGCGTTAGTGCTGTGTATCGCTGAAGTGGTGTCTCAGTAGTGACAAGATTAGGTGCTCTGTTGTTGGTCTCTTACTGATTCAGTTTGAATAACTTCAGAGTTGTGTATCGCAGATATAGTTGTTTCAGCAGTGACAAGAGTAGGTGCTCTATTGTCGGTCACTCCTTGATTTAGTGCATTGAGCGGAATCATAGGCCGGTTTGCAGTTTGATTTCCCTCTTGCTCTCGTTTGTTTATTTTCTTTGTCTGATATCACGTGGTATGACGTAATCAGGCAGCGTCTTACCCGAGACACGAGCAAGGTGATTCTCTGTAAATAATTTATAGATATATTTGATTTGGTCGAGCCAGTTAGTGTTTGAAATATATGTTGAATAACAGTTCGCTACAGTTGTGTGTTTTACGAGGGTGGGGGCTCTTGAGCTAGAAGTGCTTTGCCTGTGAGAGACTGAGCGAACGTATCAGTGTATGAGAATCTTTTCCCTCGGTAGATTTCTCTAGTTATTCACATTATTTCATAGCGTCGTCATCCTTTGGTGTAGTAACCATTGACCTGAATCAGTAAAGGTTTTGGTGACGATTGCTCAATTAAATCTACATTTTACGAGATCACCATAAAAAGTTTGTCCAGTAATTCTGGAGAAGTCGAGTCCAGTAAGATAAGGTACCGCCCGGCCGTCACAGAAGGGAGGAAAGAAAAAAAGACGTTTGTAGAAATGCAGGCGCACTTATTGTTAACAGACCCGATCAGACCCGGTAACTACACTGAAGACAGCGGCAGTTTCCAATCCCCGGGTTACCCAGACGTGTACAATGGCGAGGAGGACTGTATCTGGACCATCACCACGAAGCCGTACCAGATCATCACTCTCTCCTTTCATGACGTACAGCTTGGGTCATGGTGGGAGAACAGCATCGAAGTAGGTTTTTTGTGTCTTTGCAGTACCTCCCCTTCCTCGTGTGTACTTATTCCAATAAAATATTTGGATGTTGTTTTCTCAGAGGAAGCAGTTGAAAAACAACATTGAGGACTTATATAGTCCTTGTTGTTTATGGCCTATAGAATAAACAAATAAAAGACTTGTTCATGTTCTCTGCATTTTTATAGGTTGTGTTTTAGTTTGATTAGTTTTAATGTTCAGTGCTAGGGTTACACAAACAGCAGACTAAAAGTTTCTCTTCGTTTCCTCTGTTTCCATTCAGGTTGTCGATCCGATCTTCTGGCGGTGGAATTATATTTATTCTTCTGGCTCAGTGTCACCGACAATCAGCGACGGAAACATCCTTCAAATTAGACTTTATTCAAAATTTGATAACGGAGTTAACAAGTTCAACGCTTCCTGGACAACAGGTTTGTTAGGGTTAAGTCTTTCTAATTAACAGCACACTTGTACTCTATAAACTCCACCACGACCATTCTAATGCCTAGACCTTTGCGTAAGTATACGCTATCGTTGAAGAAAAATACATGAAAAAATTCCGGAATGCGTTCTGTATACTTTGGACATATCATATCAGGGTATCGTATCGTATTACATCATAACATATCACATACCACGTAAAGCTTCATGTCACTGTTCATCCGTCCTGTCATGTATCATGAATCATATCATGTCACATCGTCATATCATGTCATATCATGCCATATATCATGACATATACCACATCGCATCATAAATCACCGCATCATATCAGACATCTTGTCACATCACATCATATCACATCTGACAACACATTTTTGTTCAGTCTGTAAGTCTTGGTATCCTGGCTTTGTACCAGAATGTCGACAAGTGTTCCATTCTGCTACGGGAACCATCTCCTCCCCGAATGACAGAGACTTTTACAAGTCACCAGCAGATTGTACCTACGTCATCAGTACACAACAACCAGGCTACTATTTCAAGATAGAGTTTACAACAATCACCTTTGAAAAAGATCAGAAATGCAGAAACTACATACAGGTAAAGTAAACAAGAATTAATCAGACTGGAACAAAGTGCTAATTTCTAGCAAAAACCACTGAACACAGAACAGAAATCGTATGTGTTAGAATTTCCTAACAGATCTTTGCGCCACATTCTATGGAGCGGTCAGCAGGGATAGCGACAACGGACACTATTACCGCCGGATACAGATATAATAACAGATATTAGCTTGAATGAAACCAGGCTCCACCATCACCAGTCCAGCCTATGCAATCAGCACGTGACCCTTTCCCGCATACAACATTCTCCCCCAGCCCCCTATGATGCGAAATCACTGAAAGGTAGAACCACTTCCCCTCCGAAACAACTGAACTCCCATGTTCTACTGGCAATGTTCATTTATATTTTGTGATTACAATGTCGTCACTTTGAGTTTATACTCACACACACAAACACGCCCGCACATGTAGATATAAACCTATTTTATCAAAGATCTTCGGGGTTTTTTAACGAATTTGAATTTTATGATGAATAACATGCTAAAACCATACAACAAGCGTTTTTTCCAATAAATCCTTTAATTCCACATGTGGAACGCTACAAACAGTTGAGGTTTTTTGCCAATAAATCCTCTAAGTACTTATTGCATACGTGGAACGCTAGCAGCAAATGGGTAGGTGTACATCTTACATATAGATGAGGTCACGAAACTTGGGGAATACTTTCTGAAAACAAAGCAACTCGTGCATGGCAATATTGCATGAAACTAAACGAGAGAAAAAAAATCACATAAAGAAAATAGGACTGTCGCTGTTAATAACTTATTAAAATCATCAAATGTTCTCTGAATAGCCAGTCATATTTTACCTCGTAGGTAGGCCAGATGGAAGCCTGCACAACACTCGATGTAGCAAGTAACAAGACACATGAGGCAGAGTAGTTTGGTTTTTGGCCCTAGTATTCAAAGCGGGGTTATGATGGCCCATTGGTGAAGTAGTAGCCATGGCCATCACGCCTGATGTCTGCTAATGTCTGCTGGAACCGTCTTGTCCATTCATGAAGGGGGTCTTTACATGTACAGCGGCATGTCAACTTGCTGGGTGGAGCCACAAGTGGGATCTAGACCTTCACTATGTGACGGCCGGGCGGTACCTTATCTTACTGGACTCGACTTCTCCAGAATTACTGGAGAACTTTAAATTGTGATCTCGTAAAAATGTAGATTTAATTGAGCGATCGTCACCAAAACCTTTACCGCATCAGGTCAATGGTCTCTACACCAAAGGATGACGACGCTATGAAATAATGTGAATAACTAGAGAAATCTACCGAGGGAAAAGATTCTCATACTTCGACACGTTCGCTCAGTCTCTCACAGGCAAAACACTACAAGCTCAAGAGCCCCCACCCTCGTAAAACACACAACTGCAGCGAACTGTTATTCAAAATATATTTCAAACACTAACTGGCTCGACAACATCAAATATATCTACAAATTATTTACAGAGAACCACCGTGCTCGTGTCTAGGGTAAACGCTGCCTGATTACGTCATACCACGTGGTATCAGACAAAGAAGATAAACAAACTAAAGCAGAGGGGAAATCAAACTGCACACGGCCTATGATCCTGCTCTATCCACAAATACAGTAACAAAGCTACCAGACTGAATCAATGTGACCACCACAAGAGCACCTCCTCTTGTCACTATGGAAACACTACTTTTCCCCAGAACACAGTTACGATACGTGACCGACACAAGAGCACCAACTCTGATCACTACCGAAACTACTGCTTAACTGCAATACGCGGCTCTAAAGCTATTCATCGACCGACAATGAAGCTAGGACACTGTACCCCAGCGCTACCTCTCTGAACCCTCTTTGGTATACACACCCGGCCACTAGCTTATGACGTCACCTGACTCCGGCAGGATAAAATCACCTATCTTACATCAACTCGAGTCCCAGACTGTAAGATAAGTATTTGGACAAGAGCAGTCTTACCTATAAGGCACAGACAACAGTCCCTTACTACTTTGTCTCGTAGTCGGCGCAATACACTTCAATGTATTCGCGAGATCTGCTACTGAAGCTCTTTCCAAGATGGCAAGGGTCAGAGGTCCGCGGGCCTACACGTGTCGGCTTCTCTTGGTCTTCCTACATTAACACTCTCTCCGTCCGAGTGTATCTCTCCGTCTGTCGTTCACTCTGTGTATCGCTTTATCGTTTTTACCTCCTTATGTAGTAAGCGTTCTGACGCATTAACCTCAAGTAGACCAGTTGGCGAGCATCTAGGTAACCACTAAGGGTGAAGAGAAGGGGCGGGGAAAACAAGCTAACCTATGAGTGACAGGTGATAGCCTAGGGTGACATGTGACACACTATGTGCCGGTTGAAGCCAAGAATATCCGTGGACGTCAGTTGCCGCGCTGGTTACATTTGTACAGAAGTCAGGGGTTCTACACCACAACATCCACAGCAAAAGCAAAAAGGGGTTACCACCATTCCCTCCCCCATTCCCCCAACCCCCTATCGGATCTTTACATATAAAACATTTACAGTTATCTTCCACTTTGTTATATATCGACAGTTTAGTTTCACTATTAACAATTTTTTTCTACAGATTTACGATGGTGGTTCAGAGTTCTCCCCCTTGATTGGCGAGAAATACTGCGGTCTATCACTTCCACCACCACTGAACTCCACTCAGACTCAATTGTTCATAAAGTTCAGGTCTCAGACAGGGTATAACAACTTCAGTCTCAAGTACTCCTCACATCCAAAAGGTGAGATATCACATTATGCACACTACTAAATATCAGCAACAGATTTTACACAGCTTTTCTCCTGTTTCTAATGTTACCCTCTTCTTATTCTTGTCCACATTTTGTCACTGTGGAAAATTTTCAATTTCGGATACTTTTTTTTTAAATTGAAGTCTGCGACAAAGGCCTGATGAAGGACAACGAAGGAAGCTTCACGTCGCCTGGATTCCCCCTCGGGTATCCTAGCAACACGTACTGTGTGTGGACCATCACAGCAGGCGACAAGGAGGCTATCATCGAGTTGACTTTCGACGAGTTCTCTGTCGGCTCTCAAGGAACGCAGTGCCAGTATGCTTTTGTCAGAGTGTACGATGGACCAGTGGTGGAGGCTGCGACAGCTGTGGCCACGTAAGTTAATTACACGTTTCTCCCTTTTGTGACTGACTTCAACCTTTTACTTCTTTGATGTCTTTGAAAAAGGTGTAGTTACTTTCACTTGTGAAATGTTGTCCTTTACTACTGAACATTACTCATCGAATTCGATTGTCGTTCTTGGTGTTACGGTTGAGCTTCAGTAACGTTGCCATGTAATTTCGATTGTGCATTACTTAGTCCGCCAGCAAGACTTGTCCTGTAATTAAGCAAACGTTGTTAAGACGTTTCGCATAGTTAGGTCAGGAAGTCTCCCCTCCAGTGGTTGTTGCTTGCTTTCCGTGTTCTCCATCCCTCTCTCTCTCTCTCTCCCTCTCTCCCACGCTGTGGCCTCCACCACAGTCTATGTTCAAGCGAAACTCCTTCTCATGTGTTAGTGATATTTGTGTCTGTAGATGGAAGTCGGGGTACAGGTGAACCTTTGTTGCCGTAGGCAAAAGAAGTCGTATGCTTAGCAATTATGTTTACAGCAAATCTGCAGAAGATAAAAAATATTTTGCTCAAGTACATTGTCACTAAGTGGATCAACACTAACAACCGTTAACACTTTCACTGGGCTATAGCTTGTGCGGGACGACCGTTACCCCAAAGGTCAGGTCAACTGGTAACAGTCTGACGGTTGTTCTCAACGTATTCGGATCACTGATTAACGCCAACGGCTTCCGCGCATCCTACATCGCCAGAAATCCAACCGGTAAGTATAGCCTTTGTATATTGTTTAACTATACATAGCTGGCAAGGGATGTAGGGTACACTTTACGTGTACAATGAGTACAATTTTGTGTAGAATAAGAATCGCGAGAAGTTTTAAGCCGTCGTTTATGGCCGTCTGAATAAGTAATTCGACGACCGTTACTACTGGGGGGGGGGGGGGGGAGGGTGGAGAGGGACAAGGGGTGAGAAGAGGAACGGGAAGGAAAATGGAATAACCCAAGAAAAATCTCGTTGGACACCACTGTAAGAATAGGCAATAACAGGATGACATCCACAGCAAGCAGGTCATTGGATCTCTCTATCCGAACCCACTATACCCACTGTATCAGAGACAAGGGCAGTATTTACCCTATGCCAAGAGTACCCCCACCCCACTCCCTACGAAGAAAAGTCGAACCTCAATCTTATTTAATACTCTCTAGTGGTTGAAGGGGGGGGGGGGCGGGATGATTAATGTTTACCTTTTGTTTGGACGCGTGTGCGTTTGACTGACACAACGCAAGTATATTTTTGCATACTAGTGAGCTTCTTTTTTTATTTTTTGAACGATCTGTTTGTGTTTAGAAATGCATGTTGTATATGGAGACAAATATATTATATGTTTCAGGCCAACTTCCAAAAGGTGATATTATATACAACCTATTTTATCATTGTGCGGTTTAATGGTTTTATTGGGACGAACATCACAGATCGAAGATTTTGTGAGATGGAAAACATGAACCAGTGATTGAACGGGCTGCATTGGAGAAACAGTCGTAAACTTTTTCTTTGTTAATAAATTCTGATGGATTTTCACCTTTATCATAGTTAAAAACAATATTGTTTTTTCATTACAAGCTAGGGCTGGCTTGCATTAGTGTTCGAAGCTCCTCTTCCGGACATAAGAGCAGTCGGAAGCCCATTCGGCCCGTATATTCTAAGGTCACCTTTACGTATGAACAGAAGATAAGAACGCTCATGCAAGTCAGACTAGAACACAGGAGTCTAAACGCAGTGCACAATATATATATATACAATATATATTACACAATAGTTACAACGCACAAAAAACACTGCACAAATTTATCCTCGCTAACCTTCATTGCACTTTCAGGTTTCTTTCCTTTTGGAATCGGTGCTAATGACAGGCCAATCGAATCGTCACTGCGAATTCCAATCCAAAATGGTTTTCTGTATGGTGAGAGTATCCTAGAGGAGATAAATGTAAGTAGTTCAGCGACTGTGTAATCAGCTTGTCGTTCGCATGTCCATTTGGAATCTCACACAGATATCGAAATTTGTACTCTTGCGAGAAACAGTGCATTTGTGCTAAGGAAACATTTGTGTATCTCGTGTAAATGTCGTGTATATCTGCGTCATTTCTCCCCTTAAAGGGAGTCTCACCACTAGAGAGACATTTTTGGTAATAGGGTGGTGGTTTTGATTCGTGAAATGTAGAAAACCTCGGCGCACAGCCCCATGCGTGTAAACCACATTTAGATATGCAAAAGACGCTCTTTTACGAAGACTGCCGAGCTACGCGATGGAAAATATCGAGGTCGCGGGATTGCCGCAGTGACGATAAATAGCAACAAAGCCACGGAGAGAGGCGCGTTTTCGAGTGAAGAAGAAATTGGACACGTAGGATATGGAGTACAGCCATACGTACTGTATGGGGCTTTTGAGCAGTAAATCTGCTTTAGTCAGCTGACACCTATAGAAATCGGATCGAAATCGTGATAGATGTCAGTTTTGCATAGGCGAGACTCCCTTTAAATTGTCTCGACTAATAGCTGTTTAAGGTCTTACTCTTTCATGCGATCGTCACAAATTCTTTTTTGCTGATGAGTTTTAAATTAATTCCTCTTGCAAGAATTTCACTATAAACGTCATCCGAACAGTTCCGATTCTGGCATGCACGAAGAGACTTTTAAATTCTACATTTTTCCTTGTTTATAGTAGGAATCGTTCCCAGTTCTTGTTTCACGCTTAATTTCCAACGCTGTGTTGAAGACGATTTTGTGTTTAAAAAAATGAGGATGTGGTTTGATATTTTTCAGGTGGACGCCAATGGTATTGTAACGTTTGATAAAGGAATCGCTTGGCCAAGACTAGATCCCTCCCGCCAGGCTCTGTGCATATACTGCACCTACATCAATACTGAGCAAGGTTGTTATCAACCATTTTGTTAATTTGAGGGGGAATGTCTTATTCCTATTTCAGGAGTTTTTTTAACAGCCGTTCCTAGTCTCTGAATCTTCTATGTTAAAACCATATAGAAATGTAAATCAGATTACTTTGTGTCCTGAAATGTAATTCAAACACAACGATAGAAAAACAAACTCATAAAATAAAATCAAGTTGGCTTAGTTGTTATTTCTGATTGTACAGTATCGGAAAGACTGGAAATATGACATGACATAACCAGGATAAAATTAAGACATCAGTAAATTAGAAATGGAAAAGGATGGAATAGTTATTTGAAACAGCATGTCGATGGGCGAGAACAACATCCATTTAAAACTTGGTGCTAACTTGCAGCTCAGCTTGTGAAGCTACTCCTACTGACAAACTGGTGTACAGTTGTGCCTGGTCTGTGCAGGTGTGTACTACCAACTTTACCAGGACTCCACCAGAAGCCAAACTGTCCTGGACAAAGCCACCTCCGATGTTCAGGCTCTTACTGGGTCGACGACCTTCAGGGCCACAACGGTTCTTGTGGTCACGTGGGATAGTGTGAAACAATATTTCCCTTCGATCAATTACAAACCGAATAACGTAAGGGACTTTTAAAATCCGTGTGGTAGTTATAGGACATGAACATGAACATCTGAGAAAGGTTTCGGTACAGGCAGTGATACCCATAACAGAGGCGTGAAAAACCAGAAGCAGAACAGTTTTTGACGAAAAGATGTTTTCTTACCAGCGGATTGCTTCTCAAATGGTTTGCACCCGATCCTGAACTGAATGTTTTACCGGGCACCGTCGAGTGTCCCGCTTCTTGTATCTAAAGTGTTATTTACTATACGAGCACATATGATCCTTCTTGCTCAACTGCTCTCTAACCCCCTTCCCCAATACAAAACCAATTAATACATGCAGACAAACCTACGCACACATGCACTGTAATGCTACACTGAGAACAACAATTGCCCAAATACAGATTCACACAGGGACAGGGTTAAGGTATAGCTGTTAAGAACCCCCATGCAACCCAGCATTTACTGCTTTCACTTTCGGGTACGGAAAGCGACAGGAGGGTTCTGCCCTGTGCTGGACCTTTCCATGCACTACCACTTTCTAGGGAAGGTCCACTTCCGGATAGAGACCCTGGCTTCATTCCACGGGACTCTCCACCAGGGTGATTTGGTCACGTCTATCGACCTGCACGACGAGTATTTGCCTGTACTCTTTCGCCCGGCACACTAGAAGTGGCTGCGCTTCGTTTGGCAGACGACAGTCCACCAGTTCTGAGAACTGCCCTTCGGCCTCTTGCTGGCACCTTGGGGTTTAACGACGGTGACCACGGAGTTTTGTGCTGTTGCGCGAGTGCGGGATTTGCTTCCGCGCGTACCTAGATGATTGGGCGATCCTCCCAGTGGACGCTGCCCTGTGCGACATGCACACACAGCGGGCATTGTCCCAGACACGCCTCCTGGGGTTTTCCACCAACATCAGTAAGTTGCAAGTCTTACCGTCTCCACGTTCCTCGGTTAATGTCGGACATGGTTGCCTGGACAACGCGCTCTGTGTCCCGCTGCATAGTCTGCCTTCAGCAGCTGGCGACCCGTCTGGGGGGGGGGGAGGTGGCGGCCCTTTCTCAGCCCAGCAACTCGCTTCTCTCGTGGGAACACTGGTGTCGATGGTGTCACTTGTCCCTCTCACGGTGACATCAAGCGTTCCCATCGTTCACAATCTGCCCCAGACGGAGGTCTTCACCGACTCGTCTTTCACGGGATGGGGTGCACACTTCCTGCACCATATGGCCTTGGGCCAGTGGAAGGAAGTGGAGGCGCAACAGCACATCAACCTCCTCGAGTTGCA
Organism: Lanistes nyassanus; assembly: GCA_004794575.1. Lineage (NCBI taxonomy): Eukaryota > Metazoa > Mollusca > Gastropoda > Architaenioglossa > Ampullariidae > Lanistes > Lanistes nyassanus. The sequence continues at coordinate 52,928 of SMGT01012934.1, read as the reverse complement.
TGTTGTTCTCGTAGCTCTAGACAACAACCGCAATGTCTTGCCATGCGCATACATTCGGAACAGCTCCGACAACACTGTGGTAGCGTACATCAACCATCAGTCTGGTATCCACTCAGCAGCATTTTCGACTCAGGTGGAAGACCTTTGATTCTGGGCCTAAGGTAAATGGATTCTTCATGTACTCGTGGACATGCTGAGTCGCCAAAGTGTGAAGTGCCTGGTTCCAGCCGCTTGTTGACTGTTTGCCAAGAGGTTCAGCAAGCAAGTTTCTGCCTATGGTTCACCAGTTCTTGACCCAAAAAACCTGGGCGGTGGATGGGTTTTAACTGTTGTGGGATTAGGGGGTGGAAGCGTTTCCCCACTGCCCCTCCTTCCCAGTGTGCTGCGGACGTCCAGTCTCATTCTCGCCCCCTCCCATACTGTCGGCACAGCCGTGGTTTCCAGATCTCCTGCAGCTGAACAGAGTGGACCCACTTCCGCTGTGGGTTCCAGTCAGAGCCCTCCTTCAGCCGCAGTCTGGTATCCTCCATTCCAAGCCCTGGTTCCTCTATTTGCAAGCATTGCTTTTGTAGCCTATTGTTGTTGTGCATCAAGGCACTTCCTCCTCCGCTTTGTGGTTCTTGGCTTCTGCTCGCCACACTTTCACGAACAAGGTGTACGACGTTCACTGGCGGCGTTGGGTGGAGTGGAGTGGTGCTGTGACCAGGGGGTAGACCCAACCAGGCCACAGGCTATTTCCCTGGCCAACCACTTGTCCTTTCCGGCAGGAATCGCCCATATGTCCATCTCCACTCTCCTGATGCGCACAGCCGCTGTTCTTTCCACACTGCGTGGCCATGCAACTCTCGTCGCCGAGGTGATTGTCACGTTATTAAAGGTTTTCTACAGCGCTATGGTTTAAGCACTGTGTTGTTTTCATTGTATCTTTCTGTAACTGCGTAATCTTTCATTCAAGAGAAAGTGACGCAATAATCATACGTAGGGTTAGGAACAAGAGACGTCATGTTGATTGTCAAAGAGACGTAAGACTCGACCAATGGAGAATTAGAAAGGGGGTTGCGGGGGAGACGAAAAACAATTCCAGGGAGTTTTAACGCTTGACCTGGGATTCGAGCAGAGACTGTGAAACGGGGAGGACGTGTTTCTTGTTGAAGTAACGTCAACGGTCGATGTTAACGGATCCTGTATAGCTACTGGGGAAAAACAGTCGAGAGATTACTGTTTTAGCTTAGTTCTTGCGGTAAGAAGATTTTTGGCTTCACCAGGCAAGACTTGTCGTCACTTTCTCGAGATTTGTGAAAGTGGCAGAATACATTTGTTAGGTCATCAAGGAGGAGACTTAACGGCTAAGCGTCCGGTGGTATACATTCTTGTAACTGCTACTTGTTTAGACGACTTAATAGTAGGTCGTGGGTAGGCAGTTGAAAGAACTTCTTCCCACTAGAGAGTGGAGATTTTTCTCATAGATCTAAAATCTATGAGAAGCGTGGAGTTAACCGTAACGGTTGGACAAGGACGTCCAAGGACAAACCAACAGACTGAATAGTACATTGCTTGTGATCCGAGGTTACTGATATCGGAGGACCAGACTTATCTGCTGCTATCTACTGGTTTGACAAGACTGGATTTTAATTCACCTTTCCCCTTGCCGACAGTTCATCTCGAATCTACGTACCATAGACTGAACACTTGCATTTCTGTGGATTACGTCCACAGACTTCAACTGTCGTCTCCTGCACATAAACTACTACCGTGGTCAACGTGTTAACGTGAATGAACACTGGTGTGTCTGTTCCATTCTTGACTGGATTGTAATTCTGTTCCGGTTCGGAATATCTATACACACCACCGCAAGTAGACTTATGATTTATATTTGTTCAACAGTACATCAGTTGTATTACTGTTCTACAAGTTGTAACACACCATACATTGTTGCTATCACACACACTCGCACACATACATGCATTTGTTACATATTTGTTCATCTATCTCTCTTCTCCCTCTACTATCCTTCTTATTGTTTATAGTTCAATAAATGTGTTAATTTATCTGGTCGTGTACCTTTTGATTGAAAAGGTGGGGTCTGCATTAGGTGTATGCATTTCGTATTTCTTCCCTAAAATTCCAGCACACCCCAGAAAACGTTACAGTGATCCATTGCTGCTTCTCAAGCCCGCTCCCCATCCCCCGTCGGGTTCCAACCTGGGATCTTTTTCTCGTTCTGGAGGCTTGCCACGGCCACCTAGACAAACCTCTTCGTCAGTTCTCTCTGGCGGACTTGACTTTGAAGACAGCCATCTTAGTCATGGTTGCTTCTGGCTACCGGGTCAGCAAGGTTCATGCCCTCTCGGGGTTTGAGGCCAATGTCCGCCAAGAGCGGGATGGCTCCTGGTCACTGTCCTTTTTGCCCGAATTCCTGGCAAAAAAGCAGAACCCTGGTGATTCATTGCCTTCGATCACCATTTTGCCCTCCTTCACTGTTCTTGGTCAGTCCGAACCTGACTTCGTCAACTGTCTGGTCCGAGTTCTGCGCGAGTACAGGCAACGAACGCGCTTCTTACGTGGTTCCAACAGGCGACGCTTATTTTTCAGGTGCAGGATGGCCGCACGTGAGAGATCTCGAAGCCCAACATCTCGCGCTGGATTTCCACTGTCATCCGGAGAGCATACGCTTCGATGGATAACAGCCCTTGTCCCTGTCATAAGCCCACCTTTTTGTCTGGCCTTTGAAAGTCAGCTTGAATTGGTCAGTGACCTGTGCTTACGGGTAAAGCACGGTGTGGGCATGGGCGAAGTGGGCCTTACCGTGGTTACAGGGATCAGGTTTCGCTTCTTTGTTGTGGGAAATGTGACGTGACTTTACATACGCCAGTCTCTGAGATCTGTGTTCTACAGCATCATGCAGTTCACAAATTGATTAGTTTTTTGTATTATAAAATTTAAGATTTAATTAGCAAATAAAATTTGAATAATGATGTGCGGCAGCATGAAGCTAGATTTTCTTTTTTTCAAGATGATTTGAATGTGCGCTTTGTAGTCCACTAACACAAAATGTCACACACACGCACGCACAACACACGCACGCATTAAATGTATATATGTATAGGTGCACGCACACATCAACATAAGCAACCATGTGCGCTGTTTGATACGCATGAGAGTGGAAGTACATCTCACAGTTTATGTAGCTGCTAACTATGTCACACTGATTTGATCCCACAGATGGGTGACGCCACGTTTCAAGTGGCCCTGGTCACTGACGGAACGAAATCCTACGCCTTGGTGCAGTATCGGGTGGGTCACATGACCTGGCGCTACCCGGGTCACTGGTACACCATTGAGATGGGCGTGGCCAAAGGATCGCTGACTACATTCCAACCAAATGTGTATTCCGGCACTAAACTCGCTTACGAAATCGACAAGTACATCGGAAACACAGGTCTCTCTTCAAAGACCAGGGGGGCACCAGACAGACGGACGGAAAGACAAATGGACAGACGGACGATCGCTTAAAAGTATTTGTCAGTGGGTTCTTGTGACCGGATAATTTTTTTTTAAGAATAAAAAACGATTTATTAAAGGTATAAAAGTCTTTGTGCTGTAAGTACAATGCTAAAACTATAATAAGATGCGGCAGAGAACTTGAACAGATGACGTTCTGTTATATTCAGATGCGGAATACATTGCTTCATAAAGTATAACTTCTAGATCTGCGTGATTTCCATTTTCTATTTCCAGGCTACAAAGGTTACTGGATCTATGAGCTGGGGAAGATTCCAACCAACTACAAAAGCGTTTGTCGGGACTGGTATCGCCGGAACAAACCTCTGCAGGATGAAAGAAATGCGGGTTTCTCCGCCCTGCCCAGATGTCCGTGCTCCCGGCGGGGTATTTTTAGAGGGATGGTCAACCAGTGGAGGTTCCACCGACAAGACGAGCAAAACTTCTTGGAGTGTTACATCCTCAACCTGGCTCGCACCAGGCAGTTCCAGCCGTTTGGAAAGGTGTGTACTGTAGTGGTTTTTTTTTTAAAAGCAAACGTCAACTCTGACACCTGTTTAAGCGATGCGCATTGCACAGCAGAAAATTAGTCATTTGCACAAATCATACACCCTCCACTCAAACCTTTTAGGAATGCGTCATTTTTTTGAGAATAGCGTATTAAAATTAAAATACACTTTTTCTTGATAACATACATTTGATCATCAACCTATACTCTCAATTAATCTTCTATCTTTAAATAAAAGCAGTAAAAGATGTCGCATATCTATTTTTGCAATAATGTAATATATATATATAGATGCCAAAAATCCATGGGGTTCTTTTAATCAAATATCACATTTTTGGAATAGTGTATATAGAGACCTATATTCTCAGAGAAGGGTATCTAGTTGTATCGGAGGTGGTGGCAGTGTCGGGGAGGTAGTCATAACTTTTGAGACTGGTGACGTCACTCAGGTCAAAGTTTATCTTACACAGGAGTGTTGCTACTCGACCAACCCTCAGAACGCAGACACCCTGGACATGCTCGTCACATCTCCTCCTTTCGCCGGGGCGTCGCTGGCCTTTAACCCTTTGGTGTTCGCACAAGAGAAGTTGTATGACACAGAGGACAGGATACCGCACGTGGCATGCTGTAAACAATTTGACAACTATCACTGTCAACTCTTCTACAACCTGCGAAACATTGGAGAGTGTGATCCTAATCCAGCGAGACAGTGGAGTGAGTGAATAATTTAACAATTTGTCAGAAACATACAATGTCGAATAAACATTTAAGCCCTACAAGCAAGATGAAGCTGGATGCCCTTTAAAATTGGACTACTGAAATTAGGAATTGGTTAGAATTGCATGCTGCTAACTTCTGCTAGTGATTCTGTGCGCAATGTTTCTAAAGTTGTTTAGTGGTCCTTTTATTTGTGTGATGGTGAACGCGAATTGGAGCGACACATACCATGAAAAGAAAAACCGTCGGGGACCCACTTATCATGCCGCGGGGCAGATATTTGTCACTCTTTCCAGATGCAGTCTTTGTGCTTTGTGTCACTTCCCATTTCCGTTTTGTCCAGGTTCCATGTACGGTGACCCACACATCACGACCTTTGACGAGCGCCAGTACATCCTCAATGGTGTGGGAGAGTTCACGCTGGTCTCACTGACTTCTGTCAACATCAGTTTCACCCTCCAGGCCCGCGCGGAGAGGGCGGAGCTCAGGGTGGGGGTGCCCACCAACGGATCTGTCTTCACGGCCGTCGGGGCGGAGGAGAACGGGGCGAGAGTCTTCGTGCAGCTCGACCCCAACACCAACACGAGTGAGCTCCCCTACTTAGTAGGGCGGCTACACATCACGAGTCAGATCGTCTTGTTATCATCGTGTGTTCGTCTATCTTGTGAAGCCCTGGAAATCCTTGCTGCTAATCGCATGTTTAGCTTTGCGTGCGAACGCCTAAAATAGTTTAATCGTTATATTTGCATGTTCCTAATATATCCGGTGCATTTCTGAACTAAAAAAAAATGTGTGTGTTTGTGAGAGCGTAGGCGCGAAAGTAGAAATCCGTGCAATTATTTTGCAGGGGCAAAGAAACAATCTAAAGCTTTTGGCAGTATTTTGTTGCTAAATTCTGATTTTCTTTTTACTTTAGAGAAAACTTTTATTTGCTGTCAGGCCTGATAGTATTCGCCAAGGGTATAGACTACACCAGCCGCTTCCTACAAGAGGGAGACAATTTTGTTGTCGATGACGAAAGTGTTATGCTACTGCGCGATAACGACTCGTGTGTTGTCAACTTTCCCTCAGGTATATTCTAGTTATGTATCAATTAATTAATGAGCAAATATTAGCAAAGGTATTGACTCTTACTACGTTACCTCCTTCACATTCTGCACTCCCTTAATGACTTTGTTTAAAAATGTATCATACCTTTCTCGGATCAATCATTAAAGTCGTGCTAATAAGTATAGTCCAAATAATATCTGAATATTATAAACAATGAAACAATAAACATATACAAAAATAATAAATAAAGAGGTAATTGTTACATTATGTCGTGAGGAGGAGTCACGGCACCACGAAGAATGTTACATTATGTCGTGCAGAGGACGTCACGGCACCATGAATACAGAAGTCCACACATGATTTGTAAGCCAGTACTGTTATTGTCATATCCCGATCAACTGTCTCCATATCCCCAGCACTATAACTCCGGCCAGTCCATCGCACAAAAGCTCAAAAAGCCAAGACGAACCAACAACCGTTTACAAACTCAGTTGATATCCATAGTTCTCAGACGATCCCACTTCATCAATCTATCAACTTCTTCCTCTATTAATTCTCACTAAAGCTTATATACTTAACTGTTCCCTATTAAGTTCCCACGATCTGTATGTGCTGTTGTGAATGTGATTGACATGTGGACAGTGCCTGTTGGGAACTACAGCTTCTATGTTTATGGTTAACTGAGTGCAGGGCTAAAGGGGCTGTGTCTGTGCTCCCTAGTGTCTGTCGTGCTCCGTGTCAAGTATAGTTCCCAGACCTATCATATGTCCAATATCCTCCCCCAAACTGTACTAAATGCCCCTTACTAACCTACCTACTACCTAAGGATGGCACGCATATTGTTATATAATGTGTCAGTAAATTCATCTCCTCCAGACGAAAAAAAAGTGGATGCAACCAGCTACCGATTGCTGAGGCAAAAGGTGAAGATTCAATTTCTACATTTCTTGAAGGCTTAAGCTCAACTCCTATCCAAGTTATTTTTTCTCTCCCAAATCTTTTGAAGGTATAAGCCTGCAGCTTTCCATCCGCATGAAGGCTTTGATCATCGAGATTTCCATGCCGCGTGACTACCGCGGATTAACGGAAGCCCTGCTGGGAAACTTCAATGGCGACAAGACAGATGATTTCATTCTTCCAAGTGGAGAGCGCCTGAACGACAGTTTGAGCGAAAGACAAATCTTGAACTTGTTTGCCAGCAAATGTAAGACGAAAACGAAGAGAATCGCTTATACTTTGTGTAAACGCGTTACGTGAGCGTATGCGTGCTAAAATCTAAGTGTGCTCGCATACTTGTTCGCTGCATAAATGTAACTATGTCGGAAATGTAGTAGATTTTTGTTATATGGGACAGATCGGGTCTTAAACGCTTTTGCTTGATTAAGATACTCTCAATATAGATTTACCTAGTTATGTAAATAACGAGAATTCTTTGTAACAAACAGTAGCGCGATTTAATTAAATAAATGGTCCTTTGAAAGGGGCTTAATACACCTTCTGTCTTTGAAGGACGCACTGACCGCCAAAAATTTGTACACGTGAACAATAAGACAGACGGAAGCATGAGTGAGATTGGTAAAAGAAAATGCTATTGCATACGCTTATTTTTGTTTTTAAAAAATTGGTGCTGATGTATATGAATAGAAGATTAAAGACATGCATGGACGAGAATGGTCCTAAAATTTGCCCACCTTAGTTAACTACATGGTCCAGAAAAATGATATAAACTGCAGTATGTTTTGACGGACACACTGAAGGTCAGACGTGGAAGGATGAATAGGGAGACAGACAGATGCATGTCTTCGTGAGTGTTTTGTCTATGTAATGATGGGCATACAAAAAGGTTTACTTATAAACACGTTCACACAAAATACAATCTTGCCAGAGTGTCCACTCCCTCTGTTCCATCCACAGGGCGCGTGACCTCTAACAACACCGTCATGCGCTACGAGCCTCGAATGGGTCCTGCAGATTACAATCGTCTTGACTTTGTGCCCCTGTTCCTCGATGAGGTAGACCCGTCAAAGCTAACGCAGGCCAAGGTGTTGTGCGGCGACACTAACCTGCCCTGTATCTACGACTTCCTAGCCACCGGGGATCGCAACTTCGCTTTTCAGACAGCGGACCTCCGCAATTTGTCTGACATCCTCATCCAGCAAAGCAGTCAGTACCACGAAACGTGAAGTTTATTAGTAGCATCGAACAAGATTGTTAATTGGTTACGTCAAGTGTGCAGTCATAAATCATTTTTTTGGTCAAATTCACTGTTTTCTTTAATATAGAGTTAAGAAAGGTAACCGTAGCAGTATTAGCAGTTTTAATGATGTGCCTTCCTTTTCTTTCCCCAGAAAACACAGCGCCAGTGCTAGGGGTGCTACAATCTGTTTACGTCACTATAGGGACACCCGTGGTTTTGCCTGTCACGGGAGTTGATCCTGATTCCAATGACAGACTGACTTACTATCTAGTGGATAACGCAAACGGAACTCTCACGATCAACCAGTCATCTGGTGCAATTACAATAAATCTGACATCTTTGGATCCAATTAATAGCCAGTAAGATTATGGTTTTAATCCAGCAACGTTCCATTCTATTTATGTATAGTTATGAAAAGTGAAAAACGCTAGAACGGTTACTGTAATGCACACGTTTGCTTTACAAAATAGAATTAACGGGTTGGGTGCAGATAAGTTTATACACAACGTTTTTTAATAGCAAGAAAATGTGTTTTAAAAGAGGATAACAGTAAGGAACCCGATTACATAACATGACTGGGTAAAGGTTGTTATTCCGGTTGTGTTCTTTATCTCATTCTGGTGGCCTAAAAAAATGAAGTCTGTATAAGGTTTTGCTTTTCTTAGAGTCTATGCCGTGGACTCCAGTGGCGCACAGTCACCCGTGCAGTCGGTGTCTATAGTCGCCTGCTCTGGCTGCAGCAATCACGGCAACTGCAGCACGTCGGATACCAGAGACGCACTGGGAGATTTTCGATACGCTGTCTGTCTGTGCCAACCGGCTTGGGCGGGCGACAACTGCGAACTGGACAAAGATGGCTGCAGCGACAAACCTTGCCACCCGCTGCAGAACTGCACCGACATTCCAGCCAATCAGCAAGGTGCCAGCGACATCGGCTACATCTGTAGCGCGTGTCCGCGAGGTTACTTCACGAAGAACGGTTCCCGTGACTGCTATGACGTTGACGAATGCAGCAACAGCACGCTGCAAGTGTGCGCCATGCTGTGCGTCAACACGTACGGCAGTTATGAGTGTTCCTGTCAGGAAGGTTATCGTCTCAGCACCGATGGCCATTCGTGTGATGACGTCAACGAGTGTGTGGAGATGACCGACGACTGCCAGCAGATCTGCAACAACACTGCTGGAGGCTTCCAGTGTGACTGCGAGAAAGGCTACAACGTCGACAACAGCGGAAAATCTTGCGTCTTGAACGCCGAAATTTCTGAAATTTGCAGGAACGGTAACTGTTCCCAGGGGTGCCGAGTGATCACAGATTCCGCAAACAACAGTTTCCCGCAGTGTTTCTGTTACCAGGGCTTTGACCTGGACGCCACAGACAACAGGACGTGTGTGGACCGCGATGAATGCCGGGACAGAATCTGTGACCAGGTCTGTAACAACACGGCGGGTGGCTTCTCCTGCTCGTGTTACTCTGGCTACACGCTGAACAAAGACCAGCGCACGTGCTCGCCATGTCCTTATCTGAGGTACGGCCCCGAGTGTCGCGAGACGTGCACGTGCAGTGGGCGGAGTGTGGAATGTCATCCCGTGCGAGGCTGCATCTGCCAGGACGGCTGGACAGGAAGCACTTGCACCGATGACGTCGACGAGTGTGCGGAGAACCCGGATGTGTGCGGACTGAACCAGATGTGTGTCAACACTAAGGGATCTTACTCATGTACCTGTCGCTCAGGCTACGCTGTGGGTGATAGTCGAGATTGCCAAGGTAATCGAGCAGTCCGTGTCTTCTCGGCAACTTCTTGGGGTTTTTTTCAGATTGATTCACTGTCCGTCCGTCCCTCCCTCCGTCTCCCAGCCAGTCTCTTTGTCTGTCTATTTGCCACCCCGTCTCTTCTCTCTTTCGCAACCATATCTTTTCATAATTAATTGTTTTGATCTTCAAGTTTGTAGCAGGTGCGCATTTTCTTCTAAATACATTTCATTTTACTTTAATTGGCTTTCCATTTAGCAGTTAGCGTCATATAATTTTAAATAAACTTTCTTTGAAGATATTAACGAGTGCGCTACAGACTTTCCATGTAATCAAAACGAGGTGTGCACCAACATCCCGGGAACCTACTACTGCAGTTGCAAACAAGGCTACGCCAGGGTCGACTCTAATTGTACAGGTAATTTCTGTCAGGGTGTATACTGTATCACTCCAACAGGAAGTACTTGAAATGCTCAACAACATAACCGTATGCAGACGCATGCGACCAAGGGAGCTTACCGTGCCCAGACACGTAGCAAAGAGAGGGTCGAAAGAAAGAAACTGGATAATTTGATAATTTAAGCGCTCGGTCCTCATTTGTTCTTTATTAAGTGTGTATTCAGAGAGCGAGATAAGTTTTTTTTAAAAGGACATAGAGGTGCATGGTCATTGTTAAGGACAATGTCCTTATAAATAAAAGCATTTTATTGACGCATTGATAAGTGAAAAGTCGAGATGGGTTTCTCTCCTTATTGCAATCTTTTTTGTCAGAACTAAGAATGCTCTTGGTCGGACTTTATATATATATATATCTCAAAGATTTATCTACTTTTCAGATATTGACGAGTGCGCGATCAACAGAGGAGACTGTCAGCAGGACTGTGTTAACGTCCCTGGTTTTTTCAACTGCGAGTGTAAATATGGCTTCAGACTCAACTCCGACCGCAAAACATGTTCTGAAGGTATTGCCTATAGTCAGTTTTGTCCTTCTTTAACTAGCAACAGGTGTGGAAGACATCAGACTTTTTTATCGGTACACGCAAGTGCGCTTCAAATAATGTTTAATCGAGTGATCTGTGAAGTGATCTGTGAAGTGATATGTGACGTGATATGTGAAGTGATCTGTGAAGTGATCTGTGAAGTGATCAGTGTCCATTCGTGACACGTCTGGCTCTTTTGTCAGGAAGTGAAAAACACGAATTAGATTTTGTCCAACGCACTTCTGCATACATAGAAGATAAAATTTGGCAAAGGAATTTTAGGGATCCCAAAGTTGTTTGCGAAAAAAAACCCAAACAGCAAAACCCACCGTTTTCTTCCCCTCTCGTCCGTCCTCACTGTGTGGAACTTAATGACGAGACAGAATGTAGCATTTTGTTTACCAACACATACTTTACAAATTAACAACTGGGAAGAGGATAGGGACAGTAACTGTTGATACCGATGATAAATCTCACTCATGCAAGCCTCTATGCACGTGCATTATTTCTTTGCTGCATTTCAGGAAGTCTCTGTAATAATAATGCAATCACTCTACGATGAACTATGAGGGTGAAATGAGAAAATAAACATGAGTTTGTCTGAGTGCGTACTTCCAAACACGGTTGTATATTGCTCTCACGTGCTAAACAGTGCGTGAGGTCTGTGCCAACGTTACGAAGTGCAGCGGAGCCCACGGCTGTACTCTTGACAACAGCAACAACGACTTCTGTTTCTGCAACAGCGGCTACAGACTCAACCAGAACACGCAGAGCTGTGAGGGTAAGTGTAAGACGGAATCGAATAGTGAACACACGCTCACATCGTAAAGCACTTCTTTCAGCCAGACCATCGAACGACCAATCGCAGAGTTAGTTAATGAAAATGGGTGCACACTTTGGTTTAGATCCGTCAATAAATATGTACGTAAATGTCTACTAAACCTTATGCATAAACAGCAGTCAATGTAGATGATACAAGTGTTTTTGTTTGTGAATGCTCACGCGCAAACTTGGGAATGTGCATAGTGGTTCATGAAAATGAAGGAAGAAATAAAAGCATAAGGTAAAGAAAGATGAAGGAGTAAAAAACAATGACAATAAAGACAGGAAACTGTTTTACACTCTAAATATTTTAACACTAGATTTTAAAAGTTTTAAAGTAGGTGCTAAATATGGGCTGCGTGTGTAAAAAGTATTTAAGATGTTTGCTTCACGTGTTCTAAGTGTTATTATCATGCCCCTACTTGACTGAACGCTTGCTGCTGGCATACATTTGGAACATTATTAGAACACCATTTACACATTCAACGCCCATTTGAAAACTTTCGAGAACACAGACCAACACTTTTAAGCTAAAAGTTCTAGATCAATGTAAAATGTGTTCTGTTTAGGTAAAAAAAAAAAGAGTTCTAACTCGAACACTTCTTGTTTACAGCATAGAAAATATGTAGGAGTGTGTGTATATGAGAGAAGCAAACATAAATAATTGTAGGAAAGTGGAGGGGTTTACGAACATATATATATATATATTTAGAATAGTTTAAATGTTATAAATATATATATATATATATGCTTAAAAGAGTTTAAAATTTTATATTGTCTGTAGACATTGATGAGTGCGCGACTGGTCTCACCAATTGTTCCAACAACTGCACTAACACCCAGGGAAGCTTCGTGTGCAGCTGTCCTCCCGGCATGAAACTGGATAACAACGGCATGACGTGTTCCTGTAAGAAGAGACTATGAGCCGCTAGAATAAGCTATAATATGAACAATTACACAAAACTGAAAGGAAGAAATTTGTACTTTATATTATTGTGTATTTATACACAAACAGTACATCGACATAAATATGAACATCGGACCACACGTAGGTCTTTACACAAAATATACCTACTTAAAGAAAAAAACTGACAACCACCTTTTAACAGACTACCACTTTTTTACGATCTTAAAGATTTTTTAAAGTTTTTTTGCCTTTAAGCGTTTAGAGAAAGTAAGTTATATAAGCTTTTAACAGTTTGTTCATTTATCCGCTGTTACAGTCTGTTTCCCAGGAACGTTTGGAACAAACTGTCGCCAAGTGTGCGCATGCGCAGCAGGGGCAGAGCGCTGTGATGCTGTTTCCGGTTGCGTGTGTCGTCAAGGCTGGGAAGGCGCCAAATGCGATATGGATGTTGATGAGTGTCACTCAGCTACACTGCCCCCTAACTGTACAGGACAAAACGTCGAATGTATCAACACTTATGGGGGGTACCAGTGTCAGTGTCGTAAGGGGTTCACTGCCGACAACAACAGCGTCTGTCAAGGTATGATAAAATATTGGCCCCGTTGCCTGTTTTCTTAAATTTCAATTTCTTGTCACAATACTGTACCATGACCCAAAGTGCTAAAATCTCATTTTGCAATCCCTAACCGCACCTTAAAAACAAAAATAACCCACCAAGGTAGCCCTGGTAAGGCCCCTCCGCGCATGCGCACACCCCTTGCCACTTGTGCGCACAGTTCACTGACTAGGTCAGTCAGACTTTCTCTTGCGCTGCTGGCCCGGTCGGACGTGTTTTTCACCTGTCGGTCTCCACGTTCCTACCTTCCATCAGTGTGGCTTGTGTCTGGCAGCCCCTACGCCCTTTCTACTCTACGCTACACTAATAAAGGAAAGTGAGACTTTGTGTTCTCTCCTTGTTGCTCTGTCTTTACATCACCCTGTTTCGTTAGACAGTTGTTTGACAGCGTAGTCTATACATCGGGAGCTTATACATCGCTGGATTTTCTCACAGCGTGTTTAACTTTACTCACCTGCATTTGTTGTAGGGTCCTGTGCTTTCGTCACTGCCCGTCGTTTATGCTAGGTGTTTTGTTTGTTCACTTAGCCATGCTTATTCCTTAGGCATGCAGCTTTTACGTACATTGCCTACGTTTTACGCTTGCTTGTTGTGGGCACGTGACTCAGTTTTTCGTCAAACCCCCCCCCCCCAACTCTTGTGCTAAGTGTTTTGTTGTCACCTAGTGATGCATTGTGGGTTTTTCCCTTTCCACGCTTCGTTTTTGTTGGCGGGAGCGTGACTTAGCGTTTTCGTCACTCCCCCTGTTTCTATGCTAGGTGTTTTGCTTTTCACTTAGCTACACAGCGTGGATCCCTCCCTGCTTCCGGCTTGGACGGATTACCTGGCATCTCTCCCACCAGCATAGGTCTGGCGGCCGTCTCCGTTGCTTGGCCTCGTTCCCGTCCGCCGAGATTGCTGCTTGGCCAGCGCTCACCTTGCCTTTCGCCGCTGTCGTCTCGATACCGTCTCCGCATCCTGACGACAGCGTTTGGTTTTAGTGGAATCTCTCCCACCAGCATCGCTCTGGCAGGCGTCTCCGTTTCTGGTTGCCGCGGTCTCGCCCGCCGACGTTGCTGCTTCGCCACCACACACCAGGCGTACGCCGTTGTCGTTTCGACGCCGTCACCGCCACTAGACAACAGCTTCTTGGCGTCACCGTCACTAACCTCCGGGTGCTCCGTGCTCGTGCTGGTTACTGGTGTAACCGCCCGCCGTGGTGGTTCGAAGAGTGGGAAAAGTAGCGCGGTGGCTACTTTTGCGGGACCCGCTGGGGCAGGGCGCCCACTGGTTTCTCCGGAGCCAGCTGGGCGTTCATTGGGTCTTGCGCTGTTGGGGTCGGACTTGCATGCGCTCGCTCCCCCCCTCCCCCATTCGGCAAAGTGACGTCTCACTCGCCGGTTAGCCTTGCAATCGTGTAGTTCACGTCACCGTCCCTCGCAGCTTGAGTGCTTCCGCAGTCGTCGATCCCTCTTCCGCTGCTCTCGGAGCGGGAGGGGGGGGGGAGACTGCGGCTGTAAGCCACTCACTCGAGGGACTGTTAGCACTGATGGAGGAGGCTCTAGAGCGCGTCTTTTCCCGCTTCATGGCGAAGCGGGCAACAGCCTGTTTTCTTGCCAGTTCTGGCGGTTTTCAGGTGGACGCATCCTCTGGCCAGCCCACCAGAAGACACCCGCGCTTCTGGTGTGGAATCACGCTGACAACCCCCTACTAGTTTCGCATTTAATCACCTGGGGTGGGGTGCATGAGCGAACTCAACTTGGGATAAGTAGTGCTTAAAATTAAGTTTGCGAACTTAAGACTAAGTAGGTGGAAATCGGTGTGCGTGAGCGGTCTCAACTTCGTTAAGTCTAAGATCTCTTGCTTAACTTTAAGACTGCTACCCTCATGTCATATCTCCGTACTTAGCTGAGTTGGCCGACTTAACTCTGCGGAATTTTGGTTTCTGTGACTGGAGAGTTGGGAAGATTGTAACGCAAAGGCTATAAGGCTTCGCGCGTATTGACGATGTTTGATCTTTCGCGATAAAATCCTTTGAAATTTTTATGAATTCGTGGAGCTGTTTTTGCAGATTCCGTTTTCGAAGTGAAGACATTGTATTTTTGTGTAACATAATCGCCAAAGGCGAGGGTCGGTAAAAACTTACAATCGGGCACTCAGGTTGGGTCCGATTGTAAGTTGTTACCAGTAAAATGTACAGTGGGACTTGATCGGTTACACTCGACTTTTTGTTTTGCGCAGTTGTGATCAACTGAAGTTCCATCGTGTCCCAGTGTGTCGTATTCGGGTCTGATTGTCCACATTTCTGGTCAGGTCGAGTCCCAATGTGTCCGATAACAACCGATTGTCTCCGATTGTAATGTTTTTACCTGACCGAGTCACAGTACGGTTTTGTTTTCTCTGTCGACGTGTTTTACTGACTGGCGAACAATCCATCTTTATACTGAGCATCTAGTTCCAACAGCGTGCGAACTTTATGGTCACGCCAAACTGCAGTTGGATGCACGACTTGCATCCATGTTCCTTCTTTTAGCACGAACAGCCTTAGGAAAGAAATTAATATTCATTGGCTGTCCAAGGCTAAACAGCCAATGGCGTGGGGGATTACCCTGCTTATCCAGAAATAGATGGCGCGGCGCCGACTTGACCCATTTCTCAGCTAAGTAAGCACTCTTCAGCAAGTAAGTCGCTCCCATGCACACCGACGGTACTCGGCGCTAATTAAAAATTTAACTAAGTAACTTACAAGATAAGTAAGGGAAGTTAAGCAAAGAAATTCAGTTCGCTCATGCACCTCACCCCTGCGCTCTGACTTCGTGCGTCCTAGTCTGGGGGGGGGGGGAGCTTTCGCCTTTTCTCCCTCATGCCCATTACAGCGAGATACGTCACTGGTGGACTGCGCCTCGCCTGTTCCCGGAGCGGATGGGGTGAGGGGGGGAGGGGCAGCGGCTGTTAGCCACACCCTCGAGAGACTGTCGGTTGTGATTGCAGAAGCGTGGGTGCGTTTTTTCTCCACTTCCTTGTGACGTGAGAATCCACCTGTTTTCCTGCCAGCGCCGGCAGTTTTCAGGCTGAACGTGCCTCCACCTTCTGGCCACCCACCTGAAGTTCCCATTACTTCCAGGTGTTTTGTACACCGACAATCGCCCTCCTGGTCCTGTAAGTGCCTTAGAGCTTTGCTTCTCTGACACTGTACTTTCCGGTTGGGATAGCGATGGCCCTCTTCTCTTACTTCCGAGAAGCCAAGTTTGTCACTGGTGCACTGTGCTTCGCGCTTGCTTCCAGTGGCAAAGGCATCGCGGTACACTCGTCTGGTTTCACCCCTGTGGTCGTTCCGGTCGAGTGGGGGGAGTCTCCTACCGGCGGTCACGTCAACCGCTCGTTGCGCCCCCCCCCTCCCCATGTCCAGTTTTCCGGTCCGGGAAACGATCGCCCACCTCTTTGTCGCCAGGAGTGCGCAGTTGCCGAAGGGTGCACTCTGCGCACTTGCACCCGGCAGAGGGGGCTTCGTTGTCCACTCTCTTGTTTCCTCTCCTGAGGTGACGTCAACAGAGTGAAAAGGGGGCTGTGTTCTCCAATGCCTCGGCATTGCAATGGCGGATGAGAAGTTGGCCATGCTTCTCCACTCCTTTTGGAGTTGGCAGCTCTCCTGCTGGAGACCCCGCCACAGTGCGCAGTGCAGGGACACAGGAAGCACCACAGGACTTGTCCTGATTCTCTTCCCTCCGCCTTCTGGCCCCATGCTCGCAGTCCTCTGGTTGCATGCTTTACCGATGGTGCGTCCCTCTCTGAGGAAGAAGTGGCGGGACACAACTTGGGTCCACACCACCTGCACGCGTCACTCCTCCGCCCCTGGAAGTCTCATCTTCCTCCTCCCCCCCCCACCCCAGGCGGCCCGGTGGACACCGTTCAGTGCTCAGCTCTTGTGGCTGGCCCTTGAGTCCCAAAGGTTGGTCTGGTCTTGCGTCCAGCAAGCTCCAGTCCTCCCTTCCTCCCCGCATTTCTGATGGTCGCTGATCGACCATTGCAGACGTATGTTTGGGATGCGATGGACATGTCCGGTGTTATGTTTTCAGCTGTTCGAGATGTCAGCAGTCCATTTCCACCGAGGGCTGCGGGTTTTTTTTCCGCCCACACAAAGACTTCGCTTCTTGCGAATCTGCTTTTGTGCACTGACGATTGTGTCGACGGCATCTGTTTGCAGTGTCGTGCACACACTGTTTACTTTGGTGCTGGCTACACAGGAATCTTACCTGTTTGCCATGGCAGACGTCACCAGCCTCTGTCCACCAATTTGCACAGGGCGCGGCCCACACCATCCCTCTTGTTTGGGCTCTCCCCAACAGGAGGCGGATGTGTGCTTCGGCTTTCTGCAGCGTCGGTTCGAGGCCTTGCTCTCCTACCAGGAGTCATGCAAGCACTCTCCCGATGGGCCACGGTCAGTGGCTTTCGAAGCCAATGATTGCCACCAAGTCCTCGTCCAGCAAAGGACCTAGACACTCGACCTCATGCTGTCAGTGTGCTCATGGTCTTAAGCAGCTACCCAATCACACAGTGCTTACAGTGCCTTTGTGATGCGGGCAGGGTTCAGTCTGCTTTGGAAACTTGCTCCCTTTCCTCTGGCACGTTGTCCTTCCCCGCTCTGTCTGCCTTCATGGCAGACGTGAACGGGTGGCTCTGGACTTGGTGGTGGCCACCATACTGCAGCAAGCTGCGATGGAGCGGGTTTCCCACCCATTCAAACCTGGTTTTACTGCTGTATTTCCCAGTTATGCACGCGACTGGTGGGCCCCATCTTATGTTGGGCCTTTAGCTCCTCTCTGAATTAGCTCTTCGCTGGCAGCAGACGCTCCCCCAGTCTCGAGCATTTCTTTCTCTCCTTGACACCTTGGGTTTTCCATGGTGTCTGGGGAGTTTCTGTGCTCTTCAGCACAGACCACGGGCATGCTTCGTGCATACTGGGTAGACTTGGTGCTTCTCGCAGCAGAAGCTAGCCTGTGACACTTGCACACGCAGGTGTCCATGTCGCCGGCGTGTCTGCTGGATTTCCCTGAATCTCAGCAAGTCACTCTTCATGCTGTAGTCCATTTCTTGTTCTCAGCATGACATTCGACACAGTTGTCTTGACGGTCCTTTTGCGCTCCGACGCATCGACCTCTCCAGCAGTTAGTTGGTACTCTGTTGGCGGTGGTCCACATCACTGCACAGCAACTGCTGTCGTTGGTGGGAATGATGGTGTCACTGACTCCTCCGCTGTCAGTCCTGCGACCCATCCAGTGGCCCTGCATTGGTTTCAACACCACATGCTTCGGCCTCTGTTCCAGCCATAGACCTTCCGGCCTGGCTGTCTGCAGGCTTTCTGCACCTATTCGCTTCTCGCACTTGGTCAGAATTGGAGGCGAACTTACCCTTGGGTATTGTGCACAGTTCCCTTCTCCCCCTTGTGCTGCCCACAGCAAACAGGAACAGTAGACCTCTCCAACTACCTATTGGTCTTGGCAGACGGTCCTCTTCTCAGTCTCAGCTGCGTGGGTGTGCAGGTATCAGCCCTCGCCACCCTCCGCCGCTTTGTGACACAGGAAGTGTGGTAGCCAGTCCTTGTAGGTTCAAGGTAACCGTGCCTCCACCTTCTGGTCTCCCACCGGAAGTTTCACAACTTCCAGGTGCGAGTCACCGGCAAACCCTTCCCGTTCATCCCATGCTCATGAGCTTTGTTCCTTTGACATGTTGGGTTTCCGGTGAGGGCGGCGTTCATCTAGCGGCAGACAACGCAAGTTTCGTCTCTCCTCCCTTTGAGGTCTGCATGCAGCTTCTTTCGCTGCCCTGACTTGCAGTGGTTTTTGCAACGCCAGGAGTGGCGTTTGGCCGTCTCGCCTGTACGGCCCACGCTGCTGGGAGGAAGACGAGCGTCCACCATGCGTGCATTGGCTCTTGGTCTCTTTTCTGGCCATCGTTATGGTCATGTTCAGAGTCCCTGTGACTGCTCCCTGACAGTCGCATTCTTGCCCTGGTCCACGCTCATGCCTGCTTCCACTCCGGACTTTTCACCAGTCCGGACTGAGCTTGGGTGCGTACAGCCTCTCAGACACCTTTTTGCAGTCAGGCAGACTGCAAGAGATTCGATTTTTTTTTCTCTCACTGTGTCTCATCTTTTGTGCGGCTTGCTTCCTCCATGCCGTCTACTAAAGACAGGGTGTCAGAGCTACCGTTGGCTACCGCCTGCTTAGGAGGGCCAGACGTGGACCTACGCATTTGCTTCCTAGGTGCCCAGGCTCCTAGAAGTTGTGCGGGTCGCCTACTGCCGCTCAGAAGATCCTTCTTTCCTCTGGATCTTTTTGCCGCCGGTAGGACGGTATTTGTGGTAGCGACTTCTGTCTTCATCCATCGCCTCCAGTCAGTTCCGTCCTCCTAACCCTGGTAAGTTTTTTGTGGGGGTATCACCCACCTCCTTTTTGTGCTACTCAGCACTTTGGGTCATGGTACAGTACAATACTTACCATGACGCAAAGTGCTAAAATCTCATTTTGCAATCCCTAACCGCACCTTAAAAACAAAAATAACCCACCAAGGTAACCCTGGTAAGGCCCCTCCGCGCATGCGCACACCTCTTGCCACTTGTGCGCATAGTTCATTGACTAGGTTAATCTGACTTTCTCATGCCAGAAAACCCTCAGCGGGGAGGAGGGTGGTTCTTTGATGGGTCATGGTAAGTATTGTTAAAGAAACACAAATTTAGATAAGAAATTTGCATTTTATTCTAAAGACCAGAAGGGCAGGTACGATGGCTTATTTAAGCAACGGAAATCCAAGCTTTTGTATTTTACTGACTTTATTCTATCTATAGACACAAGTCTGTGTCTGTGGAAGACTATATTACAGATAAAACCCTCGATAGATTTTTCAGTTAGCAGGACCAGTTGGGAAGGAAGTCTAAAAGTTAGTAAACTGGTTTCTTTAGAGAAGAATAATTCTAAATTCTATAATACAAGAATTTCTGGTGAAAAAATGTCAAGTGTGTTATTTGCACGAAACAGAGGTCATGTAACGACACTTTCCACACTTTTTCATCAGACATCGATGAGTGTTTAGAGGCCGTCTGCGACCAGCGCTGTAATAACACCATCGGCAGCTTCCACTGTGTCTGTGACGAGGGCTTCCACTGGGACTCAGTCGCCCAGAAATGTGCAGGTAATCCATAAAACGCTAAATGTCAACAGCAAATTTGCTAGAAGCTGAGTGGTAGACAGACAAGCAATAGGTGTTATCCGAACGTGAAACGCAAATGTAAACATGGGCACACTGGAAGGGGAGGGGTCTCATTATTTCAATTCATAAATCCTTGTGAAATCAATCTAAATCAATTTCCTCTCATTCAATATCTTGCGATAAGTTAAAGGTAGAAGATTGTGGATGTTTTTGTGCAATTTGACGTTTGTGCAAATTTTGCTTGTTACAGATGTGGACGAATGCGCGTCCCTTGAGAAAAATGGCTGCCAGCAACGCTGTGAGAACACGGGCGGGTCATACCGCTGTTCGTGTACGGCGGAAGGGTACATGCTGAACAATGATGGTGTCACGTGCACATGTGAGTTGGTCTGAAGGAGTAGTAAAGTGACAGGGACGTTAAACATCAGGCTCTATATGTATGTAAACTGTACTAAATTTATTATTGAATAGCAGATTTTTTTCTGTCTTTAAAAACGCTGTTTCTTCTCACAATACTATACTGTGATGGGTGGCAGCCATCACGGAGACGGTTTTGGCCACCACGCTCACAGCCACAGCGGACGCCGGGGGCAGTGCCTGGGTCGAGTACTGCCAGCGAACCGTGCCTGTGACGCGCTGTGTCATCTGACCGCGTGCTGTGCTAGTCTCACTCTCTTTAAACGTCTCTATACCCTTCTAGGACAGTTGCAGATACTAACAACTAGCATCTTCGAATTCTACTTGAAATACTCTTTCTTTAGATAGTAAATTCATCCGACGTCTTAACAGATTAGGTTAGTTTGTAGGCATATTTCTTATCTTTTTCTACTCACAGTAGCTAGTTAAACTACCTTTTAGCGTAATTATCTTATTTCCTCCTCACTCTACTAAACTGTCTTTTACACTAACAAGAAGTATTACAGGCATGTAAGAAACACAGAATGCCGTAGCCATCACACTTTTACCGGCTCGCTGAGCCTGGTCCGCACACTGCTTCCCTCGCGGGCCGCGTACACCTTGTAAAAGCCGGACAAAGGGAATGCCTCGAGAGACTGGTGAAGCGAGGAGAGAGGCAGTAGGGGCAATGTAACGCGCCACGGCACGAGAGCGGAGACTGGGCAGTAGAGGCAGGGAGGTGGCCAGAAGAGAGAGAGAGGGTGCAGTAGTAGCGGTGACCTCAAATAAACGTGTAGAAGGCCTCTGAAGAAGTCTTGTCTTTGGTTTGGAGAGAGAGAGAGAGAGAGAAAGAAGTCTACAGGAGCGAACCCGCTCCATCACAATACCATGACCCAAAGTGCTATATTCTCTATTTAGCGATCCCTAACCGCAACCTCCAAAAAAACACAAACCCACATAGCAACCCTGGTAAGCCCCCTCCGCGCATGCGCACAGAGCCTGTACCTCGTGCGCACAACTCACTGAGCGGGTCAAGCTGACTTTCTCAAGCGCTGTGCTGCCCGCAGGACGTGTGTGTGTGTGTGAGCTCCCACCTTCCTCCCTCTCAGCGTTGGCTTGGCCTTTGGCGGTCCCCACTACCTCTGCGCTGCGTCGCTTCGGCTTTTCAGGAAAGTGATTTGTGATCTTTTCCTTGCGTCCTCTGTCTGCGTGTTGCTTTTTCTTCAAACTTTTTTCGTCCCAGCGTTAAGCTTACTGTCTTAGCCGTTTTACTGCAGTGGGGGGGTAGCGCGTCTACGGGTGTGGACCCAGACGTACATTAGATGTGCTCACGCAGTGTTTACCTGTTAGCTTTGCTACTGGGTTAGCTTTGCTGCTTGTTTTGCTTGGCAAGCGGGTGACTTCGCAGTAACTACTATACAGTAACTCGTCACCCTAGTGCAGAATTTTCTTTCCTGCACTTATGCCGCGTGAGCCCCCCTCCTCCGCCGGTTCGGAAGGTCCTCGCCGGGACTGTAGCACACGCAAGATGGATGGTCGCCGTCGGTCGCCTGCAGCCACCATCACCTCCGCGATGCTCCTCCGTCGCCACCGCGCACCATCACGTCAGCGACCGTGGTCTCGCTTTCCGTGCCTTTACCGGAGCTGTTTGGACCCGCCGCTCCCCTCACCGACCGGCTGCTCTGCGTCGCCTTCCCAGCCGGTCTTCCCTGTCCGCCTCGGAGGACCTTCCACTGGGCTTTCTTCCGCCGCGTCCGCAGACCGAGGGTTCTTCACATCGGAGCAGTCAGAGTCGGAAGAGTGGCGCGGTGGCCACTCTTGCGGGACCTGCCGGGGAGGGGCGACAGCTGTTACCGCCCGGTACTGCTGCCCGCCCCTGTGGTCTCGCGCCCTCGGGTACGGAGGTCCCTCGGCCTCCTACCCAGGGCGAAGGGGTACTTCACTGCACAGCTAGTGCGGCAGCCTCGCAGTTGAAGTCCCCGTCCCTCTCAGCCTGGATGCCTCCGTCGGTCAGTGACCCCATTTCCGCTGCTCTCGGAGCGGGGGTGGGGGAGACCACGGCTGTCAGTCATCCACCGGTGGGACTGTCGGGCGTGCTGGAGGAAGGGTTGGAGCGCGTCTTTTTACGCTTCCTTGGATGCGCGAATCTCTCTGTGCCCCCGCCAGCTCGGGCGGGGCGCAGTTAAACGCTGCTCACCCCTCTGGTGCAATCACACCGACAAACCCCCTCCAGTTTCGTGCGTCGGCATGCGTCACCCGCCTCTGCCCTGAATAGTCTGGTTGGGGGAGTGATCGCCCGCCTCGCTTGTCGCCGGTCGTGCCGCCCGTGCACACCCGACTGCCAGAGAGGGCATCGCATCCCACCATCTGTGCTCCTCACCCGAGTCGTAGAACGATGAGTGAGACGGGGGAGATGTCTCGGGGGTGTCTGACCACGCTTGTCAGTCATCCGCCGGAGAGACTGTTGGTCGTGCTGCACGAGGCATTGGAGTGCGTCTTTTCACGCTTCATTGCGAAGCATAAATCGTGAATCCCTCTGTGTCCCCGCCAGCTCGGGCGGGGCGCAGTTAGACGCCGCTCCACCATCTGGCCACCCACCAGAAGTGACCCGCGCTTCTGGTGTGGAATCACACCGACAACCCCCCCTCCAGTTATCTGCATCGGCACCCGCCTCTGCCTCTGCATGTTCTGGTTGGGGGCGCGATTGCCCTCTTTGCTTGTCGCCGGTAGTGCCCCCCAGTGCACACCCGCTTGCTGAAGAGGGCTTCGCATCCCACCATCTGTGCTCCTCACCTGAGTCGAAGAACGATGAGTGGGACGGGGGAGTTGTCTCGAGGGTGTCTGACCACGGTTGTCAGTCATCCGCCGGAGAGACTGTCGGTCGTGATGCAGGACGCGTTGTGGTGCGTCTTTTCACGCTTCCTGGCGAAGTGTAAATCGTGAATCCCTTTGTGTCCCCGCCAGCTCGGGCGGGGCGCAGTTAGACGCCGCTCCACCCTCTGGCCACCCACCAGAAGTTACCACGCTTCTGGTGTGGAATCACACCGACCCTCCCCCTCCAGGCACGTGCCTCGGCACCCACCTCTGCCTCTGCATGTTCTGGTTGGGGGCGCGATCGCCCACCTCGCTTGACCTGCACTTCTGGTGTGGAATCACACCGACCCACCCCCCTCCAGTTACGTGCATCGGCACCCGCGTCTGCCTCTGCATGTTTCTGGTTGGGGGCGCGATCGGCCACTTCACTTGTCGCCGGTAGTGCCCGCCAGTGCACACCCGCTTGCTGAAGAGGGCTTCGCATCCCACCATCTGTGCTCTTCACCTGAGTCGACGCACGATGAGTGGGTAGGGAGTCAGGTCTCGAGGGTGTCTGACCACGCTTGTCAGTCATCCGCCGGAGAGACTGTCGGTCGTGATGCAGGAGGCATTGGAGTGCGTCTTTTCACGCTTCCGTGCGAAGCATAAATCGTGAATCCCTCTGTGTCCCCGCCAGCTTGGGGGGGGGGGGGCGAAGTTAGATGTCGCTCCACCCTCCGGCCACCCACCAGAAGTTACCACGCTTCTGGTGTGGAATCACACCGACCCTCCCCCTCCAGGCACGTGCCTCGGCACCCACCTCTGCCTCTGCATGTTCTGGTTGGGGGCGCGATCGCCCACCTCGCTTGTCGCCGGTAGTGCCCGCGAGTGCACACCCGCTTGCTGAAGAGGGCTTCGCATCCCACCATCTGTGCTCCTCACCTGAGTTGAAGAACGATGAGTGGGAAGGGGGAGAGGTCTCGGGGGTGCCTGCCCCCGACACGGCAGATGAGAAGCCTAGTGCGCTTCTCGCGCTTGCGGTCCTCCTGCAGGTAATCACAGTAATCACAGGTTGAACGAGACGCATCTTGGTTCCCCTCGATTCACCCTCATGCACCTCGCTCACAGTCACTCTGTCTGCGTGCGTTGCTGTTGGTGGGGTCAGCTGTCAGGAATGGTGGTCTTACTACCATCTCCAACAGCGTCCGGCCGCGCCCATCACTGATCCGCCGCAGGAAGCCTTGTCTTCCCTCCCCCAGGCGGCCCCGGTGGGTACCGTCTGGCCCCACCCAAGCCGTGCAGAACCACTTCGTGGTCAGCCCGTTATGCTAGCTGGAAGTTCTGGTTCTGTTGCCCCCGGGCTCACGCCCTCGTTCCTCACTGAGCTTGCGCTGGTCTGTTGCAGACCAGTGCGAGACAGCACTCAGGGATGTGCTAGACATGTCTGGTGTAATGGATTCCGCCCTGCCTGCGCTTGAGCGTTCCATCTACACAGGGGCTGCATGGTTTTTCCGCCTTGATGCAAGGGCATCATTTTTCACCCAGACCAGTTCCACCCGCCATGGGGACTAGAGTTATGCCTGGCAGCTACTCTAGCGGGCTCCCCTGGGGTGAGGACGCTCACTGGTACTTCTTGTGCCATGTGGCGTTCCCTTTGGTCTCCTGCCTATGGGGCGGTTTTGCTTGCAATCACTCCCCCCACGGCCTGTCGGTGTCTGACTCGCTGGCGGCCGCTGCCGCCCAGTTGAAGTCACTGTCGGTCGTTATGGAGGAAGAGTAGGTACACGTTTTCCCCCACAGTGGGAAGCCACTTGTATTCCTGCCAGTTCTGGCGGATGCCAGGGGCACGTGCCTCCACTTTCTGGCCACCCACCGGAGGTTACACACCCTCCAGGTGTGCATCACGCCGACACCCCCTTCTAGTTTCGTACATGCTCATGCGTCTGCCGCCTCTGACACTGTGCGTCCTGGTAGGGGGAGCGATCGCCCTTTTTCTCTCCCACAGAGAAAACCGGCCACGCCACTGGTGGACAGTGCGGGGCACTTCCTTTCTGTGGCGAAGGCTTCGCCTCTACTCAGACTCTTTTCTCCCCTCATGGGTGCTAGAGTAGCACAGCTGCTTCTCTCGCAGGTTCCCTGGGGAGGGACGGTCACTGGTTCTTCGCGTCCCATGTGGCGTCCATATGGTCTCATGCCAATAGAGGCAGACTTGCTTATGCGCGCTTCCCCCCACGGCATGTCGGTGTCCGTCTTGCTGATGCCTGTTACCGTGCTTTCGACGACACCGTCCCTCGCAGTTGGGTGCTTCCGCTGTCCGTCGATCCCTCCTGATGCTCTCGGAGCAGACGGTGAATGGCGGACGTGGTGTTCCTGCCCTTTTCTCTTATACAGAGACAAACTGTTACGCCACTGGTGGACTGTGCTACACACTTCCTTCCTGTGGCGAGGGCATCGCCACTTCGGTTTTCACACATGTTCATGAGTCACGACAACTTTGACATGGTGCTTCCAGTCGGGGCATCGAACACCCACACCTTGTTGCTGAGGGTACGCAGTTGCAAAATTTTCACTCCACGCACTTGCACTGAGCGGAAGGGGCTTCATTGCCCACTTTCCTGTTTCCTCTCCTTAGACGGAACTGGCTGAGTCGGACTGGGATTTGGTCTCACTTGCCAACGGCACTGAGAAGGTGGATGTGACGCATCAGAGACGCCTCTTCTGCATGCTCACTGCAAGATTTAGCGATCCCTAACCGCAACCTCCAAAATTATATCTCCAAAATTATCTATATTCTCACAACCCACATAGCAACCCTGGTAAGGCCCCTCCGCGCATGCGCACAGCGTATGCCACCCGTGCGCACAGCTCACTGACCAGTTCAAGCCGACTTTCTCAAGCGTTGTTGTGCTGGTCGGACGTTTCACCTTTTGGTCTCCTACGTCCCTGCCTTCACTCTGACGTGGCTTTGGCCTGGCAGTCCCTGCGCCCCTTCTACTCTACGCTACTCAAGTTGAACAAAGGAAAGTGCACTTTATGTTCTCTTCTTGTTACTCTGTCTTTACCTAACTCTGTTTCGTTCGACAGTTGTTTGACTTAGCATAGTCTGTTTCGTCTTAGCCGGCTAACAGTAACTACACAGGGAATGTATACATCGCTGGAGTTTTTTCCCACCAGCATCGCTCTGGCAGGCGTCTCCGTTTCTGGTTGCCGCGGTCTCGCCCGCCGACGTTGCTGCTTCGCCACCACACACCGCCGTCATCTCGTTGCCGCCACCGCCTCTGTTCGACAGCGTCTTGGCGTCAGTGTCACCAACTTCCGTGCGCTCCGTGCTTGTGCTGGTTACTGGACTCGCTGACGGCCGTTGCCATACAGTTGACGTCACTGTCGGTCGTGATGGAGGAAGAGTAGGTGCAAGTTTTCCCACTTTGTGTGCAGTGGGAAGCCACCTGTGTTCCTGCCAGTTCCTGGCAGGGGAACGTGCCTCCACCTTGTGACCACCCACCGGAGGTTACCCAACTTCCTGGTGTGAGTCACGCCGACACCCCCCTTCCGGTTTCGCACGTGCTCATGCATCTGCCGCCTCTGACACTGTGCGTCCTGGTCAGGAGAGTGATCGACTTTTTCTCTTCCACAGAGAAAACCTGATACGCCACTGGTGGGCTGTGCTGCGCACTTCCTTACTGTGGCAAGGGCATCGCTTTTCACCCAGACCATTTTCTCCCATCATGGGAGCAAGAGTAGCAGTGGCTACTCTAGCGGAACCCCTGGGGAGGGACGATCACTGGTACTTCCTGTCCATGTGGCGTCCGTATGGTCTCATGCCAGTGGTGGCGGACTTGCTCATGCACGCTTCGCCGCACGGCATGTTGGTGTCTTGCCGGTGCCCGTTACCTTGCAATTGATGACACCGTCCCTCGCAGCTTGGGTGCTTCCACTGTCCGTCGATCCCACTTCTGCTGCTCTCGGAGCGGAAGGTGGGGGAGGAAGAGGTGGTCAGACACTCTCTCGAGGGATTGTCGGTCTTGACGGAGGAAGCGTGCGTGCACGTTCTTTTTACACTTCTCTGTGAAGTGAGAAGCTACCTGCGTTCCTACCAGTTCTGGCGGCTGGCAGGTGAGCGTGGCCACACCCTCTGGTCACCGGAGGTTCCCCAACTTCCAGGTGTGTGTCACACCGACACCCCCCCTTCCGGTTTCGTCCGTGCTCATACGTCTGGCGCCTCTGACACTGTACGTCCGGTCTGGGGCGCGATTGCCCTTTTCTCTTTCACAGAGAAAACCTGTTACGCCACTCCGCACTTCCTTCCTGTGGCGAGGGCACCGCCATTCCGGTTTTCGCGCATGTTTGAGTCTCGATAACTCCTATGACATTGTGCTTCCGGTGGGGGTAGCGGTCGCCCTCTTCTCTTCGGAGAATGTCTAGGGCATCGTTTTTCGCTCGTCCTGTTTCACCCCTAGGGTTTTTTCCGGTCGAGTGGGGGTTCAGGCCTCCACCAGCAGTCTCCTCTCTGCATGGTGCAGCCCCCCCTTCCCGCTTACGGTTTCTGGGCGGGGTAACGATTGCCCACCTTTTTTTTTTTGCTGGGCATGTGCAGTTGCCGACTTTGCACACCACGCACTTGCACCCAGCAGAATGGGCTTCGTTATCCACTCTCCTGTTTCCTCTCCTGATACTGGATGAATTGGACGGGAGTTTGGTCTCACTTGCCCACGGCAATGAGACGGCGGATGAGAAGCAAGCTACTTCTCCACTCCCGATGGAGTTGGCAGCTCTCCTGCGGGTGAGCATGCCAAAATGCGCAGTGCAGGGATAGTAGGAAGCAGCGCAGAACTTGTCCTGTACTCTTCCGTCCTCCCTCCGGTACCTTGCTCGCGGGCCCCCGCTTGCATGCGTCTCCTTTGGTGCAGGCTTCTTTGAGGGACGTGTGGCACAACCACCCCTTGCATCCTCACCAACAGCACGCGTCACTATTCCGCTATTGGAAGCATTGTCTTCCTTCCCCAGGCAGAACCCTCCTAGCATTTGTTTGCATACCGGAGGGTCGAGCGAACCAACCTCCTCGCTTCTGGTCTGCAGGCACTGGTACGATCCTCCTGCAGGATCTGTCTTTGGGCCAGGAGGACGGACTTCGGGTGTAGGTGACGGTTTTTTTACCCCGCACCTCTGGCGTCTCCGTCCTCCTCACCCTGGTAAGTTTTTAAGGTGGCTTCACCCACCTCCGTTTTGTGCTTAATCAGCACTTTGGGTCATGGTACAGTATTGTGAAAAGAAAATGCAAATTTATTTATCTAAATTTGTGTTTCTTTAGCAATACTTACCATGATCCATCAAAGACCCATCCTCCTACCCGCTGATGTGTTTTTCTGGCTTGAGAAAGTCGGCTTGAACTGGTCAGTGAGCTGTGCGCACGGGTGGCATACGCTGTGCGCATGCGCGGAGGGGCCTTACCAGGGTTGCTATGTGGGTTGTTTTTGTTTGTAAGGGGCGTTTGGGGGTCGCTAAATTGAGAATATAGCACTCTGGGTCATGGTAAGTATTGCCACAGAAACACAAATTTAGATAAAGAAATTTGCATTTTCTGGCGAACTTGGACTAAGCTATTCGCTCCTGGGACGACCGAATAACTTAAGTATTAAATAGCAAGGGAAAAATAAAATATTTGATTTTCGTGCATACAAATTCATTCCTATCATGGCGGCTATTCTAGAATAAGTATGCTATTCGAATAAGTATGCTATTTCTTGCATACGGGGCCAGGAGTCCTGTATGTCTGTATACATATGTTTATATGTGTGTGTGCGCATGCGTGCGTGTGTGCCTGCCTGCGTGGGTGCGTGCGTACGCTGGCTTTTCTTTTTACAGATAAACTCGTGTCCGTGACTTCATCTACTGATCGAGCTTATCTATAGCTGTACACACTTTGAACTACATCTGAGTGTAAATGTACATGCGTTCACCAAATATTTGTCTCTTGCAGCAATGTCCGGCTGCCAGCGAACTGACTGCGATGCTGTGAATGGTGGATGTGCGGTTGAGGCAGACGCAGAAACTTGCTTCTGTAACAACGGATATTACCTGCTTGCTGACCGTGTGTCCTGTAGACTCATTCTAGGTGGGTAGCACTTTTTTTTAAGTCTGTGACTATAAAAGGAGAATTTGGGCAAAGTTTAGGGAATGAGTTATACATTAGCCTAAACATATCATTTCAAACATCTAAATCATTAAGTTCCTATTATAAATATTATGTAGTGTTAAACAGATTGTATTGCCACTCGGAGATGACAACATTTAAATCATTGTTTCTGGTCACAATACTATACCATGACCCAAAGTGCTATATTCTGCTATAACCCTCCAAAAAATACAACCCACATAGTAACCCTGGTAAGCCCCCTCCGCGCATGCGCGCAGCGCCTGTACTTCGTGCGCACAGCTCACTGAGTGGGTCAAGCTGACTTTCTCAAGCGTTGTGCTGCCGGCAGGACGTGCGTGGGCGAGCTACCACCTTTCTCCCTCTCAGCGTCGGCTACCTCTGCGTTGGGTCGCTTTGGATTTACAGGAAAGTGATTTGTGCCTTTTCCTTGCGTCCTCTGTCTGCGTGTTGCTTGTTCTTCAACTTTTTTGTCCCTTGCGCCTTGGGTTTTCACCATGGCCCCTCGAGAGTTGTGTGCCCTGTTGCGCGAGCGGTGGATACGCTTTCGTGCGTACCTGGACGACTGGGCGATCGTCACAGCAGATGGTGGGCTGTGCAACTTGCACACACAGGAGGCCATGTCTCAAGCACGACTGCTGGGTTTCCCGCTGAATCTCAGAAAGTCGTAGCTCGTCCCTCGACACATTTCGTGTTCTTGGGCATGGAGTTCGACACTGTGGTTTGGACTGTCTGCCCTGCGCCATGACGCATAGACCGTCTCCAACTATTGTTGACAAGGTTGTCGAGCGGTCTCTCTTCCAGGCTTGGTTGAACTTGGCTTGGTTGACATCTGCCATTCCCATTACGCCCCCACACCAGCAGCGGCGAAATCTTCACAGATTCCTCCCTGTGGGGGTGGGGGGCACACTTCCTTCACCACGTCGCCTCCGGTGCGTGGTCGGAAGTGGAGGCAAACTTGCACATCAACCTCCTGGAGTTGCGTGCAGTTCGCCTCGCCCTGGAGAGATTTTGCGATGTGCTGCCCCCAGCGCACATCCGAATTCGCTCCGACAACACCGCTGTTGTGGCGTACATCAACCACCAGGGTGGTACCCACTCAGTGGCATTGTCGACTCAGTTGGAGGACCTGTGGCTCTGGGCCCACAGCCAAGGTCTCTTCCTGTCTGCCAGACATGTGATGGGTTCTGTCAATGTTCTGGCAGACTTCCTGAGTCGCCAACACTGCGTTCTCCAGACAGAATGGACTCTAGACTCTAGTTCTGCAACCAGTGTGTTCGGCCTGGTTTCGGCCGCTGGTGGACCTATTTGGTCTGTCTCCCCAGTTCCGGACCCAAAAGCTTGGGCGGTGGATGCGTTCTCACTGACGTGGGCGGGGTTGGAACCGTACGCATTTCCCCCCTTACCTCTCCTTCCCCGCATACTGCGGAAAGTGGAGTTCGATCACACCGTCTCATTCTCGTCGTGCTACGATGGCCGGCGCAGGTTTGGTTTCCGGATCTTCTGCGGCTGACCAAAGCGGATCCCATTCCGCTCTGGGTTCCACAAGGAGTCTTCCTTGAGCTGCCGTGTGGCATTCCCCATGCTAACCCCCAGTTTCTCCATCTGCACGCATGGCTCTTGTAGCCCATTGTGCAGTGCGTCGAGGTGCTTCCACCTCCACCTTAGAGTTCCTGGCTTCTGCAGTTCCACGAATAAGGTGTACGACGCTCACTGGCGGCGTTGGGTGGAGTGGTGTCTTCCCATGGGGTAGACCCCACCAGGTCCCAGTCCGTGCACCTAGCAAACCACCTTTCTTTCTTGGCAGATATGGTCGGTTTGTCAGTCACGGCCATGCGGCGCAGGACGTCCATCCTCACCACCCTACGGCAGCTCGGCGTGTCGTTGCGCGGCGAAAAGAGCATCATCGCGGAAGTGATTCGTGGCATCGCGCTGTCCCAGGCGAGCTCACCCCGCCGGGTACCAGCCTGGGACCTTTTCTTTGTGCTGGCGGCCCTCCGCTCTCCACCCTATGTACCTTCTGCAGCAGGCATCTCTGTCTGATCTTACGCTCAAGACAGTGTTCCTAGTCATGCTCGCCTCAGGGCGCAGAGCTAGCGAGGTTCATGCACTTTCAGGGTTGGAGGCGGACGTCTGCCGGCAGCGCGATGGCTCTTGGTCTCTGCTCTTTTTACCAGAGTTTCTCGCTAAGAATCAGAGACCAGGCGACCTGTATCCCACGGTCACCATCCCTCCCCTGTCCGCGATCCTGGGCCCGACCGACCTGGACTTAGCTAACTGTCCCGCCCGGGCACTGCGTAAGTACAGACGCCGTACACGTCAATTACGTGTCCCCACTCAGAGACGTCTTTTCCTCACCCTGCAGTCAGGATGAACGCGAGAGATTTCTAAAGCTTCCATCTCGCGCTGGGTCAAAACTGTTGTTTAGCGTTCGTATCCTACAGCGACCGCACTTGGGAGACCAGATCCACTCCTGCCCTTATCCGCCGCGCGCGCGCGCATGAGGTCAGGCCGTGGGCCGCCATACTTGCCTCTCAGTCGCACACACTGAGGGACGTCCTGCTGGCGGCATACTGGCGGTCAGAGGATCCTTTCATCAATTTTTATCTTCGGGATCTCTCTGGCCGCCGGGAGGACGGCCTTTATGGAATGGCGGCGGCAGTCGTCACCCAACATATTTGGACTGCGCCGTCCTCCTAACCCTGGTAAGTTTTTTGTCTTCAGGTGGCATCACCCACATACTTTTTGTGCTGAATCAGCACATGGGTCATGGTATAGTATTGTGACAAGAAAATGCAAATTTCTTTATCTAAATTTGTGTTTCTTTAACAATACTTACCATGACGCATCATATACCCACCCTCCTCCCCGCTGGTGGTTCTTCTGGCTTGAGAAAGTCAGCTTGACCCATTCAGTGAGCTGTGCGCATGCACTAAGGGGGCTTACCAGTGTTACTATGTGGGCTGTATTTTTTTGGAGGGTGCGGTTAGGGATCGCTAAATTGAGAATATAGCACTTTGGGTCATGGTAAGTATTGTTAAAGAAACACAAATTTAGATAAAGAAATTTGCATTTACTATTATAAATATTATGTAGTGTTAAATAGATTGTATTGCTACTCGGAGATCACAACGCAAGATGGCAGTGAGAACGATGATTTGATTTTGCTCGAAAAATATTTTCGGATGACTAAAAAAAAGTCTAGTCCCGCAGAATTTATTAAGAGTTAATTTTTCAGAAACCACGACGACCGTACCATCTACCCCAATCACCAACAGCTCAACACAGACCGAGTCGTCGTTATCTATCGCAACTACGACATCGACACACATCTCAACCGTGGACACCGATGTTTCTGTTGGTGTCAACAGCTCAAATGGGAGTACCTCGTTGTTGTCCAGCATCGCTGTCACTCCGACGACGACTACGACATCGGCACACATCTCAACCGTAGACACTGCTGTCAACAGCAGCTCAAATGGTAGAACCTGGTTGTTGCTGTCGAGCATCGCTGTCACTCTGACAACTGTCCTTGTGTCGTTGCTGAGTAACACTGGCGACTGAAACCCAGAAACTCAACAGGTACTCATGTAGGTTTATTTTGGGTAGCGGGGGTGGGGTGGATGGGGGGAGGTGGGGTTCAGTCCAGTCGCAAACTAGATGCATATTGTAGATGCATATTGTTGCTCAGACAAAGTTTACGTGCTGCCACACTGCTGTCCCACCCAGTCACATACTGACACCGGGCTAACCAGTCCTAGTACTGTAACCTATAGTGCCAGGAGTCTGGCTGGCCAACTGCTACATTGCCCATTTTGAAGTCTTAGGTATGACTCGGCCGAGATGCGAATCGCAAACCTCCCGCCTCTGAAGCGGCGGTCTTTCGGGTGGCGGGGTCAAACGATTCAAATTTTTGGTTCATTCATCCATCATATCTATATTCGTAATGCAGTCAGGGAAATTTGTTGTGGAAAACGGTATGTAGATATGCAAGATAATAATTCAAAATACCAAATCATGCCATTTACAAAGGAAAGGCGATTACAGTCCTATTAAAATATGATGTCTAATGGAAAATTGGCGTCTCAGTAAGTAGAAAATATGATGTATCTGTTCCACTGATATACATCATTTGACATTTGTCATTTTGCATAATATTGTTTCTAAAAGTCATTAACTAATCTTGAATTTTTTTTCAGTCTACCTGAAGCGTATTTTTTCTCAAGTTTCAAGAAAACCTTCCTCTACTGCACGTACAGTAAGCACGGGGATGAACCAAAAGTAGTATGTACAGTAGACCTTTTGTAGTCTTTATTATTCACCTGCAAGTGACACACTGGTTTAAAAAACAGTTATTCAAGACTCACAGACATGGCACTGACTTCTGCAAAATGAAAAATTCACATTTCTACCCTCTGCCACAGCGCTAATCTCCGCCAACGGCATCACAATTGCCAGTTTAAACAGACAAGTGGGCTGATATCTTCAAATAGTGAACAATATTTTAAAGACAAAATTTTCATCGTCACTGTCACATCATGCCAGTCCTTATCCTTTTCTTAGTCGTCGTCGTTACACTCTGGAGTTTTAATCCTTGCAAAAAGCATGCAATATGCCTGCAGAACTTTCTTTTAGTTTTTCTTTTGTATTTAGTAAATCGCTTTCTTAAACATAGCAAAATATTTAATAAAGAAATGTGAAACAGTTTTGCACAATAATAATCAAAGAAATTATTTGAAAGTCAAATGTGTAAATTCTTTAGTAATTTAGTAATTTTAATTAACTTTCTTGCACATGATTATGTCTGGCTTTTATTGTGTAACGTGATGAACAGACTAATAAGTCCAGCCTTTTTCGACATAATAGAGCTTGGCAGGCCTAACTTGAACACAGTCGAGTAAACAGCCAATATTTACGCATGATATAAAAATACGCGGGGAAGTTTTAATGCATTACTGAATGTAGAGGTTGAGTTGTTGAGGTTCAGATTATGCGGATTTTGATATTTTGTCATGTTAGATCGTGAAATTACATTATCCACAGTCTGTAATATTTTTCAATGTGTTAATATCCTTAAATGTTTTGTGATGTTGTGTTATAATTAAGCATATTTTTATGACCTATAAAATTTCGACTGCTGTATTTTTGAGCTCTTTTTTGAGCGCTGATTTTGTATTGACCACCTATTACTGTATACCGACTGGAAATTTTATGCTCGATGGAGGGTGAAAAAATAAATTCCTATGGTATCTTTTTTTGTCGCCAAGGAATGGTCCAGTGATGGTTGAAGGATATAACAGTGTTTACCCAAAGATTGATGAACAAGGTGTTTATTAGTGTATGATGCTTATAGAATTTTATCGGTTAAACCTGCCTTATAGTCCGTAGAAGAAAGATTTATTATTCATTAATTCCAGATCCTTAGTGTAATTGTCTACTGGATGTGCTCTTGTAACCTTCTGCCATGTTTCACTCTATTCAGGCGTTGTGTCGCCACATGGGGTTTTACTTTTCCGTCGTCCTTGCGCTCGCTCCGCACGACCGCCGTTAAATTGACGACATACGCGTAGGTGGAAACTATTATCACTGTGTTACGATATTTAAATGCTCATCTCACGGCACACTTTACTTTGGCAGGAGCAACAATCAACTTCCGATCTCCCCAGTGCAAAAGAAATAACAAGACTCCGTACTACAATTAAAGAAAAAAAGAATATTATTTACAGATAGCGAGTATTTACAGAATGAATAATAATCTAGGCTCGTTAAAGGAGAATGACTGCCGACTTTCTTTCTGGTTAGATAACATGCGTTTCCTGCCATCACTTGCTTTGCTATAATAACAATAAAGACACACATACCTGTTTCAACTGCACAGTGACCACGCGTAGAGCATGCAACACGTTCACCTGGCTACCACTAGGCCCTTGGCACAGTTTCCCTTTGATACGTTATCTCCCACTGGCTAGCTTAACCCCTGACACCTGCTTGATCTATTGGTCCACCCCCATCTGTGCTCCAGCGTAAGTAAAACATTGCCCCCTAGATCCAGACCCAGCACCCAGTCTAGAGGTGTAAACAAGGACCCTGACACCTAACCTACGCTCACTCAAATCGGTGATTACGTGAGAGAGCTAGATAGCGGCTTAAACAGGGGAATTAGAGCCTTCATTAAAGCATAGGTGGATCACACTTGGAATCTGTGGTACAATCTCTTTGATCCACCAGACCCAACTCGTGACACGATGGATTGACCGTTTGAAAAGCGACATGGTTTATCATTCAGTGCGAGTATTCTCTGAATGTTTTTTTAGTTACGATATAGGAATCTTGTATTCTGAATAAAATTGAAAAAGAATTTTTTCGTCTTTGTTGCTTTTGTTTATATTTTGGGTCTGCTAGAATGCTGCCAGAGACAATTTCCTTTCCAAATCATACACACCCAAAATCGTCACGAATTTAAAGAATTCAGTGCATTTGATTCAAATCTAATGAAAATGCCTGATTTTAAAGCTAAGATTTAAACAGATTCTAATGAAAAAGCAGAATGTTTACGAAATATTAGCATTTCACAGTGTGCAAAACATTTGATTCGAAAATCCGGAACGTCTGTCTGGAAAACGGCGGCGTTCAGAAACAAATAAATGTGGTACACTTTGCCAAAAAGAAGAAAGTGGAGTGCTGAGAAATAATGCAATGTGATCATTTCCGCCGGTTTCCGAGTGTAGTCTGTCACCGATTTCTTGCCGTTTGTATTCTACCTAAAATCAAAAGCTAACCCTAACCCTAACCCCCTAGCCCCTTCCTCTTTAAAAAAAAGTTGTAAGTTAATATGGTATTGAACCTGCGACTTCAAACTGAAAAGCCACGTCTTTAGCACTTAAATACCGATCACCATCGGCTCTCATTCCAACCCTAGTAAGAAAAATGTTGCAACCGAAATTCGAACACCCAACGCTTTGTTTTAAATTTATACTTTTAATCATTTTGCTAAGAAGCACTTCGACAGCTTCTGTTCATTTTCACCTTAAGCTGCACGACCCGAGACGTCACAATGCAGATTCTTACGGCTAGACTGAGCACAATATGCCGCTGTGGTTGACAGCTGAATGATTAAAGCATATGTTTTTAGCGACTGTAGATATGCTGGTTCGATTTTTGCAGCTTTCTTTGCATTTCCAAGTTTTCCTCTATTTTTCCCCCACATTTTTAAAAATTTGCTCAGAGTGGGGGCTAGGGGAACGGGTAGGGTTGGAGTTAGGGCATAAAGTGAATGGTTTGACACTATTCAGTAGGTGCTTTGTCCCCTTGAGAATCTACGCATAAAGGGCAGTCAATAATGTAAATATTAATATTTTTATTGTCTTTATTCTGGGAAACTATATTCTTATGTGTGTTAATGTCAATTTCACTAAGTCGAAACCAGGTTAAGAAAACAACAACCACACGCTGAAGCAATAGTGCAAGGTCAAGGACAACAAGAGAAAGATTAAATAGCTGTGTGATGACGTGTACATTATACGTGTACATATGACACCACACGACGCGTCACATATGTGGCATGTTACGTCATGGCATTTGACGTAGGTGCCACATCAACATGTCAATGGTTCATAAGGACAGACGGCACAGCGGGACAGCAACTGAGCACTACATGTAGGGCTGGGTACACTGATGGCCCGGTGTCAGTATAATGTTACTGGAATTAGTCCAACCAGTTCAGGGGACACTACTCTTCTCTCACCCATGGGGGAAATAATAATACCTCATTTGTCGCGAATAATTCGCATATACATATGCGAGCATAATATTTGCTGATACTCTTTTTTCGCTCCACAACAGCAAAACCATTTGTTATTTTCAACTAGGATGATATATAAATGTGTGTATGTATTGATACATATACGCATATATGTATCATCCGATATTTTTATTATGAGGTAGTCACCCGCACATTAGTGTGTCACCTGATCTCATTGGTCATTTCCTCCAGGATGGACCGAGATCTTGGCGGGATCTGGAGGTTTGCGCACCTTAATGACCCTCTGGACTGACCCATATATATATATATATACGATAGAGCGAAGTCTAGGCTGGAGGGCAGAGGTCAGACAAACATCGGTTCAGTTGAAACAAACCACAACACCGCTGCCCAAACCTTATGGGTAACAGTTCCGTTTGTTTGGTTTTTTTAAAGGTGACGACAGAGTCGAGAACAAGCGCTTATATCGTTTGATCAGTTGAAAAAGCAAACAATAAACCCTTCTTAGCTCTGTGGCCACCTTTCGACTGACAAAACACCCCGTACTGTCAGGTACCAGGTGGTACAAATTGTGTTAAATTACACACAGGTCTGTACGTGTTAAATATTCTTTTTAACTGGTTAGCATGGTGGTGATTTGTATAATCACCCTTTCCAAAAAGCACATTTCATCAAAGCTAAGACCTTGATAGTTTAGTTGTAATATTTTTACTTTTGAAAGGGAATTTGGGAAATCTCTGGGGGACATCTCAAACGTCGGACCCACTGGTGGTTTTCCCGACCCGCGAGTTTAACATCTTGACATAGATGTTGCCCCATTTAGACCAAACATCTTAATTTTTAGGTAAGTATTACCAATACTTCTACACGTAAATTTTCCACAAAAACATTCATAGTGGTCATCTGATCGGAAATCTCAGTTTTCCCCAAATGCCTGCATTCGAAACTTCCTTTACAGTCTCATGGGACGCGGACTGATCGTTTGGTTCTTTTTTTATTTATTTTCGGCACTGGTTGGATATTTGGCATATTATCATGTGATCGTGTCAGTTTGATGGCGTGTGAAGGGGTTGATTTTGTAATGTATAAATCCCTTACTTTTGGAAAGTCAGTTGTATTTTTGCTGTCTCATGCTGGAGACCTACTCTTCTAGAATTAGCAAGCATTTCCTTGATAGTTGCTTCTTGTTGTAGGGCTTTTGCCTTCTGTCCTTTGCAGAATTTTTCTCTGCTGCTAGCTCTTGATGGCCTGTGTGCCTAGCAACACTTTGGTACAGACTGTTGTGTGAATTGTAACGTCAGTTTTAAAAAGTGTTCTACATGCTAACTGTTTGTACACAGTGGCTCTTATGCAAGGTACGCTATAATTATGTTTGTACCAATCGGGCCCCGTATGCATGTATTTTGTACTAAATTTAGATCCGAATAGCCACTATTTCGAAAAGCTATTCCTCATTTCTAATTCAGTATGCGCACGGCATGAAAAGGGAAAAAAATTCAGGTTATTATTATTATGATTATTTTAACACTTACAGTGCTACGACCTCACTCAGAAGGCACGGGCTGGCTTGCATAAGCTTTCGTCGCTGCTCTCCAGGTCATAACAGCTGTCGTAAGGCCCGTTCGCCCCGTCTATTTGAAGTGCACCTTTACGAATGAACAGCAGATAGCCATTCATCCGTGAAAAGTTGGGATCAAAGGGTGTCGGTCTACGAGGAGGGTGTTGTAACCAATACAGTAAACTCAAACTTCGCCCAATGAAGCGTCACAGAAAATCCTCGCATAACTCATGGATGGTGAACAAACAAAGTAGGATGCAGAAAATCTTAATGACCAAAGTGTGAAATAAGCGATCGATAGCCGGGGCCTTTCTAAAAGGACTCGACTTTCGGCATTTCCCGATTCTGCCTATTTTTCTTGTTAGAGGTAAGAAACTGTGCTTGTAGTTTAGGCGTTCGCGTTTTATGAGGTTGTTTTCCTTTGACCATGAACTGAGGTTTGTTCAGCGAAGCGTTGGTTTTTGCATGTATCTTCAACAGACCAAAATGGCGGACATAGCACTACATCAGGAAATTCTATGAACAGTGCATTTCAGCTACCTCATTGCTGCTGGATTTTAACGAATTTTGACTGTAGGGCAAAGACTGCTAAAATTTATTCAGCATATGTTAACATTAAAAATCAGTTTGTTTCTTGTCTGTATGAGATTACAAATATTTCTTGGCATTCTTACATATGCATCCTAAAAGGGCCAACCATATACTGTCACTAAAAATGCGCCGGCTGACAAGAATCCGCAAACCAAACTGGTCCAGGACAACCAGCAGTGAGGCTGAAAGTCTGTTTGAAGAACTTCTAGTCGAGGACCTGATTTGTCGGGTGCAGTCACCCTTAAAGTCACTTATAACTTGGAGCAAATAGCAGACCGCGTGTCAGCTATCGTCGTGACCTTGACCAGTAGCTCTTCCAAATATACTTTGATATTTGTCGAAATCATCTAAATCTCACGTGTGTATGAGCGTAAATGTTGTTTATGCCTTCAAGGAATAAACTAGAATAAGGATTGCTTTGGCTGGTAATTCTTGGTTCATGCACTAACAAAGAACATTGATCAGACGCTATAATTTTCTTAAACCTCCCTTAAGTACAGCGATAGTAACCATTAGGGTAAACCATTAATTAATCCTTCGTTGATAAGTGTGTGTGTGCGTGTGAATGCGTGTATGTGCGAGAGAGTGAGGGGGTGGGAAGTGGGGTTTGGTTGCAGGTGGGTGATTTTACTCTGGCTAGCGCCACCTGTGCTGATTACAGCCTGCCGTAGGTAGCACGTACTGTTCGTTTAAAGAGGAGGAAATCCCCCCGCCATCTGCCACGATTGTCCCCCCTACTGCTAGTTCCTAACGCCTGGCGTCGCGTGTCGACGCTGACACGATGCAAAGGCAATGCAAATGTGTCGCTGCGCCTCCCCTCCTTTAATTACAGTCATGACCTCTATTGACTGTCACTACCGTTATTCACGAGGTAGTTAGAAAAGAAAGGCGCGCGGATCCTTCAGACCAACACTCCACCCTGTCCTAATTTATAACTGTACTTCCTGGTCTACGGACAAAAACCATTGGTTGTGTTTCAAACATTTTAAAACTGTTCGCAAACGGTAACTAGGCACACTGTTGGGAAAGTCATGGACTGCCACTGTTTCGTCTTGCTAAAGTATGAAGTAAGCAGGGTTCAAGGCTAGTGCAGTACATGAATTATGAACACATTTATTTTTATTTTTTTTAGTCTCATTTTATGTAAATGAAGGTGATTAACGCTGCAACCAATAGTTCGTTTGTAAGGAGGATTGCCACGTGATTTAGATGCACAGCTTTCAAAGAAAGGGAGACAATCGATTAATTAGAATACTGCAGTATTGAAGCACAATTGTTTGCATATCTGTAGTGTTTGAATAAATGTTGAATAGTCGTCGAAAGGCGGTCATTAGGACACAACCGATGATACAGATGAGTGCTTATCTGTTCTGTCCAGCGCGGCGTTAGGAATACGCGGGGCCTAGGACCGACCGTGACTGCGCGGGGCCAGGGTATCGGAATGTCGATTGGTAGCCTGCTGCAAACACGGATTATGTCTAGACTAGATCAACTTTCGGGACTTTTTTCTTTCTTCATAAAATTGTTTTCCTGTTTGTGGACAACGGATTGTCAAACTCCTAATGGCGACCTTAGGCATGAAGACCAGGGCCCTATCTACTTACAGACAGAATATGTACATTACTATATTACTATAATTTTGATATGACGAAATGAATGAATAAATGTTGTTTAAATCAAAAGGGCTGGAGGGGGGGTCTTGGAGTGCTCGCCCTTATACTGACCACTCCCAAAAGCATTTGTGTCCAAATGCTGTCATTGTTGTTGGGGTCTTTCTATTAAACTAAATTTCATTCAGAGACGTTATAGAGTGTATTCTTCGAAGCCATCGATTGAGTGGCTGACAAAAAAATGCCGATGCTGCTCAAAAAAAAAAATCTCTCTACACGGGATAAACATGTCAGCCTGTGAAAAACTTTCGCTGTCGCAGTGTGATCAGCTATTGGGTGATAAAAATAGGTCTGCCAAAGCAAAGTACGGGTGACATACTGTTGAGCTTAGACCATATCAATCTTCCTCATTCCCATCACCACTCTGCTGCAAGACAGACATGTTCGGCTGCAAAGGTAGGACGCAGTTTAAATGAAGTAAAATTTAATAAGAATGTGAAGATTTTCAAATCAGACTAACATTGATGTAGTTTTTAACTTATGTAATCGTATCTTTCAATATTTTGTGCTGAGGGGTCCACACCCAAGCCAGTGAAAGTTCTTGCGCATGCTCACACACAATCTTTGTTGCGGGGCTGAGTGATATGCTGGCCTTACAGGCATAGGGGTGGCGATATTTCAGTCACCCTTCCACTCTGACAAAAATGGACAGAAGTTCGATTTAGTTTATTTACATTAAATAGTTCATTTACTGTCCTTCAGCAAGGTGTGTAGCGTCTCTCCGCATTACCTTTCTCGGCTGTCTTTTTTTATTCTCTCTGTGCCTGCGCTGTCCGCATATCCCTAGACACGGGTTTTCTCATACCCTGTCCCCGTCATGTACTGTTACGTTTTGTGTCTAGAAGGACCAACAATTTATATCAGAGACCGACAAAGTTCACGTCTAATATTTTTTTTAATTCGTTGATGACTGTGTCTTGGCTGGTTTTGCACCCGTAAGATCAAGCTGCCCGAGCTCATAAAGGTAATTCATAGTCGTATGCCAGCTAAGGGTGAATCCTCAGCGGATGTGGAGCTGAGACACGGATGGCTGGCGACGGGTGGATACAGCCCGTGTGAAGGCTTGCGTCTGACAGTCATCGTGAAAGGACGGCAAGGCGGGGAAATGTGCTCCATTAGCCCTCTCATCTGGTCCTGCCGACTATCTTTTGAATGCAGCGTGGCTCGCTTTGTCAGTCCTTACTACAAGAAATCTCGTCAAACCTGTTTCCCTACCTCAGTGTACTGTAATAAGTTACAAGTGCCCTCCATTGTCCTTCCATGGATTTCCCAGAAATGAAAAAAATCAAGAACTGTGGCTGGTGAAAATTCGCAGAGACAAAGATTACCTCCTTCAGATCAGTAGCGCTGTCAACACTGATTTTGAGAGTTTGCTGTGCTACAAGATCCAGATGCAGTCAGTTCAATTGTATTTACTTCCATTGCCATATCCATCTAGTAATTAGAAGTAATAACATAATTATCATTTTCTAAAATTTTCGTGAAAACGAACGCACAAGAACTCACAGTGTGAGTGACCAGAACGAGCGCTTAACTGAAGTCATTGCTGCGTATGACAATGCTGAAATTCAATTCCAACATTTGTGATAAGATATCATTTATCAGTAAAAAATGCAATTTCTCTGCAAATTCAAGGGAAAAAATGATGTGGTTTTAATTTTCTTGTTTATTGCTTTCTCTCATGTAGTTGCTGACTAACTACATTGAGTGGTGAACAATTATAAGGGAATACACCTACTAGTCTGCAAAGAAATCTGCTTCTTTGTAATCCCTTGAATTTACAAAAAATTAGCTGTTGTACGACAACCATCATCGAAGGATTTGATGCGACGTTAGAAATGAATATGAAATACTGCATGGTATATGAAAAAAAAAATATAAATGACAATACGTTGATAGGGCAGTATACAAGTGTCAGGTCAACATATTGTCAGAAACTCTCTCTCTCTCACTCACACATACCACACGACACGACACCACACCACGCACGCACCAAGCACAAGCCCCCATCCCCCTTCCCCTCCCCCCCCCACACACACACCGCACTTGATTCGATAGTGTTGGACTCCGAAGAAGTAATTATCATCTTTGATCCGTAGGTGTATGCAGTAGGTGAAGACTAACCAGTGCTTAGCGAGGCATTCTATCACTGCTGGAGTTTGTGTATTACATTGTTGAGTATAGATTGATAACATCTCTGTGTGTGAGTGCCTTGGTGTATTGGGCTGAGTATGTTGTGGCAGATTGGAGAACGTTTGTAGGAGTTTATGAGAGGTTTAAAGTATGAGTGAGAGTGAATGAATGGAACACTTATAGAATAAATTAAGATTTTCCACATTTTTTTTGCCTTACAGACACACATCCCCTCACATACACACACCCCCTCCGCACATACACACACACACACTGAAGGAAGTTCTTTGATGCTTGTAGATGAAAGATGAATTTGCAATCCAATTTACACAGTCCTTTTAAACGAAACGCTCTGGCGATTCCACAGTTAAACGGTCCGAAATATCAGTTTCTTGTCATAATACTGTACCATGACCCAGAGTGCTAATTCTGAAGTTAGCGATCCCTAACCGCACCTTCCACACACACAATTTTGGGCACAAACCCCGGTAAGGCCCCCCT
Source organism: Lanistes nyassanus (assembly GCA_004794575.1). Taxonomy (NCBI): domain Eukaryota; kingdom Metazoa; phylum Mollusca; class Gastropoda; order Architaenioglossa; family Ampullariidae; genus Lanistes; species Lanistes nyassanus. Next base: position 9,140 of record SMGT01012934.1, on the reverse strand, counting down.
CCACGCATGCGCACACGAGTGCGTCACCCGATGCGATGCACTGACTGGCCCATTCAAACTGACTTTCTCATGCGCCTTGGTCGTGTGCGGACGTGTTTCCCGCTTCTACGTCCACTGGTGTTGCGTTACCTGCCGCGGTTTTTCTACTGCTCTCCACTCTGGGATTTAAGGGAAGTGAGATTTTTAATCCCTTCTGAGTCTCTGTTTCCTCTCTGCTTTTTAGTTAAACAGATTTTAGTGTGAGTGTGTTTTCGTGTTCTCGCCTGTCGACCTTCTTATACTATCTAGTAAAGTGTGTGTGTCGTTATTCTGTGCGCCTGTGCTCACACTCAATCGCTTTTTGTTAGCTTAAGTTTTTGTTTGTTGCCTTACAGTTTAGTGCGGTTGTTTTAGAAACATCCTCTGAGCTTCCTGATGTTTTTCTTCGGGCGCCTATTGCGCTGCCATCCACCTGCAGTCCTGCGTCCCTGGCTGCCGTGTCGCCCTCGTCTACTCGCTCCGCCACTTCGTCCCGTTCGCTTCTGACAGTGTCTGTGGTGGATACAGATGGGGTTGCCCGGCCTGTCCAACTGTCCCGGCCTCCGGTCTGCCCGTCGTCGACAGCCCTGGATGCGGAGCTGCCTCTGCTGGTGTCTTGATATTACAGGACAGTGTGGGGAGGTTACAAAGCAGCACGCTCTTGCACATACCGCGCCTGCTGGTTTCCTCAGTCCTGCACCTGCAGTTGGGGGGTTGGTGGTCTTGCCATACCCCCGGCCAGGTAATTTAGCCTCGAATGCGGGTTCGCTTTTCGGTCCTGATGACGCCCCTACCGCTGCTCTCGGAGTGGAGGGGACGAGGGATCGTACTGTAAGCCGTTCCCCGTTTGCTGGCGTGCCTGATGTGACGGTGGGGGAGTTGGCTCTTTTTATGAGACGCTTCCTTGCACGCAGGGACATCTCTGCTGGTTCTTCTTCCGCCCCGCTGGGTGGGGAAGTTCCGGCGGGGGACTTGTCTCCTGGCCACTCCACGGAAATGCCCACACTTCCGCAGTTGGTCACACAGGCACAACCTTCCGCTGATACGTCGGACCGCGAGGCGGGTCCACGTCACAGGGGTCGGTCAAGCGATAAACCACCAATTATTCTCCGGCGTGCACCGGAAGAGTGGGTTTCGCAGTTCTGGTTTTTCAATCCCTACTCTGAGGAGTGGGAGGAAGTACCGGAAGTCGGGACTGAGTCACACCTAGAGGAGGTGGACCCGACGGATGAGAGACCTGCTTCTCTCTGCTGGGCAGTACAAGACCTGGCGGCAGTGCTGGCGGATGTCGCCCCCCCCCCACCATTGCGTACGAACTTGCGTACCGGAAATGGAAGAGCCGGTTTCCTACCTCTCTTCCTCCCACCTTCCGGTTCCGCGGGTGTCGGATGTTTGCATTCGCGAATCTCCTTTGGTTCGTACTGCATTTCGGGAGGCGTGGCATGACGTCCGGTATACACCCAACATGCAGGCCCCCGAGCCGCCTCTCTCGTCACTTCCGGTGTACCCCACCCCGCTCCCTGTAGGCCGGATGCGACCCCCACCTAAGCCTTGCGTCCACCGGTCATGGCTTTCCGACTGTCTGCTTCTGGTAGGTCCACTTCCGGTTGCACAGTCAGACCTCAGCCTACTTCCGTCCGCTGCACGTGCACCTACGGCTGGTACGCTTCCTTGGTAAAAATTAGATCATTTTGAGTTGGCTTCCTACTATCAACTTGAACTTTGAACAGTGTTGGACTCTGCTGTTATGGCACTTGACCAGGCCATTTACAACTCAGAGGGCTCTGGTTTGCGCCGAGATGCAGACTTTGATGCCTCACGTACTTGTTTCAGGGCCATAGTAGGTGCACTGAAGGCTGTAGCTCGCTCTGCCTCTAGCGCCTTTGTTAATGTTGTTCTCGCCAAGCGAGATATTTTTTTGGCTGCTGTGCCTGAACTTCCTCGTTGCACAGCAACCAATTTGCGAGTTGCTCCATTCTCCCCGTATTCCTTGTTCGGACCTTATGCGCCTCAGATGGCTCAGGAACTCGCATCTGCCAATCGAGAGCACCAGTTGGCCGCCCTCTTCGCTGCCCATGGCAAGCGCAGGGGTGTCCTTGATGGTTTTTGGCCAGGGAGGACCAAGCGTCCTGCACCTGGTCCCCGGTCCCGACCTTCAGGAGAGCTTGGCTCCCTTCCCCTCCCCCCAGAGGTAGTGGTAGCCGGGGTCGTGGCAGAGGGCGACCACCCCTTCCCCAATGAAGGGGCCCCGCTGCGGAATCACCAGCACCTCCCCCACCCCAAGCCGGCAGCCTGTCCCGCGCTATGGGGGCATGGCGCAACTGCGCTCGCAGTGCGTGGGTGCTCAGTGTGATTCGGGTGGGGTTTTCCCTACTCTGGGACTCTTGTCCCGCTCCTTTGGCGCGGTCCCTTCTCAGCTTTCCTCCTGCATCCTAGCAGGCGCAGACAGCGCTAGACAGCCTGTCCCTTGCCCCATGGATTTTCACCATGGTAGTTCGCGAGCTTTGTGCACAATGCATGGCACATTTGCAGTTGACTTTGTCCCAAGCACGCCTGCTGGGGCTTACAATAATCTACAGAATTCGGATTTCTGCCCAAAGCAGACCTTTTCTTTTCTGGGCATGGAATTCAACTCCCACGCTCAGTTTCTCCATCTGCACGCCTGGCTTTTATAGCAGCGCGTGCTCAACGTCATGTTCGTCAGACTCCACCTTTTCCTTCCTGGCTTCCGCTAGACGTAGCTCGACCACCCGTGTCTATGATGTACACTGGCGGCAGTGGGTGCGGTGGTGCAGGGCCAGGGGGCTAGATCACTCCCGACCTCGGGCGGTGGACCTAGTCAACCATCTTGCTTTTTGGCGGACAAAAACCACCTTTTCCACCTCTGCTGTGAGGGTGAGACGATTTGCCATCATCTCCACCCTTCGTCAGCTAGATACCTCCTTAGGGGGCAATACCACTATTGTTTCTGATGTCATCCGTGGTATTGCTTTGTTTCATACCCGTTCACCCCGTCGCGTTGCTGCCTGGTTAAATTGTCCGGTGCGCTCTTTGCGTGAGTACGTACGCCGCACCTCAGCTTCGCTCATCAACAGTCAAAGACGTTTGTTGTCTTTCCTTGCGGTCTGGTCATAGTCGCGACATCTCGAAAGCTAGCTTTTCTCGCTGGGTACAATCTGTTATCCAGAGAGCATACTCTACTGTAGACCTCAGGGGGGAATGGCAATCCTCAATCTCTTTACCATCAGCCAGAGCGCACGAAGTTCGTGCGTGGGCCGCGTTGCTCACTGCGTCACAGTCCACTGCTTTAAGTGACTTGTTAGCAGCAGCCTATTGGAAGGCTAAAGACCCGGTTATCCATTTTATCTGCGGGACATTTCAGCCTCTGGAGAGGATGGGCGCTTTGGGGTGGGTGCTGCTGTGCTCACCCAGCACCTCTGGCGCGCCACCTCCCCCTAACCCTGGTAAGTTCTTTTTTGGTTTTCTATCCCACCTCCTTTTTGTGCTAATCAGCACTCTGGGTCATGGTACAGTATTGTGACAAGAAAATACAAATTTCTTAACTAAATTTGAGTTTCTTTAGCAATACTTACCATGATCCATCAGAGGCCCACCCTCCTCCCCGCTGTTACTTTTCGGGCTTGTGAAAGTCAGCTTCAATTGGCCAGTCAGTGCATCGCATGGTGCGACGCACTCGTGTGCGCATGCGTGGAGGGGGCCTTACCAGGGTTTGTGCCCAAAATTTTTTGTGTGGAAGGTGCGGTTAGGGATCGCTAACTTCAGAATTAGCACTCTGGGTCATGGTAAGTTTTACTAAAGAAACTCAAATTTAGTTAAGAAATTTGTATTTCGTGCACAAGCGGACGATGGGCCGTAGCACTGAGATGAAGACGGGCGGGTAAAACAGCTTCCTGGTGTTACAATCCTGATCTGACTGGTTTGTCGACGAATAAGTATTTAAAGTCTCTCACACAGCATTCTTCGTTTAATGAACGAACGAGAGTAAACCAAGTACTCACTGTATAACGTACAGTAGAAAACGAGTTCAACTTACTTAAGCGGGTTATTATGAGACTGTCAATCTTTTTAATGAGCTGCGTTGACATCTGGCTCTCTGGAATCAGGGACAAACCCGATACAAATCCTGGGATTCCTACATGGTCTGGTCGTGTTTACCCTTAGCACTTCTGTGTGTCCGTAAGCCCAGTCGCTCAAGCTGACGCGATCTCCAATGGGGTGTAGATCTTCAGAGTATAAATTCTGCTAAGAATGCCTTCCTCTTCGGGAAGTACATTCACTATATAAAACTTCAATTCTGTGAACCGGCCAACCGCTTGTGTTTTCAATCTTTCTCCAAACTTGGATTTCGCTCATGGACGGTACATGTGTTAGAGGTGGGGGAGACTAACCAACTTCCCGCAGGCTTGCGACCGCCTCGGTGGTCTAGTGGTTAAGGCGTCCGCTTCCGAGGCGGGAGGTCGGTGGTTCGCATCCCGGCCGAGTCAAACCCAAGACTTAAGACTACTAGCTGCCCTGCCAGACGCCTGGCACTATAGGGAACAGTACTGGGACTGGTTGGTCCGGTGTCAGTATAATGTGACTGGGTGGGACTGAAGCCTGTGTTGCGCCAGCAGTCCCACGTGTGGCAGCATGTAAACTTTGTTTAAGCAACACCGTCCTGATATGCACATAGTTTGCGGCTGGACGTTAAGCAACAAATACACCCCCCTCTCGCAAGCTTGCCGCGCCCGGTTGCCAAGGACGACAGTCCCATTGTGTAGACAACATGACGTCAGCCAGGCACGGCAACAAGCAGTCGTGGATTCGGGAAACCTAAACATTGGAACTAGCGCCTGTCAACAGGTCGTGAGTTGTATACCCACATGATGCCGCCTGTGAGGGTGGGGGCACGTGAGAGGAGATAGATAACGTGATGTAGAGGGCGCTACAGAAAGGAAGAAATATAGCTGAGATCCGAGATTCAAGAGAGAGAGAAGGAGAAACACATAAATCGCAAAGAATAGAGGAGCCTTGCCCAGACTTACGCCGAGATCTTGGGGCTTGCTGGCTGGACCGCCGGCGATACATATTTTTTCCTACATGTACTCTGGCGGTTGTCCTCAAGTGGCTCAAATTGATGTGTGCAAATCAGAGAAAGCTTGCTGAAGTACAGGGAGACATCACGATGCATGGAACTTCTTAGAGCTACATCAAATTAAAATGAGCCGTAGTGATGATAGCCCAGTGCAACGGTCTGTAAACGACTGATAAAATTTGGGACGGGCACTCCTAGTTGGTCGTCTGTACGACGGTAGATGGAAGGATGCACGTAGAGAGGATTGAGTCAGTGAGTCAAACGAAAGCAACGGTAACGTGACACTTTAAGTAATTTATAACTGTTTTTGTTTCCTAGGTGCGAGAGAGCGAAGACTTGCCGTCGACTGTATCATCATTGTTCTTCTGATCTTTCCAGCTTGTGTCAAACCCAATGGTTAGTGGATAAACAAACTCTAGTCATTTAGAGACATGGAAGAGTTTAATGGAGATATGCTCACAGCAACTTTCACCCACCGACCGCCTCCTTCCCCCCTCCACCACCCCCCCCCCCTCCAAAAGCTCTGCTTGTTCTGCTGCAGTGACAGAGGTGGTAGAATCACAGACAGGACTCATTCGTTGAAAAAGACATAAATGTACATGGTTCATCGTCTCAGTCCCGTGACCTTGAAGGTCGTAATACCTATTTTGTTACAGGATTCTTACCTACGTTCCCAACACAATCAGTCCTCCACTTCTTTATTCTTGGCCTTCGCTGTATCTTATAATGGAAATAAACTAGCCATACTGTCTTAGGTTTCCATAATTTATTCTGTGTATAAAAAAGTCGCTTCATTTTAATTTAATCTTTATTTTTCCTTAAAACCCGCACTTCTTTATTCTTTGCATATATTTGAGCTCATTGCATTGTGTCTGTTTGAAAGTAAACGATCTTTTTTGCACTGACTCAGAAAAGGTGACTAATTACTTTCAGTTTTGTTTCTTTGTGTTGTTGTTGTTTTTGCTTTTAAAAACATGGTCAAGTATTTACCCTCAACTCCCATTTTCAGAACTGCAGACAATCCCTCTCATATAATAAGAACGATGTAATGTAAACGTGTCAGTTTCACCAACTCTTTTCTCTGTCAACATTTACTAATCTGTCCGGTCGCACTTCACTTCGGCGTTCCACAACTTTCTAGCGTCATCCATCATCATGCAATCAGTCACCACCTTTATGCAGACGACACACATCTTCAACAGTCCTCCTTACCTGCAGACATCGACACACTCCTACACTCACTCCAGGATTGTATAGTACACACCAAAACTTGGACGACGGGCAACATGCTTCAGCTTAACGATGACAAGACTGAAGCGCTTCTTTTTTTCCAGACCGTCCACCCCTAAGCTTACTATGCCGTCGTCTCACTGTTGGATCATCTGAAATCTTTTTTTTGTAAGAAATCTGGACTTTTTCATGGACTCCGCTCTCTCCATGAAGCAAGATATAACTAAAGTTTGCCATATCTGTTATTTTGAACTAAGGGGGATTGTCTCGATCGAAGCTCGAGTGCAGCTCACTTCTCGTCGGCTGTCCGGACACTATTGTCCAACCCCTCCAGAAAGTTCACAACATTCTGACAGGAGCCACCTCATCCTACTTGTCTTATCGGATTTCTCTATACACTCCATCTGTTACAACATTCTGACAGGAACCGCCCCATCCTATTTGTCTGATCTGATTTCTCTATACACTCCATCTTGTCCTTTATGCTCTTCCTCCGATTCACGTTTTTTCTCCAACATAAACGCTTCAGACGAAAGTCGCATGGCCTCTGCTGTTCCTCTGTCTACGGCTCTCAAATTTTGAACTCCCTGTCCTTTCACATCACTCTTCTACCTTCTCATCTTTCAAATCCAGCCTCAATATGTGTGTCTTTACCCTTTACTTTGGATAATGTATGTGCGCGTCTGTGGGTGCGGTTGTACTTGTGCAATTGTTGTACTTTGTCTATCAGCGCTTAGATCAAGGATAGGCGCTTTATTATTATTATTATTATTATTATTATTATTATTATTATTATTATTAAACTAGAGACAACATTCCAAAGTCGAATGATCTATCGTTAATAAAACCACCAGTTTGCGTCAGAGCCCACGATTCGCCACGTATTGACCTCTTAGCCAGACCTTTCTCAATTTTCGCACTAAGCACGGTATCCGATCTCGTGTCGAGGCAGTGTAAACTATTTATGTTCCTGCCGCCCTTCCATGTGTCTTACTGAAGTATCTTAGTGTTTGTAGTTCTGGCAATTGTGGCACATTTGTGGATATTGCTTTTATTGGTAAGGGGCATTATCATATCTTGTGTCCATGCCGCTGGACACTTTCTGGACTCCCAGATTTTCTTACATCGTGTGGCCAGCATCCTCACCATTGCTCCCCCTCCATGCTGGATTGTACACGGTTACAAGATAAAACTCAATGTGTAAACAGCCTATCTGTCCTTCTGGACATAACAACAGACGCAAGGCCCTTTGACATTGAGCCCTGGAGTGAAACTAAGGGACATGTTTTGCCATCTCCTTCCTTTCCAATGAGAAAAGAGCCATAAACCACACAGATTCCGTTTCTTCATTCAGAATTTCATTCATCCAACTCTACTGACTTTATAAGCTGACTATTCCATCTTTCTTCATGAAGTGTTCGTGTGTTGGAACAGATTATAAATCTAAAGCATATGAAACAGGCTGTTACACTGAGTTAGTTTCTTCCTCTCCAATCTGTTTGACAGACACACCAGTCTGACGTATTTCTCTGGTCTGTCCGCTCTGTTTGACAGACACGTCAGTCTGACGTATTTCTCTGGTCTCTCCGCTCTGACTGGCGATCATTTCCTAGCGACTAATTTCTCTTACCTTTCCAATGCCAGTAAGTTTGCCTTCAACAGGATCCAACCACACCTGCAGGTAACCGCGCCGATAAAGTACCTGTGTGAGCAGAGTCACAGCATTTACCAGTGACGTCAAAACAGATACCTAACTTGCCAAACCTCCCCCCCCCCACCAGGTCTGCAGATTTTACGACCTCGTTTCCCGTGTGGAAAAAGTTAATCATCGCTTACAACAGGTTTTATTGTAACTGTCCCGTGCAGAAGAAGTTTACAGTTCTCAGCCCCCAGTCTTCAAACACTCTGTTCCACAAACGCACAGCTATAATGTCACTGACTCCTGCTGAATAAACGAGTTTCATATTTCGCGTTTGTCTATTAGGAGAGCTTTATTTCTGAACAATCCGCAGCCAGACTTTCTTCGAAAACCATCCATTAAACGAATATTTTGTCAAAAAGAGTCCACGAAACGCTAACATATCGACTTCTTGAGATACTTTCTCTCGTAAAGAAAAGCCCTGCCCCCCCCCACCCCCGACATATTCTGCCAGTGACTGAAGATTAGAGATAAGGACGGCGACAACAAGTAAACAGCTGGGTTCCTTGCCGACAAGAAGAAACAGAGGGGAGCCTAATCTAGCAGGTATAAACCTGCAACAACAAAGCATCTCATCTGCGACAAAAGGGCTTCCCAAAGTAGAGGATGTCTATTTGTCTCCTCCTTAACTTCTGTATACCATTTCTAGTCTAACTTGCACTTATATCTCCTTTCCATTCATAAAAATGCGCCCGAACAGATATACGTTGCATCCCTTATCGACTCTTAGCGACAGTTTTGCGAACAAAGTTACAGCCCTGTAAGTTAATTATGAGCAAGGCCCCTTGTGAGGAGCCGATGGGGACGTTTGCATCGTGAGGCCTGAACCTTCTGGTCGCAAGACACAGATTTCTTTTAGGATACCCGCAGCGCAGAAGTCCTTTGAGGCGCGAGTCCCTATTAGGTCAAATAGGTACAGTCGTGATAAGATCAGCCCTAGGTCTGCGTAAGAAAGAACTGTTTAGCTGCGCTCGCGAACGTTTGCTGTGGCACGAAAAGCTTGTAAAAGCTCCAATTCACTTCAACCAAATACAGTCGAGCCAAGGACTACTATAAGGAAGGACGTGCACCGCTAATTTTCAGGCTTCGCTAGCGAAG
>SMGT01012933.1:97258-125144 GCA_004794575.1 Lanistes nyassanus | reverse complement strand
CCCCCTCCTCCCGAAACATCCTACCTCTTGCTCCCTCCCCCGCCTCCCGAAGGGTCTGCGAAATAGAGCTCCCCATTTGATTGGCTCCGCTTTTTACACATCCGCAACAGAGCTCGTCATTTGATTGGCTCCAGTGAATTAGAGCTTTTACCGGTGCCCATCTCTTCTCCTCCGCTGCCTTACCTTCCCTGACTTACTGGTCAAGTTCCCATTCTCAGCTGGTTAACTAGGGAAAGTGTGTCGAACCTGTGCCTTGTGGTTGGGAAGCCAATTCTCTAACCACTCTGCCATCCTCTTCTTCAAGTGATGAAATCATTTCCCTGTTTTCAAACTGTTTCTGAAGTCTTGTCCCGTCTGTCAAATAGGTGTTAGACATTGTTAATGCTGTTGGCTACATTCTGTTATTTAGGATATTATACAAGATTTTTTTATTTACTGGCACATTGAAATCTGTCTTTGCCGCTTGGTTTGGACCCAATTTCTCTCTCACTCCCCCTCCTCCCCAGGATCGAAAACACACACACACACACACACACAACACAGCGCCTTCTATCCTCCTTTCCCATCTCTAATCTTTAATCCCTTCTAGCTCAATGTTTCCTATCGTGTTTTAAATCTCTTTTTCCATATTTCTGTCCCTTTTTCCACTACATTTTCCCAACCCCAATGTCTTATATCGGTAAAATCCCGCAAATAAAAAAAACAAAAAACAGTATAATTGGATATAAATGGAATCAATGCTCTCGGACCGAACGCTGCTGTCATCTGTGGAAAAGCAACGTTCAACAAGAACCAGCATACGCGCTGGAAATGGCACAAGCTTCGTCTCACAATATGGTTTGCCCTGTGCGGAAACGAAACACGGTAAACGGTTTACATCTGACACTGGAAGGAAGACGGAAAAGGAAAACTTTAACGAATTTACTCAAACCATTCTGGACTTTTTGCATCGCAGTCTTTTAGTGACTGTTTTACGACGGCTGTCATTATCCAATAGATCTCGCTCAGCTGCGGTTGCGCGATCAGATTCTGAAACATGATTTTTCAACATTTTCCTTTGAGTATAATCAACAATAAATAATAGTGTAAACAAACGAAGAATGTGGTAGAACAACAGTATAATGTTTTCATCCTCCAAATACTTCGTATTTAGCCAGCCCTCCGATTAGAACCTTTTACGTATTCGCTACACGTCATTGTGTTAAGTTACGTTTCTTGCAATGGTCCGTTCGCTACAACTACAACTACAACTACACGTACACGTACACGTACACATACACATATACACACATACATATACACACATACACATACGCACATATACACATATACACACAAACACATACAACGATATACACATACACAGACACAGACACAGACACAGACACAGACACGACCGGCGCGGTGGTCTAGTGGTTAAGGCGTTCGCCTTCGAAGCGGAAGGTTGGTGGTTCGCACCCCGGCCGAGTCATGCGTACACTTAACAATTAGCTATCTAGTAGCTGCCCTGCCAGACGCCTGGCACTACAGGGAACAGTCCTAGTACTGGTTGGCCCGGTGTCAGTATAATGTGACTGGGTGGGACCGAACCCTGTGTTGCGACATCAGTCCCACGTGTGGCAACACATTAACTTCTTATACAACACCCTCCTGATATGCACCTAGTTTGAGGCGGGACGCTAGCCAGCCAACCAGACACAGAACTCACACTGACACATGAGCCGACAATGCGATTATGTTTAGAGTGTTTTACTTTGTCTGTGACATTTTCACGGTGCCCTGATGTAGAACACAAGCTAGTGGTACCAATGCATGTTTCTAATGCAAGGCTGCTAATGAAGACGAGTTGCAGTTTATAATCCGCTTTCACAGTCTCGTGGATATATGAAGCCAGCCAACCCCCACAACATGTCCTCTATTTGCGTAGTCACTAGGGGTTTTCCCCTTTCCAACCCCTTCTCAGTTTCATTTGTTTAGTCAATATCTCCTATCCTTTCTGCTCTTCGTCGGCTCCTTCACTTCCCGTCTTCGTGTGAAGAAGCGTGCGCAAGCAAATTTGTGCGTGCGTACGTCGTTCTGCGTTTTTCTGAGTGCGAATTGCACATTTTTTAAAAGTTATTATACGTCTCACCTTTCGTGATTTAACCGTTATCATCATTATCGTTATTACATCGCCGTTCTCGCCTCTTTTTTTCTCTGTTTCTCTTCTCTTCCTTTTCCATTCTCTCTCTCGCTCTCTCGCTCGCTTCTGTCCCCACGTGCCTCCCTGCCAGCCCCGCTCCCTCTCTATCTACGTAGTGACACTCATTGCTTCCCCCCCTCTGATAACATAATGGACGAAACCAATAATTCCATCGGACGGAAACGCCACCAAGAAACGGCATGGCTGTGTCTTGAGCGTCAGCCCTGCTGCTGTCTCCGGCCCGCACGGGGTGGGTAACCGTGAAGCCAACGACAGCAAAACCCACTCCAACACCACCGCCATCACCACCGCCACAACTAAGCACGTCTCACGGCTCACCACTGCTCTACGCCATCCAGAACAATCTGTAGAAGTTGTATCTTCTCTTTCCCCACCTCTCTTTCTTTCTTTCTCCCTCTCACATCTTCGCTACAGACGTCCTATTTTCCCCCTCTCTCTCTCTCCCTCTCCCTGTCTCTCTCGCACCATCTTTCGCACAGTCTCCCGTCGCTTCTCTTTTAGCCGGGCCCCGCAGCCGGCAAGAAACTCTCTCAAAGAAAGTATTGTATCGGTTGCTGGCAGCCGCCCGACTGAGGCGCGCATTCGGCCCGGGAAACTCGAGGAGAGACAGTGGGGTGCAGTCCGGAGGAAGTGCGAACGGCGGGAAAACGTGGGACTAGCGCGTGGCTGTCCCGGCAACCAGCGACAGGGTGTGTCACGTAAGTCCTGCTTTGCTCTGCCATTGTTGTGTTTGCTTCTCTGGAGGTACATGCGCGTGTGTAGGTGTGTGTATGCGCATGTGTGTGCCTATTTATGTGAACGTGGGTGTGCGAGCGTGAGTGTATATGCGTGAGATGCGGGCAAGCGTACGTGTGTTGTATGCGTGCATGCGTGTGTACGAAATTTGCGTGAATGGGCACGTTTGGTTGAGGGTGAATGCATACTTAACATGCGTGCATATTTGCATTAATATATGCGTAAGAAATCATTTGAGACAATATTTATTCGTAAGTAGAGCTACTGGTTAAATATATTTGTGTGTTCCACCTTTAAACGTGGGTTTTGGCATGTATGTGCGCGTGCGCGGACTTGGTCGTGTTTGCATGGGTGGTTCTGCATCGGTGACCTTTGTAATTGTTCGTTTCACATTCTAAAAGACCCGACTGATCAGACAATTCTGTAGTGTGCGTGTCTGTGAGAGGGTTAGTCGATCTGCGGTGTCGTAAGCAGGCATTTTATAGTGACGTGCCCACGCACATGCGGGCGTCAAAGCGGGTGCGAAATTTCGCGACTCATCCCTATGCCAGGTGGGAATTTTTTGTGCTAATCATGAATGCCTACGCTTCGGTGGACGGATGGATGGATGGATGAATGGATGGATGGATATGCCAAGCGCACATTTTTTAGCATGCACAAAGGTTGCCTCCATCTTTGCTATCTCCAGATAACTACAAATTGTTTGTCTTCACGCGAGGAGGGAAAACCCGGAAATGTGAGATCCGAGAATCTCCTGCATTTCTAAACATACTAAACATACCTCCCCAAGTTGGCGACGATTAAGGTAATCGGCGATTGCATTACACACTGGGCCATTAATTATTTATGCTGGCTTCTATTCCCGTTTTGTGTGGTGTTTAATATGAGAGAACAAGACCCATTTCCATCGGGATTTTACGAGCAGTTTGCGCGAATTCTTTAAGCAATTTGCGTTTGGAAGTAACATTTATTTGTGTGCGTTGTGGGAAACAGAAAAAGTGTGGTTTGGTGATAGTATTTCAGGCTCAGCTGGTTGCCGCATTTCACTTTAAGGATCTTCGTGGTACAACTTAGGCATATGTCCTTTTTTAATTTGCTTCCATTGCTTTGCCACAATCAGCACAAAATCTCAGGTGTGGTGATCCAGTGGTAGCTGTAGAACCCTGCTTATGTACAGGGTCTCCCCCCCCCCGCCGCGACTAATACCATTTGGGAATGTTTTTGTTCATGCAAAATGTCACAACGAATTACGATTTTAAGCTGCGTATGTCTGTATTTTTCTTTAGTCTATTTAGTTTAAACGTGACTTGAATTTAGACTGTTTCCATTGGGGTTTTTCTAGTGCCTTCATTTACGCAAGTGCTAAAAGTTAGGAACATTTAGTCATGTAAAAACTAATTTTGTGTTCAATCTGCCTCCTGTATCTGTTTTTCCCCCGTTTATTCGTTTCATTTATTTATTACTGACATTCAGTATATATGTAATTTTTTGTTATCTGCTGGCTCCACCCCGTCAGTACTAATACTTAGCATCACTTTCAGTTAGTTTAGACGTCACAAATAAATGGTACATGCTGGTGATCTAGTATTTTTGCTTCTCTGTTTTAATCTAGTTACTTTAACGATGACCCTAGCCTCTGTATTTAGACTTTTATGTCTGCTCACATTACTGCACTTATTATCATCTTGTGAAAAACGTTTTAACAGGTGGACATGTTTATATACAGATATTTAGGAAAACTCAATAAATCACGGGCGCTTGAATTTAGTGCAGAAATAGTTTTGCCTGCGTGTGTGAGAGAGAGAGAGAGACAGAGCGAGTGGGTGGGTGGGTGCGTGGGTGGGTGCGTGCCTGAGCGAGGGAGGGAGAAGAAGGGGCAGTAGGGAACTTTTTATTTATACAAAAATACGAACTACAATAATAGGTAGGAAAGGGAAAATTTTTATATAAAAAAAACTGGGCACCTATGCAAGCTCCCAACAAGAACTTTGTAAAGGGGCCACGAGGAAAGCGCTAAGCGAATTTACTATTTCTTTTCACATTCCTTTCACATGCCCTCTTTTGCTTCTGAGCATATAGTAAAACTGCCTGGGTGCCGATCAAAAACGTATCTGTTAGGGGCCCGAGCCCTGTAACATCTGCCTAACATGCTTAGCATTAAGGACGAAAAGGCAAGCGGCCATTTGTCTTCATGTTTCGTGATGCCAGCCCCCGACGCCCACGGGAAGCCAGCAGTCAGTTTGTCATTTATAAGATTGATCCAGTGTTGACTCAGCGACAGCCCCACAAAAGCGTGCAATTTTCCAGAGTGTTCCATCTTAAATCGCTTTGCTGCATTTGTCAGGCTAATGGATATTCAAATCCCGCACTTTGCACGCCCCACCGCACTGTTTGCAAAGTTTGGCGACGATTCTACGAAAAATCCACTTGCATTTGTGGATGCCACAGGACATTCGGCCACATCGGGGCTACTTTGGAATGTAAACTTTTCGTATTTTTCCTTGGCTGTAAGCATGCCTTTCGTGTAGGATTGCCCTGAACAAAAAAGAGAAATTTGTAACCTCCCTCTCCACCCCTCGTTTCTCAGTCCTCTGTGCCTCTCGTTCATCGCTAGCTTACACGCGCCTGCTCACACACACACGTGCTGGAGCATGCAAGAGTGGTTCTTTGCCTATATTTCTGTAAGATCCCCCGGTTTTCGTGTGCGTGGGTTAATATGTACCAAAGAGAGAACACGATACTCGGTTAATTGAGATTGTATGTGTGTGTGTGACCATGTATGTGTGTGATCAGGGCTTGTGCGGTGCTGAATGTGTCATCAGTACCCTTTGTATGTTTCCTATATTTACAATTTTAACTTTTTAAATTTTCTTGGCTGGTTTTAACTTTTACATGGCTGGGTTTGTTATTTTTACATGTCCTCTTTCTTTTTTCTTCTGTTTTGTTCTGGTTTGTTCTATCTTTTTTTCCTTTCTTTCCTTCTGTCTGTCTGTCTGTCCTTTACTTTACAGTACAGGTAACTGACCATGCAGGTTTTGATATTTAAACTTTCCCCCATCTCCCCAGTTCACTGAGTTTAGTTGTTACGCAATTTTCACACAGAAAGCTCTGTATATACTTACGTAATGTTCAAATTACAAAAAGACCTGCTCGTCTTTTCAAGGTAAACCTGAATATCTTGGGTTTGTAATTCCATGACAACCTTTGACTATTAAACGTACACCTAAGGTTTATTGTATTATTGTTATATTAATAATCCTTTGTGGTCCCTACGTGTAGTTACCGTGTAATTACAAAATATTCTAATTCAGCTCTCCTTTCCCGTACCCTCACGATTAACCTAATTCCTTTTAAATTAGTCAGCTTTCTTCCAAGTGTTTGGTCTAGTAACATTTCGTTTCTTTGTTCGTTTTTTACAACTTCCATGTTTTTGGTCTAGTAACATTTCGTTTCCTTGTTCGTTTTTTTACAACTTCCATGTTTTTGATCTAGTAACATTTCGTTTCCTTGTTCGTTTTTTACAACTTCCATGTTTTTGGTCTAGTAACATATCGTTTCCTTGTTCGTTTTTTACAACTTCCATGTTTTTGGTCTAGTAACATTTCGTTTCCTCGTTCGTTTTTTACAAGTTGTTGCATATTTTGCAGTTGAATAGAAAATTTGGCCGATGGGGTTACTTCGTTCCACGATTTCCATGCTTGACAGGCTTCTCACAGAAATGGTTACAAATGAGGTGAAATATAAACCAGCTGCTCAAGATATTGAGAAAACTAGAAATGGGCCCTAAACTTTCTTATGTACAGTGAGGCTTCAAAGATCGTCAAGATGGAATATGTCGAAGACGAATATTGCAATAAATCTCTCTCTGACGTCATAAACTGCTCCGTGCAGTTTGAACATTTGGCTGAATCCTCTCCCCTGAAGCTGGAGGCAGTTGCTGTGCCCTTCACATTTACCTTAATCTTTCTGTTGGGAGTCACTGGAAACGGTCTGCTGATCCTGAACTTCGCGAGACACAAGAAGCTGAGCACCGCTCACAACGCCCTGGTGGTGAACCTGGCTGCCGGCGATCTGTTGATGCTGGCGATTGGCGTGCCCTTCAACTCGCTATGGTACACGCTTCCCTATTGGCCCTTCGGCCAGCTGGTCTGCAAGCTGAGCCGGTTCGCCGAGACGACGGCTACCGCTGTCACCATAGCAACGCTGGCCGTGCTCAGCGTCGAGCGCTTTCTGATCGTCACGGTCCGACGGCGCTACCTTTCGCAGTCTTCGCTAGTGCCAATGGTCGTGGTGGTGGTGGTGTGGGTCAGTGGCATCGTCTTGGCTCTCCCAGACCTGATGTCCGCTACGGTTCAGGTCACAGCCAGCTCCAACCGCACCGACAAGGCGTTGGAGTTCTGCCTGGACTTCAACCCGAGCTGGGGTGCGGACTACCCGAAAATCAACGTCCTTTGCAGGTTTCTGCTGCTGTTTCTACTTCCGCTTCTGGTCATAGGGCCTTGCTACGCTGGCCTGGCCCACCATCTTTTCTTCCGCATGCGCGGCCAGCGGGGCACGCCCACCAGCAAAACGCCACTGAGGTCAGCGGCCGTTGCCATAGCTACTCGGGGCAGGAGCGTGGGAGCAGGGAGCCCTGCCCTTCTGCGGAGGACTAGCTTCGCGGACGACGAATCGGCGCGGGCTGTCGACGTCGATGACAGCAACTGCCTGCAAAACAGCAGCAGCAACAACTGCACCATCACCACCACCACCAGCAATGCCAACGCCACCAAGAACAAGTGCGCCAGCAGCAGCAATAACAACACGCCTACCAGCAAGCGGCGCCGCCTGGCGGTCACGGTCCTCGGCCTGGTCATCGCCTTCGTGGTCTGCTGGCTGCCCCGTCACGTCTACCTGCTGTGGTTCCACTTCGATCCTAACCAGTACAACTACTTCTGGCACGTCTTCAAGATCTCCGGCTTCTGCCTCATGTTTGCCAACTCCGCCGTCAACCCCTTTGTCTTCTACACCCTGGACACCCACTTCCGGTCCTACGTTCACGAAGTTATCTTTTGCAAGCGACGAATCGGCGCCAGCGATAATGGAGAGGACTTTACTGGCAAGGGGAGGGGCCTTGCAGGAGCGGAAGACACGATGGCAGACAACAAAAACACGGCTTACATAGCCATGTCAGAGATGCCGACTTGCACGGACAGGGTGGATGATGTGTAATCCTTACAGTCCACAGACGCTTTCCAAAAAAAAAGTCTGGTAGCACTGGACTGGGCTTTCTAAGACAGACTCTTGCCAGCATATTTGCTCTCAGACTCCGGACCACAACCGCGCGAAGGTAAACGTTTACGCGAAAAAGAAGCGGGAGTTTATCTGGCGTCTTCTCCATTTACGCGAGATATAAGCGTGCTTCCTCTTCGCGAAAACATTCACATTCGCACCGTGCAGTGTTTTTTAAAAAATTTTTTAAATCAAGAAAATCATTATCACACCATATATGGGCATGCTCAGCATTACTGATGAAAACTTGTACAGTAGTTACGTTTGCTGCCACATTTGCCCGTGCTGTGTATTACTGTTACGTGCCAACTAAGTTTGTATCTGACCTCATCTAATTGGTATGTGAATATTCCATTTATTTTTGTTTTTTGGCTTTTAATTCCTCACCTTGATCATGAGCTGATAGAAGCGCACGCTATTAACATATCCGCATATCGTAATCATTTAGTTTATGTATCGGATTAATATCGAGTCGTAATACATGTAATAATCCAATATATTCATTATCTCTTTGACTCAGTAATCTAATAATGTGTGAATGGAACTCTGCCTGCCCTTACTCAGCTGTGTGTATATTCAAATGTATCTTCTTCAACATTTTGATATTAATTGTATCTAGATATTTGGCCCTAGGAAGAATTGTCGCGGTAAACCGAGAGATGTCATCCCAGCTCCCATAGTGTAGGTTTACACCTCAGTGAAGACTGTATACTTGTATGCTTCTGTGTGACGAAATCATTCTCTTCAATACTGAATGATTATGCGGCATGGAGAATGTTTATGTCTTTGTTAATATTTACTTTTTCAAGTCAGGTATTGAAATCTTACGTTAGCATTGCATAGCAAGTCCTATTTGAGTAAAGCTCTGTGTTTGATGTCGATAGATAGACAAGAAGCCTTGTCAGTGCTAAGTCTATTTACTTGAATTAACCCCTCCTGTGTCCGTCAGGTGATGACGTGTGTGATTCAAACTTTGAGACGACACGCTGTTGTTATCGATCAGAAGAAGACGGTTATTAAAAAGAGAGAGGAGGCGGACTTTATGTCCATACGTGCAGAACTTGCAAATTGGAGGAATTGGTTTAAGCTTAGGCAGTCATGAAGCGCCTTCTTGCTGGGCTATGTGGTGCCAAAAGAAGGAGAAAAAGGAACTTCATTTTCCGACAGCTTTGCATGCACTTTTAGACTTTCTGTCTGCAACGAGGCCGGCCTGCTCCTCAGTCATTTTGAATCCACTGTAGTTCATCAGTCATGTGACCTTCGCGTCTGGTGTGCAGCTCGCCTTGTGGCGGGGGATGATCATAAAGTCGTGCTTCATCAGCGAAAACGCGCCCCATACCTATTTTTGAGCCAGACAGCTGAATACGACTTCCTATATACCAATATTTTTACATTCAAGGGAACAAGTGTAGCGTCTATGAGAAAAGAAATCGTGTTTTTCACTGCCTCCCTGACTGACAACACGCCTGCTGGCATTCAATATACTCGGCCTAGTTCTCTGCGTTTAAACAAGCAAACCAGTTTTTACCAGAATAAAAAGTGTGAGGAAATGTTATTGTTGTTGGATTGTAACGTTTTGAAAATATTACGCGTGTACCTTTCATCAGAGCATTTTATGAGCTTAAGAGTTTTGTCAACTTTTTTCTATGCTGTGGATTTTTTAAATGTCTTCATATCCCACAGAAGGCGAAAGAAGAACAATTTAAAACCATCAAACTTTTCAACAAACGGCTGGCCATATATCTGGATGGCACATAAAAATTTACTCTCTAGATTTCAACCAATGCTTTGACTTGAACTCTCTCATCAGTTTCGTATTAGGCAAAGGAGGGAAATTTATCATTTAACTCTAAGCCATGTTCTAAGCTTCCGAAGTACCGAAAGAGAACTAAGTGTGGAGCTGAGGATGGGAAACTTACTTCAATAGCTGTTGTATTCAACTGTGGCGCAGAAAAGTGATCGAGGCGATGTAAGCGCCAGCAAGTTGTAGTGCTCTAATTTCTTCCAAATGTAATTAGATGGCTTTCGAAAATTTTTAAGCGTTTTGTAAAACTCGATCGATTTGCAAGATTTGCGCTCAGAAGTCAGAACATTGCTTCTCCAACGCCACAAAGATGGATGACGCATAAGGGTGAGTGCACTTTCTTGCTTAAAGTCGTGCGTTGCTTCAATGAGAAATAAACTACACACCATCGTCCCGTCAACATAACTTAATGTTTGTTGTTTCGGAAAATAGTACGTGTCTTTGACATTCAGATGATAAACTACAGTTCATGTCAAAGCATTTCGAAATGTTACTTATTCTACATTCACTTATTACTATAAATCTCGATCGAAACGCAGAGGGGGACAAAAGATGCAATTATATCACAGCACAAAAATATTTATTTAAAAAATCCTTTATGGATATCTTTAGTAACATCAACAAAATTCCATCTAACAGGCTTGTAAACTTCTTCCACAAAAGAACACGCGGGATCGAGTAGAAAGCAGATTTTTTAACTATTAGTGAAGAAGATTTTGAAAAAGCGCACAAGCAAACAGGTGGACATGAAAGTCTTCCGTTTAATTTGGATTTGTCTAACATTATGTGAATACGTAAGAACACATTCACCTGCATATTTTGTGTGTGTGTGTGTGTGTGCGCGCGCGCGTGTGTGTGTGAGCATTAAGTTTGCGTACGAATGCGCTGTATGCGTGTCTGCAGGACAGTTTATTATGTATGTGTGAAGTTACTTGTATTTTATATAAAATCGTCTGAATTTGTTGTCAAAAAACTGTATCGTTTCGAACAGTTTACTTTTTATACTTTAAATCAAAAACTGGACATGTTTGCGAATTTTGTTGGCACAGCACACGTTTCATATGCAAACCTTTTAATTTAAACATTTTGAGTTTTTGTGGTGTTGTAATGCTTTTAGTTGTCGTTGGATACATATTTTTCACTGCCTTGTGTGTGACAGCGCTGTGGTATGTTGTTGTTGTTTTGTTTGGGGGGGGGTGCCAAATAAATGTTCTTTCCCGTTATATTTTAACCGGAAATAAAGATTCTGATATGTTGCATCTCAGCTGTATTTTTAAAAGTGTGATTTGTAAATCAGTCCTCCATGATGTTTGTTCGCTTTCTCTCGTCTCTTATCACCACTTGTTTCTGCGCCTCAAACACTCCTGAAAAGATAGTTTTGCTTCATTTTCAAGGTCTTGTTGCGCCAGGAAATTACAAATACGGTCATATAAGCAACAGGCATCTTATCTGGCAAGAAAATATTTCTTAAACGATTATTATTTTTCACGCCAGCAATTATTCTGCAACAGTGTCATCGAACGTATGACATGGCAGACTGAACTTGCTGCAAGACACAGAATCAGGAACAGTTACAGCAGAGCGCATGTCGCAGAACCTATTTCCAAAATGAGTTGGTAGACGCAAAATCACGAACAGTTACAGCAGAGTTGGTACACGCAAAGTCACGAACAGTTGCAGCAGAGTTGGTACACGCAAAGTCACGAACAGTTGCAGCAGAACCCTGGGCGCAAAAGCCTTGGTCGTGTGACAGTGCCTTAACTGAGTTTTTTGTCCCTTGACGTTCTTGTCTGTTGGCAGGAAGAGGGAGGTGAGAGAACAGCAATGTCTGAAGCAAAGCATGTGTCTCGTGTTAAAGCCGGGCTCACACAGGCTGACAAAATCGAAGGAAACTAGTGATAGAACAGAAGTACTTTATACTCTATAACAGGTTTTTTTCAGCCCTTCTGTGCACGGGCAGTTTATGTTTCAACCTCGCTGACAAACATAAACACGCCACCAAAGAATAGAGAGGAAGGAAAGGTGCAATCGTTTTGCTTCCGACACACATGGCTGACTAGGACTGTTACATCGCCTAATTTACAATTTGTGGTCACCAGATAGTACAGCTTACTTTGAACGTCTAGATCTCAAACTATCAAACTGACAAATAGGAACAATATACATAAATACTTTGCGAAAGATTCAGATTTGAGCAGAGAACATTATCTGATTTGAGCAGAGAACATTATCTCAACTACATGCCGATTGTGGAAAACGACATCAGCAGATTACGGACGTGAGTGCTGCATTCCAAGAAATACACCTATGAGATCCGCTGTAATCAACACACCAGTTATGAGACCAGGTGTCATCTGAGTTTGATTTCAGGGTGGTCTTCGGCATGCCGTCCGCTGACACGTGGCAATCATCTTCAATTCCCTGGCCTCTGGAAACCGCGAAACACGCTGTTTTATCATAAGCAATATCTAGCTTTGATTAAAATAATTTTTGTTTTAATTATCGAAAAGAGAAAATCCCCTGGGATCATCACCTGCGATCAAACGCTTGCTTCAATCGTCTCCCTTGAACGCTATTTAAACTGCTTATTTTGTATGTTTATATATATATATATTAAGATCAATAAGAACTCCCAGGAACAGTTGGATGAATTTCTGGAAAATGTCAGGACAGACGTAAAGCTATGGAATCAAGTAATCAACATTTCTTAATGCTTAATCGACGCCCCCCACCCACAATCTTCTCCCTTGCCCACCATATCCTCTTGCTGTTCTTCTCTCCCTCACCACCAGCCCACCTTCCAAGGGGGCCTGGTTAGGTCTGCAGATAGAGCTGCGGACTAACGTGTGGAGCAATCCTGGTTTAAATCCAAAGTTGCCAAGGACTACAGAAAGAAAGAAAGAAAAAAAATCGAAAGAAAGAAAGAAAGGTTAGGATGAAAAGGAAGCAAGTTAAGGATGCAAAGTGAGACGGGCGTTTCCTCCGAAATGACTGCATTAATGTCGAAGACCATTTCCACAGTTCTCAAGTGCAGGCCGTGTTTAAAATCACACCTGTATTTATTTTACCTTGCACTAAACATAAAGGAGATGGAGTTAAAGTTCTCCTTTGATCTCACCTCATCACAGACATTGAAGCAAGCCTGCGCTGCTATAAGGACCTTTCACTTCACTTTCGAATCCACGAGAAAACAAAGGACTATTTTACACGAACACATCGGCCGCATTAATATGATTTGAAACATGCTTAAGGTCCTTGGGTACTCATCCAAGACAACTATAGTGTAAAGTGAAAAGGTCGCAAGCGAAGGTCGAAAGGAAACTCGATTGCAGTTGTTGTCGGTGGCGTGGTCTTCTGGGTCAACTACGCAACCATCGTTGGCTTGCACAGCGACCAGTCTTAATAAAAATACAAAAAGGTCTTAGTGGGTGGCATTTCTTGGAAAAGAAGCTTCCCACAGGCCAGTCTTCAAATCATGTTAATCCTCCCCCGACAGCTGCAACTACTGTCGGCATACCAAATACCTTTTTAGTAGAAGCGTGAAGGTGTTGCTGCCTGGTGTAGGGCTCGCAAGAAGTGTGAGACAGAACTCTGTAATCTAACTCTAGCTGCCTATAATAGTCATTACGCTGTAGTTTCTTACAAGAAAGTTTCGCAAAAATCGCCCCTAGGGAAAAGTCTAACTTTCCCTTGTCTCATTGAAAGTCTTCAGAAAGAGAAACATCAGCTACCTAATTGCTCGTTTGCCTTCTCGGTTACCACGAAAACAATGTCTGACGTAAGTGCATTGTGCAGTGCCGTAGGACACAACATTTTTCGGTGAAAAAAATATGCATAGCTTAGTGACAACCATTCGTCAGCAATTCCTAAACATGTCTTTTCACTTACATTTTACAAAAAAATGCGACCTGCATATGACACTATGTGCTCGAATATACTCTGTTGGCATCCGGGTGACGGTACAATCCACAATCTGTGACACGTTCCCCGACTGCGTAAGAGTGCCACACGTGATCGGCTTTACATACACCATGCTGTATTCCCAACGTATGAATGGCATCTTCCAAACAGTGACAGATCACGTCTGATCTCGCGTGGTCTGACGGTTCGTGTCGAAGGTGCGGGTGAAACTTCTTGTGTGTCACAACCTTGAGTGTTACGCCTTACCTCAGGGTTGGCTTATTTGACCTTCAGCATTATCACGTGTTCTTTGAGGCGGTTCCATGCACGGGCGGTTCCATGCACGGGCGGTTCCAACTGTCAGCCCCAGGCAAGTGCCTGTTGAGTTTTCTTCTTCTTTTATCAGGTACGCATAATTCAAATTCAACTACTAAGTCCATCTCTTACCTACTCTGGCCCTTTGTGTCTTAAAGTTTTTTGCAACCCTATATTGTGAAGATCCATTCAGGTGCGTACGTAGAGATATTTTGGTCTGTTTTGCGCTCTGCTCCACACTAAAAGATTTTTCTAACCTAAAACAATTCGTTTTTTTCCCTTTCTCCTGTACAACAGGACATATACAGCATATAATGAAAAGGATTTTCTTAACTTCTTTTATCCCCGACGGAAGAGTCGTAAAGAGGAACGCTGTCTTGGTCGCTTAAGTACAAAGAAAGCAGTCGTGCCCGCTTTAGTGCAATTACCATGCGCACGTCGAACCCGTTCGGGACTTTGATTTCAGAGCCATGCCAAGCCACGTTCCCAAACACACGTGCCAGCTCACGATCGGCGCAAACGGCACAGTCTGCAAACAGAGTGAACGTTAAACGGGTCGGTCAAATATCCCTTTTTCGCCCCGTTTGTGAACACAGGCCGCCCGACAAAGGGATTGAGCGACCTCCTTAATACGGCGCGGCCCGGACCTAGGCACTGATTCGACAGGGTTTCACCGAGTTTCCATAATGCTCTTCTATGAAAACGAGCTGATTGTGGCTTTTCGGTCGATAGGGGGCGCTGGTCAATTTCATGTTCAATACCGAGCTGTTGATAGGCCCTGTTTGTTCGCCATCTTTTTTCCCCGGTCTTTGAGCCCTTTTTTTACAAGTAGTGCGTGGAACAACAGAAGGCTAACAGATACGGGCAATCACCTGCTTGTTTACAGTATGAAAAATTGAGCTTGATTTTATGAATGTTCTTTCCCAGACTTAAACTTTCCGCAGTTCATAGTTCATAGCGCCATAGTTCCACGGAGATTGTTCACCGTCTCAAATTTACAGACACATTTTATAAATGGACAGAAAAAACGAACTTTCAGATAGTCCAGAGTTGGGCTTTGTAAACTTCTATCTAACCTGACGGTCATAAAAGTAGTGTATTTAATTAGCGGACATCCTTATAAACTGGAAGTACGATCACCCATGCAACCAGTCGCTGCCTCCATTGAAGGTACAGATTGCAAAACCTTGGCTTTTGGATTTGTCAACCTCTTATGTTCAGTATTAGCACTGCGAGTTTCAAATCTTTCTTTATTTTAGTGTGAAACAAGCTTTGGCAGTAATAATTTTGGTCAAACCTAAGCTGGTATAGATTAAGGTTCAAGGAACCCACACGAACACGTGCACATGTACGCCTCCACGAGTGCCGCTGTATCGTCAGAGACAGGTTGTTGGAGTGAGACATATCAATATAAAAACCTTCGAATCGTCAGCCTAGGTATATGGTTTCATACAAGACGACAATCGAGTCCCCTAACAGCAATGGCAAGAACATCTTAGCGGGTCTCCAAAGGTCAATGACCTCACCTTTGTGTCCCCTGCACCAAACACTCCAGTAGGCGTTGGAAACACCTGGTTCAGGTGCCTCAGTGTTCTTTTACCTGCAAAGGTAAAACTGCAGGCACAGGGGGCTGCATTTTGATACCTGCAGAAAGAGACTCAAACAGAATTCTGAATTCCTTTCACTTGAGTTCGCCTTTTCTTGTGATGTTGCTGGGGGTTTTTCCTCTTTCTTTTTATTGTTACCTTCAACCCGCCCTTTTTCCTTTCAACTTTCTTTATCGTGTGTTTCTCAGGTTTCAGTTTTTCCTTATTATGACCTGCACAAAAAATCCCCGTCGTGACATAAGTATGTCCCTGAAGGTTCCCTATCCCTCCCATCACCTCAAAAAAAGTACAGAAAATGTTCCGAGAATGCGACTGTGGTGGACCACGTGGTGGTCGCATTTTCGGAAAATTTTCCGTCAGATCGTCAGGTCAAACTTCAAAGTCAATCGATTAAAAGGGAGGCCTTGCAAAGAGACAAGCAGTATTAAACATTGACGTCGTTATTCTTGTAAAAAAAAATAATGTCATTCCAATATTATAAGATGAAGGACGGTGTGTCTCTCTCTCTCTCTATATATATAAGCTTAGTTGCTTTATTGTTGCTTAACGTCCCGCAGACAACTAAAAGCATATCAGGACGGTGTTGCTCAGACAACGTGTTGCCACAAGTGGGACCGCGGTCACGACACGAGCTTCAGTCCCACTCAGACACATTATACTGACACCGGGCCAACCAGTCCTAGAACTGTTCCCTACATTGCTAGGCGTCTGGCAGGGCAGCTACTAGGTTGCAGATTTTTAAGTCTTTTAGACTTTGGGTGTACAGAAACCGCTGGTATTGATGCGGACTGAAGAGTGACGATATTCATCACGTGACTTCCTGCTGCCGCTGTTCTGATCACGTATATCGTGATCTGTTTTACAAAATGTCCGTCAATTTTGGGATCAGTTTCTTCACGGTTCTCATAAGCTCAGGGATATTTCTTCTGAAAAAGGCGGGTTCACCCCTATATGTCTGCGAAAACGTGTATACGCGCGTGCATGGGTGCACGGCAGGGCTTTTAACATCAGAAGTACAGTCACTGAGTTAATTCCATTTCAAAAGAAACTTTGATTAACCTTTTAGGTTGACAATTGTTTTAAAATTAGACGTCAGTGGTGGTTAAGATAACCATGCCAGCAGTCAATTCGTTCATTCAGCCTTCAGTGATTTATCCAATTTGTTCATCAATCGACCATTAGTTTCCAACCTTTTTCTCACATTTACGCTATTTCAAGAGACATTAACAACACATTTTGGTTTCCGCACCGTCTAGCAAGGCCTCTTTTATTCACTCGGCGCCTGTTTCGTTGCTATTGTAACGTGCACAAGAAGCAGTAAGATTTTCATGTTCCCACCACTATGCGATTAGAAGTGTGGTCGGTAGAAGCTTTTGGTAGATGTGTGGTCGGATAAGATTCCGGGACACTACCCATATAAACATAAGCTAATTTAGCAAAGATCAAGTCACAAATCAACACCTAACAGCTGGTTCAGACCGGACAAAGGTTAGCTTCTATTCTGAAACGTACGCTGCTTAACTGAGGCCAGAGAGCGGACTACCAAACGAGGAACTCGTTGGAAAGTCTTTGGTAGCGCTGGCGTAAACAGACAGCAAAAAGCCATGTCTATGCGCATGCGCGGCTGTCGCCAGTACCGAGATCTTTGACAGTACCCGGATCTAACTCACATCAAACAGGCATAAGCGCTGTCGAGGAAGATAGAACAGTTAAAGACTACTTGAAAAACGCCGGCGAACGAAGCAGATTGAAAAGTTAACCAAGCAGTACAGAACAATCTTACTGTAACCCGTTTTCTTAACACATGAAGCCGATAGCTAAGCATAATATGCTTAATGTTGTGCGATATGCAGGGTTTACACTGCTCTACTAAATCAGGTGAAATTAGTCAATAAAGAGTTAATCCAGCCTCGTGCATTAAACAGTTTAACATTTGTATACTTACGTGGCCTAAATGATGGTCAGTGAATAATATGTGCAGTGAACATACGGAGATATAATGATGTTCCTAGGGCCGAAAGAGGCTGTACGGAACGTGACTTGGAGGAACTATGAAATAAATTTCATTATTTTTCATATTTGAGAGTTTTTTTGGCATCTGTCATAAAGAAATTGCTGCCACAATTTTATTTTCTTCTACCAGATGCAAAAATGTTTCATTACCTAATGAAAAAAAAAGAGAGAAAAATTTGGCACTCAAATTGAAATGCTGTCAATAAAATTTGAAGCAGATCTGAAATGCTAGTTTTTTTTCAACTATTGTGTACCTTTTTTGTGTGTCATTTTGTGATTTTATTTGTGATTATATTCTAATCCGATGTAGCCAGTGTAATAAAATTGTATTGTACTTTCATCGTACTTTTAGGATGTGAAACTGACCCTACGTAGCCAGACACAGAACTACCAAACAGATCAGTTATGAGAAGTTGCTAGGAAAAACAGTTATTGTTACCTTTGTTGTAAAGTTAAAATTGCAATTTCTCTGGCTGAAATAAAATACTCCAGGACTGATTAATGAACGGCCCAGTCATCAAGACTAGAATCCCGTTATTAATCTAGGAGGGCAATCACATATTTCTGTCAGGAAATAGCGTTCACTGCTTCACTGCCTCGGTGAAAAGGCTAGCGTCACGTGTGCGAAATGCCCTCTGAAACATCATCTCTGAGGGGTTGGTGGGAAGGAAATTTTCCACGCCCTGCGCGAATATCAAGCGTTTCTTACCACTGCTTGCAGCAAGCGCTGGCGGGCGCGATGAGGTCAGCTGCATACTCTTCAGAGCGGCGATCGCGTTTCATCGACGCGTCACTCTCGTTATTTTGTGCAGAAGAGATTTTTAACAACAAAAAGAAATGGGCAGGCTTTGATTCCATTCTTCGGGCTCGTTCAACAATTTCTCGGAACTATTCGTACGCTATGGGTTTGATGCGTGCGTAAAATTTAACTGGGTGGGAGGGGGGGTGCTTAGGTGCGCGCATGCGTGGGTTTTGTCACTCACAGGTACAACAGCATAAGCCGGGGGGGGGGGGGAACCGACACATCTCCAAACGTGACCACACTCAAATGAGGGGGGATACGTGAATGCATACACTAAGATGGTTACCTTGGGATTGCAAGCTTACACCCGGGGTAAGCTGTCTCGCCTGAGAACGTGGCAGCAGTTTTCCTATCGATCACTTCCCAAGTTAACAGCGCTCGGCTAAACAGCAATCACGAGTTGCATAGGAGACATGGAAGGCTTAGTACCTCCCTGTAATGGAACCTTGAACGTGTTCCACGGCGGAACCTGTTCCACCGCGTCGGTTTCACGACAGCGATGTTTCATTCTGCTCCTACCGTTACAAAGCAATCAGGTGTAACGCTGGACACCCGAGTGTTTAATGACACAGCGGGCCAGCCTCACTGGTGTCGTCTCATTGTCAAACAGGTGATGATTTTAACGCTGAACGTTTTTTTTTTAAATATCTGAAGCTTTGCCCGCGTAGGGATTTGTTTTCCTCCAGTTATAAAGCGTCACCCAAACACGTTCTGTTTGACAAGCATATTATGCTTGGATATGAAATGCGAGACTCTGGTTTACTGCGTACTAAAATGCTTCCCCCTCAGAAAAAAGCACTTTGCAAAACGCTGCTGTCTGCCAGCGTTTGTTTTATGTCTTGACCTGAAGGCAACCACCTTTGTATTTCACGCATTTTCCATTAAGAGACATTTACCATTTTTCTAACTCATGCCAAAACAATGACCGCTGTTATCAAGAGGCTGGTTCACAAAGACGGACGGACGGACGGACGGACGGACGGACGGACAGACAGACAGACAGACAGACAGACAGACAGACAGACAGACAGACAGACAAGAAAGGGAAAACATGGCGATTAGCACCGATCACTGGCAAGTCGTAAGAGAGAAGGTTTATTGTTAAAGCGCGGAATATATTGCACGCGCTTAGGAATTAGATATTCGTTGACCGCTATTGCAGACCAGATCAGAAGAGAACACGTGAAAGGTGTTCACTTCCAGACAGATTTTGGCCACGGCAGAAAATCATCTCTGTCTTCGCCAATGCCCACATATTGTAACGTGGTTCAAGTCTTGTTAGTTTTTTTCGTCTTCACTCCACCTTAGAGGATTAGAGGATAATCCCGTTGCTTGTTCGCCAGTCCTACCAAAGCGACTTTTGGAACCGGAAGTTGTCATTTGCAATTTTTCCCCATCGAAGGAATGCATGAGAGACGAATAAAATCGTCCTGTTATGTTTCATTTCTTCTCAGCAAAAGAAAGTGCACTTAATAAAGTTTCTGCGTAGCTATATTATTATATTCCAGCACCCTTCTCACACTGCTCCCCCTACACACACTCCTCCCCGCACCCCGTGCACCTCCCCTTCTAGCATCCTATTGAGACAGGCAGTCCTGACACTGGTGACGATAAACTTTCAGACCTCAGCGTACCGCTGATGGCAGGAGCGGGGAATCGTCGCTTCCCACTTTGATCTGGCTAGAAGCCTTTCTAATTGCTGTTGTCACTGAAGTGTAAATTCACTGACAAAATGTTTTCATGCACGTCATGATCGGTCACAAAGGTCATAAAGAGACTTTACTGCAGTCTTGAATTTTATTCGCTGCCGCAGTTATTTACCCAGTGTTTACTTATCTGGGGAAAAAAACATTGATGGAAGGGGGTGTCGTAACTCGGGTTGGGTTCGTAGAATGAATATCAAACGTTGATGACAGTCTTTGCCATCAAGGGGCATTACTCCGGACGCCTGCTTGTCTCGATGAGTGATGAAACGTCAGCATGGATGACTTATTTACGGGCCAGTCTAAAACGATTATTGCTCTTGGATCTTAAATATCTGAGCAGTCCATAGTTTGATGGTATATAAGGGTCACGCCTGTTTTGGACCCAGAGTAAATGGGATTTACACAGTAAAGCGTTTCAGTGCGCACAGAAACGCTCCGAAAATCGTCAGATTATGAAAAAAATCCCCGAACTATTATTTCTTAGAAGAACGTAGTAAATATGCACACAGTAACGAACCAAAGAACACCACAGGTATTAGTGCTCTTCTGTGTATCAGACAGCAAATCAAATGGTAGGTAGGTAATTTTAGAGGGACAGTGCTTCCACCTGGCGGTTATTTCGTCCTACGGCGGCGGGGAGATGGGGTCCTATTACTAAGGTTTTCATGAAGGAGCCGCCAGACTGATAGCTGCAGGAAAGATATAGATGGCAGTGCGGAGAGGCAGCTTAATGTTCGGGGGATAGCCGAATGGAGTCTGCACTATGTTTAACTCCAGAATATGATCATCCACACCTGGACTCAAACCAGTAACCTTCCACAGACTAGCCGGCACCCCTAACCGCAAAGAGCTATCCAGGGCCCGAGGAACGAAATATTTCCTAGCCTGTTTAGCACTTAGCATAGCGCAGTCTTATCTTGACTGCATGCTGCGCGTATAATTTAGGTCCCAACATTTTCTAATTGCCCTTGTTCTTGAATCGCGGAAATCACTTTCCTTTAACTGTTTTCCTGTCTTTCTCGAGAGTTTTGAGATGTATGACATTTTTTTCCTTTCCCTCTAAGGCAGCAAGATGAAAGACGTGCGAGTTTACAATACTCAAAAGTAAACGACATTTGTCTGCACAAATTAGGGAAGGCCAAATGCTAACCAGTAGTTTGGGTTCAGAATGGTTATTCCCTCTCAACATCCCATTCCCCAGCCCAAACGAGCCTGTTTGAGCAGCCAAATAAAATTTGTTTTGCTTGGCTGGAGCGTACGACAGCGTGGTGACATTATGACCGTTTCCGAAATCGGGGCGCAGCCATCCTTCCACATC
The DNA here is from genome assembly GCA_004794575.1 of Lanistes nyassanus. Lineage (NCBI taxonomy): Eukaryota > Metazoa > Mollusca > Gastropoda > Architaenioglossa > Ampullariidae > Lanistes > Lanistes nyassanus. The sequence goes on along the minus strand of SMGT01012933.1, from coordinate 103,470 downwards.
CAACACCCCACCCCCAAAAAAAGGGAAGTAAATGAAGAAAAACAGCGATAGATCTCGTCTGCCTCTCCCTTTTCCTTTCTTCTCTCTCTTCCCCCCTCCACCCACCTTGTCTTTCTTTCTTCCGTTCACATTTCCCTCATCTTATATTCCTCTCTTTTCTCTCTCTCTCTGTTCTTTTTCTCTTCTCTCTCCCTAACAACTATCGAATTTCCTTTGTCAGTTTTCTAACTCTTGCTGGTTTACTCTCGTCCGTTCCTCCATTCCCACAGTCACCTACCCACATGCACGCATGCACTCATTTTTCTCCTGCTCCATTCTTTCCCTCTCACCTCGTCTGTATCTCCTTTATCTCTTTCTCTGTCCCCTACCCGCCTCCTCATCCTCGTTTCCGCTATTCTCTTTCTGAGTTATCGTCCGGCTGCATGTAAAAAAGATTCAGCGATTGCTGAGCGGAGGATTAGATTAGCTGCGGGCAGCGCGCCTATCCTCCGGCCTGTGTGCTGCTAGTTAATTACAGCGAGTTATGCTGCGGGAGTAGGCCAGAACAGGGTTAGACAAAGATTCAATTACAACTACGCGGCTGCTCTGTGCCTGCAAAGCCCCTCGCACAAAGGCATCCCCTACCTACTCGACCTGTCCCTGGGGGAAAAGGACAGCAGAGCGTGGTAGGTATAAATAGAAGCTAATCAGCAATTAACCCAGAGGGTAAGTATCCGAGATTATAGGATGGCCACGTTTGCGAGATAGCTGAGTGAGTGAGCGAGTGATAGTATGATAGTACGAAAGTACGAAATTATCGCGCAGTGTAAGCATTAATCTAAAATAACCAGCCAATAAGCAGAGTTTAATCTGCATAATACTTCATGTATGAATGCGCGCAAAAGTTGCTGAGTTTTTTCAAGTCACGTGTATTAGCTGTAGTACTGTGCTTTACGCAACGGCAAATCGAGAATTATTGTTACATTCTTTCTTCAGGACTCAAGCAATTCAATCCAACCATTTAAGAATCCAGCTGTTATAGAATCCAACCAATAGCAAATATTAATAAGCTTCACATCATCGATCGCCTCTCAGCAGTCTGTCTAAAGATTTCTTGTTATAAATATCTTTTCTGAAAGATTTATCTCTGACTATTTCAGATAAAATAGTGGAAAAACTTTCAATTGTAACGAGAACCACCTCTCTTCTCACCGCAAAACCCCACTAAAGTTTAATTCAATTGCCGTCTTCTAGTGAGACAATCCTGAATACCTGTTGTTTATGCGAACAAATATCCAACCAGTCTAGAAGGTCAGAATCTTAAAACGGACGCAAATAAAAGGTATGTCAACGATTTAATGAAAAGCTTCTGATTAAGTTCACAAAAGACCTTAAAGAGCAAAGGTTTACAGTCGCGAAAGAAGACATATATCATTTCCAAATGTCTTTAAAACTTTTACCAGACACAGATTTCCATTAGTGATTCCCACTTCTGAACGCTTGTTCAGCTTCTCCACAACAGTTATGTGCAAGCAGTTTTCTATGGCTAATAACACAAAACCACTTTAGATGGGATTGGGAACAACTTCAACTTCCTTCCAACAATAAAGATCTGAACAAAGGGGGATCAAGACTCGTATAATCTTGAAAAGCATTACAAAAATTGCTGTTGAGACACTAAAGTTTTTATCAAAGCAGTCATTCAGATGACGATAGCTTCATTTAGTCATCGAATCAGACAATATCATTCTGAAAAATAGTTTGGCGCGAAACATAGTTTAACTTCCAAGGTATACGCTAAACCAGGGACATTGCTAACTTTAATTGGCCTGTGATCACTGTAGCCAGTCTTATCCATATGCTCGTCATCTAACCTGTCGCAATTAAAGTTTGTTGCCTTTGTTGTATCCGCTGTCTATGGTGTTGTTCTTCTGTGTGCAGAAGGTGACACGCTATGTGACTAATGCAGATAAAGCTTTATACAGTACGTAACCCACGCAGATCGCCAGACTTTATATATTGTGACCAGCGGAGATTTCCATGACCTGTTACCAACCCAGAGTCCCAACCCTTGAATGGTCTGTCCCTATGCTATGTGACCAACACAGAACTGTAGGCTTTGTAGTTCAACTCTCAGCTCCTGCCTATGTATTTCCTCCCAATGAGACAACTGTTCATAAGGCTAGGTGCTATCCCTGATTTATCCTTAGTTGCAGACGGCACAAAATAACAAGGGCCACATTATGCAGCTAGAATCACAACAAAACAGACATTGTGTGTCAATTTCGCAATGTTAGTGTGCCATCTGCTCAATGTGAGAAATTCGACATTTAAATAAAAGCAGAAAACAAAAGATGAGACTGCGAGAGAGGCTGGCAATAGATTTTCCGCACGGAAGTCTTTGAAGAACAAAGGAACAGAGGGAGCACCTCATGCGGTCACCACAGTTTGTTGCTAGCGTCGATATTTGTCCGTCGTGACAACCATCGGGCTTTTCAGGCCGCGAGAGAGTCTGTTTATCAAGACTGTTGGTTCTTCTTTGGTCAAAATTCTCAATCAGTGTCAGTCTGATGGAAGAAAACAGCGAAGTCAATATTGGGTATGCTTGTAGTTTTCCTCTTTCACAACTATTCTCTAAGTAATTTTTACATTTTTCTTTCGGAGTAAAAAAAAAAGACGGAACAAAGAAAGAATGCACAAAAGAAAAAAGGAAATGAATGAATGAATGAATGAAACCTACGAAACAGCACGTTTTTCAAAAATTACAGGTTATTTATATATAAACCCTTGTACCGTCAGATCATTCTGTTAGGACTTACAACGACTTGATTAGGACTTACGGCCCACAAAAGTCTATTTTAGGACTTGGGACTTATTAAAGTCTATATAAAATATTATGACTTACTACAATCTATTTTAGGACTTACTGAGGTCCATCTTAGGACTTAGACTTACTAAAGTTTATGCTCAGACTTGCAACTTGATAGACTCTGCGTTAGGACTCATTGTGCTGTAGATAAGTCTTACTCTTCTTTACATTTATTTACATTGTCTTAACACACTCTGTGTTAAGATTTATATATGTCCTAATATAGAGTTTAGTAAGTCGCAGTTTCTAATAAGTCAACCCGCAGATTCTTTCCAGCAGTCGGCCGCAGAGCTGGCCTTGTTTTGCCATGGACGCTTTACTTGCACCTCCGTGATACGTGTTCAGGCTAATCGCTCGATATATTGCTAGATAGCCAGGCCTGCACGACTTACCCTGGGACGGCGTGCTCTGTAGAGGACGAGATCGTTTGGAACACGGAACTCAAGCAGATACTCAAACCAGCAGATGGTCTGGGCTGCTTGCCGCGTGTCACTCGATGAGAATGAGGTAGCTGAGGTTCTCAAATCAGTTCTCCGATATCTGGAAATGCTGCATGATTTTCTTGATGTTTCGCCGTTCCTTTCATATCTACATGGTGCAGAATGTGGTTTGGAGCTTCCTTTACTCACAGGAGCTGATTAAGGTCTGGGAATTGAGTTACAGCATAACCTCACCGGTTCACGTTAGGTGGGACTGGTAGAGATATCGAAGAGACTGCGAACGCGTGATAGGTAGAACGAACGAACGAACGAACGAACGAACGAACGAACGAACGAACGAACGAACGGACGGACGACGACGACAATGATGATGACGATGACGACGATGATGATGATGATGACGACGACGACGATGATGATGCCTTTCTTGGCATAGCTTCATTTTGGTAACAGTTTATAATCTTCTTCTGTCGGTCTGTTCTTTTGTCCGCATCTTGTTCTCTCTCTGTGTCTCTCTGTGTCTCTCTCTCTCTCTCTCTTACACACACATCCCTCCTCCTTTCTTTCTTTCCTTCTACATCTTTCTTTCTTTCATTCTTTCGTTCTTTCTTCCTTTCTTTTCCTGATTGAACCTTGTGTTTTTGAATTTTCCTATTAGGATATTTGATCTCATGCTTAACTGCGCAGACTATAAAGATACGCAAACTGATTTCGCAACAAAAGAGTTGCACCCGCGAAGCAGATGATATTCAAAGCAAACGAACTGAAAAATCCGAGGCGCAGAGAAGGCTTAGGAAGCCTGGCAGACGATAAGACGTTTGTGAGTCACACGTTTCTATGATCCTGTCTCACTTCCACTCACTGACTCACTGCAATGAACCTGGCTTACCTGCGTACACTGTGGCCGAGGACCCAGCTTCAAACGACGCTTTCCCGCTGCTGAAGAGACAGGAACCGGTAAACTTTCGCTGCAGTTCGTGTAGCGTTCTGCGTGAACTTTGATAAATCTTTCGATGACTTTCATCATCTTGGAGACCTGATGAATGCACCTTCGGCACTGCAATTTTTTGTCATCTAGCGTCTGGCGATGCCGCAGAGAAGAGAAACGATGCCATCAACACGTATGGAGATCCTCGTCTGAAGAGGAGACGATAACTGAAGGCGATTTTTTAAAATCAACGCTAATTAATAAAACTTTGTTAAACTTCAAGCCTAAAGATCTACAATTCCAATAGACAAGTAACAGCAAACAAAAACAGAATAAACAATAAACAAAACTAAACAAACAGACAAGAAATCCCCGAAACATTAGCTTTAATGGGTTATGCTGAAGACTGGTCTGCAACAACAGTCACTTCTAAGGAAATGAACCATAAAAAGGGAAAATGTTTGAAATATTTAGTTATGTTTATTTCTTTTACTTTGTTTCACTAAATAATATCAAGCCAGTTCTCCAGATCATGGATGAAAAACAAGTTACAAGATTACCAGATAACGGAATATGCAGATGAAAAATAAAAACTATGCACGTGTGTGTGTGTGAGAGAGAGCAAACAAGCACATAAGATTTATGTTGTTAGCGACACAACACGCGGAAATTCCCTTTACGTTTTGAATGCAGCTGTCCATGCAATTAAGTGGTGGCAACAAGGAAACAGCCACGATAAATACTTTTCGGGGTATTATCCCTTCATCAAGGGATTTGATCTCAGTAGGAGTGGGAGAACTTGACATTGCAATGGTTAAGCCTCGGCTATTTTTCATGAACATTTTTAAACTGACGTTTCTTCATCAGTTATAAATACATACCTTAGCACTCTTAAATTCCATTATACAATGTATAAGGATTCATTCGCGAGAAATGTCTTCCCTCCACGGCGTCAGAGTTCATGAAGAGGAGAAACACAAAACTAAACGGCAATTTTCTGACGTCACGAAAGGAACATGAAGAGGAGCGGCTACAAAATAAAGAGAAATCATGGACGTGAACGGAACTCACAACGCTACAGCAACAGTTTTGACACACTGAGCTCCGCATACTCTCATGGGGAGTGACATGTACAAAACACGTACCCCATCTTTCTCTTCTCTCTTTCTCACTCTCTCTCACACGCATGCACGCACGCACCCACACACGCACATATTCTACAAACTTGCCATAACAGTAAAAACGTAAAGTTAGCGCATAGAATTACAAAGAATCTAGACATATAGTGATGACAAACAGGAAAAAAGGTAATAACTATAAACACTGATCTATATTTAATCTATGTGGTGGTTTTGACAGTTTGATACGATCACTAGTAGCTCTCTATATTGCTTTATCAAAGAACTTTATCATCACCTATCCTATGTAAGACGTGGCGGGACATTTACGGGGGAGAAATGACATCACTAGACACATGAAACGCACACTGGCAAGCTGCCCTGTAAATGTGAGATACGCATGAGGAGATTTAAACTGTGATCTCAGTAAATCATCAGAATGCACAATGGCCACCATATCTTATAAATGCGCGAACCGTGGCAAGAGGTTTACACAGAATAGTGATCAGAGTCAGAGATATATAGAGAGAGGGATGCGTAGCTCGCTCAGCGCGCGTGCGATGACCCTATCGCGAAGTGCCGACTTTGTCTGGCTCCCTACGAAGTAGCACAGTTTATTTCCGGTTGATTACTTTGTCTTCGGTGATGATGGATGGTGGCATCTTGGACAACATTTTGCAGGTAAAATTTACGATTATTTTGACGGAAGGTTAATGCTGGTTGACTAAGAGTGTTGAAATATCATTTCAAAATCACTTTTCATGCAAAACATTTATGACATTTCGACTTCTCTTGTCTTTTCAGCTCGGCAAACTTCGTACACAACTGAAAATTAGGAGTTATGTGATGATGGATATTGGATTCGAAACTGGTCTAGT
>SMGT01012933.1:81959-97248 GCA_004794575.1 Lanistes nyassanus | reverse complement strand
CGAACACATTCTACTTTAAAGTGGCGTGAGCAAATGGATGCATTCGCGATGTTGAAGCTGCTGTCACTTCTGTTGATAGCCCGGACGAGTGCTTGCTCCCATTCGGGATTTTTGCGTTGGCGTACTTTAAAAAAATGCACGCCCCGATTCCTAGCACTACACGTACCGCATCCAACAACAGCACAGTTTTCCCCTGGCATGGTAAGTGTCTCGGAAAAGCAATAGAAAGCACTTCTGGAAACCAAAACAAGTTCAACTTTGCAGTAGGCGCGTGGATCGAATGCAATACCGGAAGAAAGCAGTGCTACTTCGCTAACGGACATGCGCGATGGAAGTTAAACTCGCAGCGGGATAAGCTACGCATCCTTCTCTATATATATCTCTGTCAGAGTGAAGCGTGAAAGCCGATGCTGGGGAGCGGCCCTGTAAATGTGAGATATGTGGCAATATATTCAGGTAAGCAGTCACCTCGTTACACACATGATTGGGGACGTTCCCCGGGCCCCGTTTAATTAAGCAAGCTCGTATTGTATTGTATTGTATTGTATTGTATTGTATTGTATTGTATTGTATTGTATTGTATTGTATTGTATCGTATCGTATCGTTTCGTTTCGTTTCGTTTCGCATCGCATCGCATCGCATCGCATCGCATCGCATCGCATCGGTTCGGGTTGGGTTGGGTTGGGTTGGGTTGGGTTCAGTTAGTTTCGTTTCGTTTCGCTTCGTTTTGTTTTGTTTTGAGGTATGTGAGACCCTCACTTTTCTCTGGGCCAGCGTTGTGAGGGCAGTACCCATCTCATCTCCCCTGCCCACCCGGGTGAGCTAGGAGACGTGTGGTGCGGCGTACGGGTATCGATCGAATCAGCGCCTTCGGGTTCGGATACTAGCGCTCTAACCACTCAGCCATCCGCTTCCCCAATATTATTTTGGATGATCAATTTTCAAAATGTTGTCTGCTGTTCATACTAAACACCTTTCTGCATGAGAACGCTTAAGGGCTGCAAACTCAGTGTAACAAGATAATATGAACGATGAAGTGGACAAAGTTCATTTACCTCCCAGTTCAAACCCACACCCGATCAGTGCTCCTAGCAAGTCAACGTCATCAGTTTTGAATGTCTTTAGAAGTACGTAACACCTGATTTCTGCCACTGATTGTGGTGTTAGAAGCAGAGGAGAGACTGAGATTCGGTGCGATTTGTCCACTTGTAAACACCGCTTAACAAAGTGATTGGGGACGTGAAAGAAATTTCTAAAAAAAAAATTGTACGAAATTCAATCTTTGCCGGGAACTCCAGCGTGAAAAATTATTTCGCCGCCGGCTCAGTCTTTCTTCTTTCTCCTTTCCATGTTCTTGTTCTCTCTCTTCCCATTCCCGCCCCCCACCACGGCGCCACCCATTCCAGTGCAAACAAACACAGCCCGTACATTGATCTCGCTCTGTACCAGGTCACCCATGCCTAGCGATTTATAAATATGCGAAACATAAAGGTCTGTCCTTTCGATCTGACGCCGCTAACTTGGGCTGCAAGGAGCGCTGTACTCTGTGCCTTTGGTGTCTAGAATAGCGTCTTTTTTACCCAGCAGACAATGCTGCCAGTAACAACAACTCTGAGAGAGAGCTTAGATAGTCACGGCCAGGGGTCGCCGGTGGAGCAAGCAAAGTACACAAAACAATGGCCTCGCGAACAGATGGGAAAAGAATTAAACGCAAAGACCCAGAGAGCGGAGAGTGGGAGCAAGGGGGAGATAGCAAACAGACAAACCTGCTTCTGTTCTCCTGCAATGGCGATAGGGGAGGGGGTGTGTAAAAATTCTTGTGATTAAGAAAGGAGTGGTGAGTGGGGATTAGAGGGATCGAGCGAACCTGGCACTGGAATCTATCCTTGGTTTTGTCCTGTAAATCTAAACACTTCTGGTATAATGTTTGCTATTAAAGTATTGTTTCTTTTCTTGTCTTAATATTGCGTACCATTGTGTTCTATAATATCTTTGACTTATATTGTGCATTAATACTGAATAAGTTGCTTCATATCTTGACATTTGCCTATTATTTGCTATTTAACGAATTGTTTCATATGTTGACTTAATACTAAGTACTATTGGTGGCTTTGTTTAATATCTTGATCAATATTATGTGTTTTTGAATGTGTTGTTTTGTGTCTTGACTGTAAATTTTTAACGTCCTTGGTACTAGAAAAAGAACGCCTTGTCTTGGATTTTGTGCCTTGTAGTGTGGACGGGTGCTTTTATCTGAAATTGCGGACATTGCCCCACATTCTCACCTAGCATCGGGTAAGGGGAGTTAAGATAGTCTTCGCCATAGGAAAGGATTTTTCTATTTATCTCCCTTCTCTGGAAAACTAGTGAAAATAACTTTATTTCTCTGGCATCAAAAGAGTGTTTCAAATTCGCCGAAAAGGCTTGAAGTATTTTGTGTAGCACAGACACAGATTTATCTATAGTTAGCAAAAGTCTAGCAAAACTTTTTCGTAAAAATCGGATTTAATCTTAGTCAAACCTTTTCAAACCGGCACAGTAATTTAAAATTTACGTGAAGAACTAAAAACGGTAGAACGGTACTGGGCAAATCAGACTGCATAGGACCAATCTCTATCAGTCCGTAAGACCATAAGGTTTTTAGCTGGCGAGTGAGACAGAAAGTAAGCAAACAAAAACACTCCTTGTTTTCTTTTTTCCTTGTCTTCCTTCCTGTTTCATTCTTTTCCTCTCTCCCTCCCCAGATCTCTCCTATTCTTATCCTTCTCCCAGTCGAAAAAAAGTTCTTCTCGTTGAGTCTCTGGTCTTGATTTGATCTGACCCTTGTAAGAAAAATAAGGATACCAATCAAACTTCCTCGTTCAACTTTTCTCTTGGCAGTCCCAAAAAGATGCCGAAATGAACGCTCTGGTCTCTGAAATGTAGTTCACCGTGAAACTTCCCTTTTCGTGATTTATCGTGTAAGTTCTATAATAAAGAGAAGTTCTGCAAAAACAAAGACATTGTAGCAAAGTTTTAAAAACGTAAATAGCTTCCCCCCCCCCCCCCGACCGTTAAGTGCAAACATGCATATCCAAAGAATATTGGGTCTAATTTTATTTTTAAAAATACATTAATTTATTTGTTGCAAACGGATGGACTACTAACTTATGACTGCTTTCATTCGACTTAGTCTCACCGTGTAAACTCTGCATAAGTCGCGCCGTGTTAGCCCCACATAAGTCTCGCTGTGTTAAACCCACATAACTCGTGCAGTGTGAGCCCCGCATTGTGTGCCACATACACAGGCCGACTAAGTCCTACGAAACAGTTACAAGAAACTATAGTTGCGCGAATTCCAAGAAAAAAATAGTTTAATCTTATAAATTCTTCATTTAAATTTGTTGGAGTCGTTACCGCACACATTTGGATTAGTTCCTGGGGAATGCTGTCTTACGACTTGGTCGAACTGTGGTTATGGCGCACAGGATGTACTGCGCGCAGATCCTGCTTAGATATGATTTGCGCACAGGTATTCCTGATAAATGTTTTAAATATAATAAATGTAAAGGTATTGCAAGCAAGATCATAAATATAAGGGGAATGCAAGCAGACCACGCAGACGTGAGTTGTAGACAGGCTTTGACGACAGCATGTCCGAACACATTGTACGCGGCCACTGCACAGAGACCCTGTTTAGATATAGTCTGTACAGAGGCTGTAGACCTTGCTTAGATATGGTGTGCAGACAGGCTCTATATAGACAGGATGTAGACCTTGTTTAGATATAGTCTATACAGACAGGCTGTAGACCTTGTTTAGATACGATGTGCAGACAGGCTCTACATAGGCAGGATGTAGACCTTGTTTAGATATAGTCTATACAGACAGGCTCTATACAGACAGGCTGTAGACCTTGTTTAGATATAGTGTGCAGACAGGCTCTATATAGACAGGCTGTAGACAGGTACCATCATGCCCAAATGTAAGCTTACTCGAACAGGAAAATGGCGAGTGCCTTGCGTATATGCAGATTGAGCAGGGAGACATGGTCTGCAGACAGGGTTTGGTGACAAGCTTGTTACAAGCTCTCGGATAAAATGTAGTCGACGACCCTCGTGAATACAAAGTTCTGTGAGAGAAGTTTCCTTGTTCAATATATTTCACTTGCCCTGCAAGTTAGTGGTATGCGTAACCCTGCTAAAATTAAAGTACTGCTATTTTTTAAATTCTTTCTTAACTTTCAGTTTTGACTTCCGCAGGGTGAGTTTATCAGAAACGTGACGGAAACAAGTCTAAAACAAGGACAATAGTAGGCGTGACGGTAAAAAGATCCAAGCATTTGAGTTTGTCAACTTCCCTTTTGTTATTATCGACACTCACGTAACAGTAGTGAGTAAAACTAACAGCTGTCTTTTCCTGTCTTACAATGCACGCTTTCTTTTGAAGGTGTTTGTGCGACAACTCTTTATAACATCAAGAAAATGCCCTCGCATATTCTAAAAATGTTAGGTAGATTTTTCTCTTTATTATTATTAATAAGTACATTTATAGACTGCATCACCGCGTTCAGTGAACGCGCTCCATACGCTTGACCCACCAGCATGTATGTATAGAAATACGCATTACAAAACTGTACAAACTATACAAACAATAGAAACAGAAACTATACCAAGTATACAACAAGAAAAATGAGTGAAAGAACTCGCCAGCTACCATACAATCTTTTTCTTTTTTGCATCTGCCACCCTACTGTGCGAAATCTCGCAGCTAGCAGATGACGTCACAAGCAGGATCGGAGCTGAGAAACACAGCCTTTCCTTCTCTGACGTCACAAATCCTCGCCTAAATCTCACTGTTATCTCGTTCTGCCGAGGCGGTTTCTACAGCATGGGAACGCACCGATTCAAAAGGATTTTGCCGCAGTAAACACAGTTCTACTCATATCTATGTGATAAGTTTTTTTTCATCGAAACCTAGTTAATGGTGAGAATTTTAATCTTAGCCATGGTAAATACATGTATTCAGTGATTTAGAAGGAATGGAGCGTGTTTTGCTTTAACGGCTAAGCGTTAGAGTACCTTTAAAGCGACATTGTATAACTTCTATCAAACCAATATAAAGTGAATTTGTTTTCTTTCCATTTATGTTTGAGAATACGGTAAAACCTCCAATATATGACTTTGATAAAACCCAGCCCAAATCAGGTCTTATAATGGAGGGGTCTTTTAAGGAAGGACTAGTTGGACTGAACGGGTAGCAGTTTAGGTACTTGTACGGTGATGCATGGGATGAGAAACAAACACATCTGCATGTACGTTATCATGGCAGCTAACTGCAACATGTGTTTTGAAATTGTTTGTCTACCACTGAAATACACGTTAAAATAGATTTTTTCGCATCTCGATTACAGAGATCACACGTTAGTGTGACGCAGCTCTCTACCCCCCTACCTAACCCCTCGCAACTCGCACAGTTTACATTGGGTTAAACATTTCAGGCACTGACTGTCTGGTGACATCCCGTTTTTCCCCATATCAAATTAGATAACTAGCTGTGATCTCACTGTGATGCTGTAAATCACAGATCTCCGAGACTGGTGTATGGTTGCGTCACGTCACATTTCTCACAACAAAGAAGCGATACCCGATCTCTGCAGGCCAGCGGCGACACATAAAATGCCTAGGTAAAGTCTGGACACCTGGGGCTTACTTAGCTTTCGCTAGATTAGAAAGTGTGAACGAGACGTAACTGTGTCTATCCGACCTTTCAGTTACTGAATGGGGAGAATCGCCCGTATGAAATAAGACTTTCAGGAATGAATTACAGCAAAATCTGTGATATAAACTATATGTCCAGTTGTGAAATGTCGAAAAGACATGCAAATCGTATATTGTGCAAAACCGTCACTTCCTTCAGTCCATTAGGCGTAAAGTCGTTAATAGATGTCGAATGCAATATTTATTGGCGACTTCCCTTTGTTAGGAGAACTTTCAATCTCTTTTCTAGATTTAAAACAGTTCTTTGCGCTTCTCATCGGACTTGAGGTCGACATTTCGCGTTTCTCAGTGAACATCTTTGCAAAAAATAAGTCTTCTAACCTTTTCCCGCTCGACCAGGGAAAGTCGTATACTGCGCAAAACCGCCACTTTCGTCGGTCGGTGGTCGGGTTAAGGAGGGAGTCGCGACTGGGAGGTCATTTATATAGTAAATGGTCTCAGTCATAAAGTTTTGGGTCGTATGGTGGAGGAAGTCGTATGTAGGAAGGTCTTATAAGGTAGGTTTTACTGTATTAACTAATTCCGCGTTTGCTAGAACCCTGTTTCGGCATAACTCAAGAACCTTATGCTAGCTGTACATCGTCTGCTTTACATGCGCGCGCATAAACATGTCGGCCTCCTGTGTGACTAAAACTGAACTGCTCAAAATTATTTTGTTCGTCTCAGGCGCCACCAGTAGCGAGTAGAGACACGGGAACAATTTTTAAAAAATATGTGTAGGTCTACTTCTTTTCCCACATTGATTTTCATTTAAGAACGAAGACTTTGTTCCAAACGACCGCTGATTCCACCACCATCTGGTGTGTGAACGGCCTAATATGAAACGTTCCACGATTTTTTTCCTGGCGGAAGTTTCAAATACTTCAAACACGCGAGCCAGCCTTAAAAAGTGAAACAATTCATGACCTTACATTTACAGGACGTCGTACGTATACTTGTGCAGAAAGCAAAGGTATCCAAACAAACGAATCTTTTCCTTATACAGGCGCATTGAGGATGAGAAAGTGATGTAACGGACTGGCCAGGGATTTCCGTTCGCCGCTGCAGATGTCCCACGTTAGCATCACTTTATCTCGAGAACAGTAATCACACGGACGGACTGGGTCTGGGTCGTGCACATGACCAACGGCACAGTGACACTTTTGACACCGAAGCTAATGCATCCAGTCGAGGCAACTAATAAATCCAACGAATGGTGTGAGAACAGGATGCTGACAGTCTGACAACGTTGAATTTTACAGTTTCAGCTGCTGACAAGCTGCCATGGGGGGTGGAGGGTTTGACCTCTCCAGCATACGACTGGTTGCGTTGTTCCTTCTGCGTTTAGCCGAAGGTAGCTATGACAAGAATTCTTAAAATAACAAGGGTTAAACAGCTTATTTTTACTGTTTCATGTTCAACAGCAAGTTTATGTGAAAGAAAATGTGCAATAAAAATTTTCTGAAAGTTCATATTTCATGGGAAAAAACGCAGCTCAAGAAATTCGTCAAATATGTGTGCACGTTTCGCAATATGTTGGTGTTGCCTTTTCCCGGTATGTAGGCGTTGCATTGTGTCATTTTTTAAAATACAGAGCAATACTGTGATGTATGTAAGTACTGCCTTTTTAGACTGACATTTTTCAAATTGTCAAGGGAAGCATAGGAGGTCTATATGTCTACTGTGCTTTCTTTCCAAGACTATTTTTGATAAAAGCAACTCTCTAGTATTTCGTGTGGTTTAGAATATATCTGACAGAATATTGATACACGGTTTATCATATTTCATACAACAGAAAACATGGTTTAACATAGTTTAAACAATACCAAAACACTAAAACGAAAGCATCTTATACAATTTTGAAACGCTTTAAACATATCAGTGACAATAGAGAAATACCCTTTAACACAGATACAATACCGAAATATTGTTTAGTACTTATGAGATGCAGCAGTGAACTTTATTACATATCAAACACAATACTATCAAACATCCTTAACATCTTTTAACACCATCGAGCAGCTGCACGCAAAGTCATTTTTAATTTGTTTGAAGGCCCAACTATTCTTCAAAAATAAGGAGCATATTGGAAGACATGAAAAGGATAATTTGGGGAACTCGAGGATAAACCGTTATCATATGACAGGAATCACTTTCATTGTAAACTAAATCACTTTTTGTTTAAAGCAGATAAAATTAACACTTCCGTAATATTTTTGCGCTATTTTGATAATTGCCAGTTTGAATGGTAAGCTGTGTTTGGGCTTACATGACGATGGATCCATGGCTTTGTATCTTTAGCATTAATAAACTCGTCATAGGCACGATTCTTATGTTTAAGAACTCGTCACAAATTGGGTGTTTAGTTACTCGTCGCACAAAATTTAATAACGTCAGAAAGCAGAAACGTCGTGCCATGAATAAAACAGAAAAAAATGTGAAATTGCAATGAAATAAAAGAACTGAAAACTTCTTTCCTTCCTCGGGGAATCACTTCTCTCTCCCCCCACCCCGCCCCCACTCCATTCCCCGGTGAAATACATGTTCATTTTTCCTTCAGCTAGTTATAATTTTTTCCATTCAGGTAGGTACTCCTTCGCAAGCGTGAATGAAGGGGGAACCATTCAGTGTCACCGTCCCGTCGTACAGGTGGCGCACTACCAAGACTCTGGACAATGTGGTGCCTCATGCAGTGACCCGCCAGACTTGTGTTTCGCCGACGAGGCGCAAGGCGGCCAGAAAGCTGTCTGCAGACGAAAACTGACTTCTGACAAAGTGTGGGAGATATACGATCGCTGTTCGCAGAGAGATCCCTGCCGTCTGAATGGCTTAGCGATCCCTTCTTCGCTCAATGTTACGTATTTCTGTCTTGATGGTATGAGAATTCCTTTTACTGTCGTCTGGGGTTATGGGGTAGAACTGTATGGGTAGAAAGTCTTTTCTCCCATTCTTCCTCACACCTCTCGCTTCTACCTCTTTCACCTTCTTATCTTCACCCTACCCCCTCTGATTTTATTTCCTTTCTTCCCTCTCTCCTGTTATTAAGTCGACAGGGATCAAATACCTGACATTTTTCTTTTCTGTCTTTCACTTTCTTCTATTGTTCGCTCACATTCCATTCTTTCACCTACACACTACTGAGTTTTCTTTTGTGCTTTGGTCAGATCAACAGAAGCACATTTTCAATGCAAATTAAAATGCAGAAACAACGGTTCAAACTTGAAGTTTTCTTTGGGAATTCAAAACGTTACTCTTTACCCAAAAAGAAAATCAGTTCTATTACCGTATTAGACTCATTGATCCTTTCTGTCATAAACATCTAGAACACACCATTTTTCACACTTATACAGGCACGGGATACATAAATTGTTTCTCTGCGTGCATAGAATATACTTGAGTATTGGTTTGGTTAAATACTTGTTGTAAAAAATATCTTTCATAAGGAACAATAGTTTTCTTGTTATCGTTAGTAATGGTTATTATAGCTTTTAGACTTTAGGAATAGCTGCTGTAAGTTTTACACTTATGTCTAATTCAAGTATTCTCAGTGTTTCTTTTCTACTCTCTGTTAGGCTACACTGCAGTTCTAGATCCGTGTGAAAGGGACGTTTTCACAGGAAGTAGCGTCTCGTTTCTCTATGGCTACCGGCGTCACGCGGCCCCTCGTTCCAAGGCATCTTGTACCTGTGACGTCTGGCGAAGCGACGGCAGAGTCGGAGACTTTAATATACAGGGTGTCAATGTTTATAACCCGGGTACAGGCATCCACCCGACGGTGACCCTTCTGGGCTTGTCAGACAAGACTAGAGTGCAGGCCTCGTTTCCGTCGACGTTCGTTGCAAAGCGAGTCACCGGAGTGCGCCTGGCAATCACAGTCGCCGATGCCAGCCGTGTTGGCAGGATCTGGGCGGAAGTCAGTCTGCAAGGTAAGCGCACTGCTGCTTTTTGAAACAAGAGGCGCCTGAGTGTCCCTTGTAAATTCCTTTTCAAACGCAAATGGGCATGCTTAAAGGTCAGTCGGACAGACAAGCCATACAGTAGGGCAGTCAAGCAGTTAAACAGTTGGGCAGACAGGCCTAAACGATCTCTGGTCAGTAAGCTTCCCACTTTTCTTTGCTGATTTTTTTCTGCTGCATGCAATTCTGTGAGTTGTTTCTTCTTTGTCTTTCATTTGGACCCGGGACGTTCGCCTTTCTGTTGGTATGTGAGAAGGACAAAGGTAGAGAGAGAGAGAAACAGAGATAGACAGACAGACAGAGACAGCGAGCACAAGTCCTTCAAATATCATATCGCTCAGTAAGCTAATATTTATGCTTCCCATATTTCGCTGTTGCAGTGCTTTTGCCGGGGAAGACTTAGCGACAACTACAATCTACCTTCACAAAACTACCTGTGCATTATTAACCCAGATTCCGCATAAGCTCCCCTGAAAAAAGACTCTAATGAAAAACCGAATATGTTCGTGTATGTCTTATTATGAGTGCGTATTTCGGAGTCCAAAACACAGTACATACCTGACACGTCTGACGTTATACAGAGTGCAGGTGTAAACTTCTGATTGATTTGACTTTCTGTCAATACAGACGGCGGCAGACTTTCTGTTACCTGTGTTTCCGCCGACGACACAGTCAATAATGGAACAGGTAAGAGTGCCCTTCCAGCCATGAATCCCCCGCTTTCTTGGAAAGCCAGCCACTTTGAATTGTTCATGGCAGTTTGACTGAGCCCTAGAATTTAGCCCCATGTGTAAAAATCCCAAGAAATAACTGTAAGCACTATACAGACAAGAATCAAACTGATTTTTTAATGTAGACAAATGCCGAATAAAGAGATGGGCTTTCGTTTGTTTCTTTTGACTGATACCTAAAGGACAATCTCCACATGTAAAGATGTTCGCTCTGTCCTCGAGATTAGCTATGCTTATTTACCTGTATAATTAGTCTAATATTTCGTCATGTAAATCTTTAATCGTAAAGAAAAGTTTAAAGTAATGAGTGCAAGTCAGAAGGTAACTCATCGTAGAAGTCAGGTGTTTGGGGATAGCTTTGTTTTGGGATAAAATAATTTCTCTATAATTATAGTTCCTGCTACCCAACTAGCCCGCATTTGACTAGACTTCTCTTGATCGTCACTGACGATTCCAGAAATTGTGTTTACCTTGGGACTGCAGCACTCTTAGAAATTCCTTGACTTAGCAAGCTAGTTTACTATAAGACCAGCAGCAAGCTAAAACAAGTCTACGATATCCCATCTTTGTCGTCCCTTCCTTGAAAAAAAATTCCACGAAAGGGAAACTACTGGGAAAGTTTCACAGTATTATTCCTTATTGGGGTTATGGGCCTTGTGGTCAGTCACTCAAGCGCCTATTCCTGCGGTTTCTTGTGCATATTAATGCAACAATTATTCTTAATAGATTTTTATTGTTTTATTTTACTTTATTCACGAAAGATGGCGAATTTCCCGTGCTGTACATTGTCGTTGCTGTGTGCCTCCTTATCGCTCTGACCGCAACAGTGTTTGGGCTGACAGAACGGTACGCGAGATGAAGAAAAAACTTAGACTTCGATCTCTTGTAAAGTGGACTTCTTGTCTTCAATTTCTGTCTTCTTCTGTCCCTTCTTTCGTTTCTTCGTTCTGTTTTTTAAATATCTTTTTGGATTTTATTTCTGTTCCTTTTCTGAAGTTGTTTTTACTTCCGTTTCATTGTCACTCTTTTGTCTTTCATTTTCTACACTTTCCTGTCGTTTCTTTTTCCTTGCTTCTGTTCTTTCTTCTCATGTTTCTTTCCCTCTGTTTATTTCTTTAAAAATCATTTTCCTCTTTCCTGTTATTTTATGAAAATATGTAATATACGGAAGTCTGAATGAATAGATGGATGAATAACTACGATCGTAAACGTTTCATGCTGCGTATAGGTTCAAGTCAAGCCAGCGGTCGGCGGCCCGTGCAGCAGCTGATGATGTCAACAGGATACCGACAGATCCACGAGGAGCCAACAGTTCTCCACACGTTAACTCTTACATTGACGTCATGTACTTGAACCGTCATTGCTTAATTTTAGAAATAGCCGATGACATATTACCTTTAGGATATCTGTGCACACACCCCTCTCCCATCACCACCATCTTCTCTTTCATGTCAACTTTCTGTCTGTCTGTCTGTCTGTCTGTCTGGCTGTCTGGCTGGCTGGCTGGCTGGCTAAAAACTTCGGGCACTGTAGCTTGCCCAACCTGCTGATGAGTACGGACAGTTTGACAAACAGTCGGTGAGTACCTATAGCCAGCGTGGGGGAAGTAGAACCCCCGTTCGTCTGGTTAAGAAAGCCCCTTACAGACCTTAGACATAGTCTGACTGTTGCTTGAACCTGTCCTGCACAAACACCCGGATCTGCTTCGAGCCGTCGCCATGTAAGCCACCGAACTTGTTGCAGGGGGATGTCTCTGACAACGGGACCTGTGCATCAAGGTCAGGAGACCCCAGCATCGACTTTACGGTGGGGCAGATGCTTATGTCAAACATACGATACAGTCCCAAAGTTTGTACTGCGGGGCACGAATACTCATTCAAGCAGACTGTAAGGAAACTGTAAAGAAATTCTTAAAGTATTCTATATTGCAGACATATCAAAAATGTTTATGCATTTAACTCTTCTTGGCATAGAAATGTAACTATTAAATTATCTTTGGCTGTACACTAAAGGGACGAACCCCCCCCCCCCCACATGTACCTTAGAC
The DNA here is from genome assembly GCA_004794575.1 of Lanistes nyassanus. NCBI lineage: Eukaryota > Metazoa > Mollusca > Gastropoda > Architaenioglossa > Ampullariidae > Lanistes > Lanistes nyassanus. The sequence continues at coordinate 84,775 of SMGT01012933.1, read as the reverse complement.
CCCATAAATCTTTGATTTATTCTTACAAAACTGATAAACATGTTGTCATTGTCAGTTATTATTGTTTTCATTACTAGATACATCCTGGATGTGCCGTCATCGCTGAATAAAGAAGAACTGGATTTAAATGTTCTTGGCAATTCTGTGAGCACAACAATAGATGACTGGCCTTACACGGAGATAGACGAACCCCCGCCATGTTTGCCCCCTTCCCGCAAAGCATCTGAAATGTTTGATGTCAGCAGGATGACATCTCTGAACATGACAGATGGGAAACAAGCGCTTTCAGTTACAGCGGCCAGCAGGTGGGCTGAAATACGTGAGCTGTCAAAGAGTTTTATTCAAACGTCTTCTTACCCTTTAACATCTCCTAAAGTGGAACCCGTGTTATTGGATCTCTTCCGCTTACATGTCGGAACCCGCATATATGTCGTTAATGGCTCTCGAATAAAATCTTTTCCTTCTATTTGTAAACCCACAACGGCCATATGACGGGTCTGGGGTGGGGAATGACCCGGGTCACAAAGACTGACGTGGGGGTTATTCACATCCGACTTCTTTCAGTTTCTTTTTGCTTGACTGAGTTTGACCATTGTTTTCTGTTGGAGTGAACGCAGCTCAGTGGTCATTGGAACATGCATGTCCCAGTGACAAAATGACGAAATTAAAGTTCTTGACAGAATCAGAGATGGAGAGGTCAGGCAAAAATTTTCGATGAAATTGGAATTCGATTGGTGTGTTCAGCATTTCAACAGGAACGGTTGTCACTGCCTCAGAGGCGAAACGTGCCAGAAGCTGATAAGCAAGTAACCCACCATAAACTGATTTGATGGGGAAAGATCAAGTCTATGATTTATTTGCTGTTCTTGCCACGAAGCAGCCAACATTTGACAGCTTCTTCAAGTTAATGCATACCTCGTAATTTACATTTGATTTAATCGCGTTAACTCTGACTGGGTTAATATACATGTGCACACGACGCAGTTCTCTCCCGTGAGCTGTCGCTCTGACCCGGTTTTATATCGAATCAACTATCTGGGGTGAGGTGCCATGAAGAAGTGGGGTCCACTGTACTGAGATGGCCTGAGTGAATGGCTGATTAATACTGATTTGTCCTGAGTGAATGGCTGATTAATACTGAGATGGCCTGAGTGAATGGTTGATTAATACTGAGATGGATCGAATGAAAGTTTATTAATAATGGGATTGCCTGAGTGGATGTTTGAGTATACTGAGATGCCTTTGAGAGAGTGGTTGGTTAATAAAGAGACGATCGAGTGAATGCTTGATGAAATGGCCAGAATATATGCTTGATTAACACTGAGATGACTTGAGTATATGCTTGCTTAATAATGAGATGGCTTCGGTGAATGGTTGATTAATACTAAAAGTGAATGCTTCGTTAATAATGAGATAGGTTGAGTAAATGCTTTGACTAATACCTAGATAGTTTGAGTAAATGCATGATCAATACTCAGATAGCCTGAGTGAAAAGTCGATTAATACTGATTTTGTTTCATAGGATTTGCTGGCAAAAATATAACTAAAGAACCCTCGGTCGAAGGCACACACCCTACTGTTCACCCCACCCCACCTTCCTTTTCACTTGCTTTTATTTCTCTCCATTGCCTACCCCAACCTCTATGGTGATTCTGCTTTCTAGTGGATTTAAGAACTAGGAAGAAAGGAAGAATGTTGTATTCTACGCCTTAGATTTATTAATACAGTACTAGCATTTTATTTTTATTCCCTCTAAGAATGTTACTAAGTACTGCATCAGAGAAATATCGGACCTGAGAGTAAGCTGACATTATTTTGTGCACTGCGCCCTCTACTGTATTACTATTTCACTGTATATTGGATGAAACTGTTTCACATATATTACTTGTCCGCACTAGCTTCACTCTGGAGGATCCTTGTCCAGCAGCCTTAGCCACAAGGGTTTTGGGCAGGCCGCTGAGCAGAAGCTTGGATGACTTCTATGCTGAGGATCCACCTCCATGCTTACAAACTTCCCGGAAACAATCTGGAATCTTTGATGTCGTTAGCAGGAGACCAACTCCGGATCTCTGTCGCCAGAAACAACAGCCTTCGTCTTCGAAGTCCAGGTGACCTAAGTAGCTTTTAAGTAGTTCGTATAAAAAAAATTCCTCTGTGGTCGGACGTAAAAGCTGCTGCGTGGAAGAAAGATTCCATGTGTTGTTAGATTGTCTTTCTAACGAATGTTTAACGCTGTCCACAACCACGAGACAATACACGACAACAACAAGATTCGATGGTAAAAATATAAATTTTTAATATTAATGTTGGCTTTTTGTCTAAAGGTCTGTCTCATGTCACGTTTATTTCCTTAGCTGCTCAAAAAGTAATCCACTCTGTTTTAGCTATGTTCAGGAGCTGCAAAGGGTTCTTGACGAGGTGGGGCAGGTTCTGACTTGTCCAGAAAACTCGCGGAAGAAAAGCGTGACCCTTCCCAGAAACCCCGAAGGTGATCTCCCTTTGTGTTCAGCCCCAGCAGTGAGGGCGTCTACAGTCTGCCACAGGGTTGCCAAGGACAGATCACGAAGCCTTGGACGCAAGTCCCACAGACGACCAGTTTCAGGCAAAGAGTCAAGGTGGGTTTCAAATTCACGAAAGAGCGTGCTACTGTCTAGCAGAAACACATTCTTCCACAGTAAATCTGACAGCCTTAATCTTCAGACTTGAGTTCTAATTAAAAGCGCACCTTGTGCAAATGGTTTACCTACAGCTTGCTAGCAGACGACCAACCAAATTGTTATTGTTGTTATTATTATTATTATTATTATTATTATTAT
>SMGT01012933.1:65492-77389 GCA_004794575.1 Lanistes nyassanus | reverse complement strand
CGTCGAGGCGGTCAGCAGATTACACTCGTAACTGCAAGAGAGCTGGAGTCTTCCTTTTGGCAAGATGGCGACTGAGGTCCGTAGGCTAGCACGTGGTCGCTTCACTGGGTCTCCTCCTGTATTCTGTGTCAGTACTCTTGGCGCTCTCCTCTGTCTCGCTCTCTCTCCTCCCTCCTGTGTATCCTCTTTTGTGTATCCCCCTGATCTAACATTCTTACCTCCTTATGTAGTAAGCGTTCTGACGCACCACCCTCAAGTAAACCGGTTCTAGCCAGACTAGGGAGAGCAGAATGATTAACCTGGCCAATGCCCGTACACCCAGGTGTCGATTGTGGGTGGAGCGGTCAGCCTGGTGATGACGTATCTTCCCCCTGCTAGCTTACAAAGGGAGGAGCTAAAAGGCTTACCTAGGAGTGACAGGTAATAGCCTAGGGTGACATGTGACAAGTATCTACTGAAAGAATATATTGAGTAGAATCCGAATATGTTAGTTGTTAGTATTTGCAACTATCCTAGAAGGATATAGAAACGTTTAAAGAGAGTGAGCCTAGCACAGCAGGCTGTAAGATGACACAGTGCGTCACAGCCACGGTTCGCTGGGCACCACTCGACCTGGGTACCGCCCCGGCGCTCGCTGTGGCTGTGAGCGTGGGGGCCAAAAACCGTCTCCGTGATGGCTGCGCCCATCACACGTGGTCAACTGAACTAACTGTAATTATGCGTACTGTACATCAGCAAATAGTCTAAATTCAGAAAAACAAACAAAAAACTCCAAAGAAATTATTGTTTCAGCGGACTGACATAAGATTTATGGCTAATGTGATAGTTAAGTATTATACTTTAAATTATTCCCCGTGATGTCCTTTTTTCTTTCTGTTCTGGTCTGTTTCTCTCACTCGTCCAATAAACGCCTCAATCGTCATGCGCTTCCTTGTGGCGTATCTATGTCGTGTTGTTATGTTTGCTATTGCGCTATTAAAGGTTCGGGCAAGAAAAATACTGATTTTAATCGAAAATCGTAACTCTCTCATTTCAAACATTCAGGAATCAAAATAATTATACGTAATTATCTTTCAGACACACTATGAATCACAGCTGTACCTACCCAAGCTCTCGCTCAGACACCCTCAGAATGTTTACTTCGCCTGAGCATGGTGTTGACGAGTTCACGACAGAAAACACCGATGAGAACAACGAAACGAGAACATATTTAACCATGTGCGGCCACTCACTGCGCAGGGATGCTAGTGCCAACGACAGTCCAGCCAGAACCTCCAGATGCCCAGCGAGAACAAGCCGGCGTGCCACAACTGCAAGGCCCGTGTAGATTTCGCTTAAAACTGTCCGTTCCAGCTCTAGCTAGCTGTTTGTGTCAATCGTGACAATACCTGCAGGTGACAATGAACATACTATGAACATTCATAATGTTATGTTTCGTTTTTTAGTTTCTTTTGTTACTGTGGCTGCAGAAGGTGTGTGGCAGCTGAACGACTGTTTCAAGTCAAGTTTATTTCATAATACGCATTAGGCAATAATGTAAATGGAAAGTCCACTCAGCTAGTGAAAGCTACAAAAGAACTCACGGCTGGTGCGAGTCCTAAGGATCGGTGTATTTTGTGATACAGAAAACATGAGCTACAGCTCTAAGCTTTTTATTTTATTTTCTAGGCAATATTTGACCTTGACATTGCTGTTCCCCCTTGTCTGACAGCATAGCATCGGTTCTCTTAGTTTTCGATCTTCTTTCATTGCAAGCTGAATACCTTGTACTTTAATTAGGGGAGTTTTGTTAGACACCAATTTGTGGGGTAAAACATAGATGCGGAAGATAAGAAGGCAAAAAGGCGTCAGGTGACTTAGCTAAGTGTAACCTAGACAAATCTGAGGTAAAACAACGGCGGCTTTCAAAGCTAAGTGAGCCTGCTTACAGATTTGGCACAAAGAGTATTAAAATGTATACCCCGTGACGCATAGGAGATAAATTTAATCGACACAAATTTTTTATTCGAAAACTTTCCTCCTTTAGTACTGTAGTTCTAACGTCTAATATAATATAGTTTGTTATAAATTATTATAAAGTACTTTTCTATACTTTACACTGATCTTGATTATTCGTATTCTTCGAGCATGCGTGTGGGTGTGCGTGTGCGTGTGCGTGTGCGTGTGCGTGTGCGTGTGCGTGTGCGTGTGCGTGGGTGTGGGCGTGGGCGTGGGCGTGGGTGTGTGTTACAAAAAAGAGAAGACGGCATGCGAGCGTGGACGCAACTTCCTGTTGTGCGTGCGTGCGTGCGTGTTACAAAATATAGAAGATGGCGTGTGAGCGTGGACGCAGCTTCCTGTTGGCTCGCTTCTGAGTTTCAAGTTTCAAGTTTCTTTACTCTTTTACCCTCAGGGGGTATTCAGAAAGAAAGAAAGAAAATTGTCAAAAAACACATCAATCATAATTCACCTGAAATTAGAATATGCATATATTGATAAATAAACTCAATGATTAGTAAACACCCAAATAACACGCTCAATCACGCACGCAGACGTACCCACACGCAAAAACATAGGCAGATATTCAGCTATTCATTAATGTACTCTACTAAGAAGTATTTTAACAAAATTCACTACCTTGGTCAATACATTTTTGTTTTTGCAAGAAAAGAGCTGATAAAGTTTAAATGTATTTGGCCGGCTCAAGTAGTATGGTGTCAATGCGGTGTTGCGTTCAGCTTTAAATTTGTCACATAAGAAAATATAATGGAATTCATCACTTTTGTCTTTTCTGTCATACAGCGTACATAATCGTTCATGCCTAGGGATGCCTTCGTGTCTGAGTTTGTTAACAGGGAAGTTATTATCTAATGTCAAGAATTTTAGTAGCAGGTGGCAGTGAGAAGGTCGTAACACTCTGAGATAGGGTTCGGGCTTAAAATCGTGAGAAATCGTGTTGAGGTGTTTTGACAAATAAACTTCCACAAGGACAATTCGATCGACCGAGATGAACATCGGTAACGTCCGTGTCAGAAGCTGAATGGCTGCATGTTGAACGACGGTATACAGCTTACAGCGATGTGCGAGAAAGACGAGAAGGGGAAGGACAGAGAGAATAAGCGAGAGAGGTAAAAGAAAGACGGAAGACAAAATCAAGCAAAACAAAAACTCACTAATAATAAGTTTCATGCAAGGAGGGGGTCCTCAGTTAATTAGATTAATATCTGCACTCGCTCGCCCTCCCCCCCCCTCACACACACACACACAAACATGCACAAAAGTACCCACGCATTCCTACATCCCAGCACGCACCCATACGTAAACAAACAGACAGAACAAAGCGAAAGAATAGAACGACACACCCAGTACATAACACACTAGTCCCAGTTTGTTCACAAAATCATATGTTCCACTTTGGTTTTCAAAAGGAAAATGAAAGTAAATATTGTGATCCTGTAGCCAGTCCTGGCCCGTATGCAAGAAACTCGAATAGCTTTCTTATTCCAGAATACCAGCGGTGACAGGAATATAGTTTCTTGAATTTCCCATGCACGGATACAGAAGAGCGTATTTTCCCCTCGTTATTCGGTAATAATTTATTCGGTCGTCCCAGAAGCCACTAGATTAAACCAAGTTCGCCAAAACAGAGTTTTCAGAGACAGAAAAAAATCCGCTATTCGGAAATAAATTTAGTACCGTTTACATGCATACGGGCCCTGCAGTAGAACTATATCAGTCCGGGTTTTCTCCTGCTTTCACTTTCATACGAAACTGATGCTAAAATAAATCTTTTGTGATCGCAGTCTTTCTGTCAAACTAAACTTGTTTGCTGGGGGTCACAGATTTGCATCTATCCTCTTGCCGACGTGTTCACATTTCCAGCACCAGTTGCGGCCCTGACCTTACTGGGATTACTCTATCAACGACTGAACTGCTGCATCTTGGAGAGATGACCACGAAAGTGTGAACAATGCGGTCGCACGTGATGTCACTCAGCAGTTGTCTCCTCTTGCTTGTGAACTGCGGTGAGACACAGCTTCAACGCTTCAACAGCATTCTAAGTTGAGACTGAGTGCGTACATGTGAGGATGTGCGTGCGTGCGTGTGGGTGTGCATGTGCGTGTGTGTGGCTGTGCGTATGCGTGCGTGCGTGCAAGCGTACCGCAAGCCCTTCTGTGTATGCGCACTGTTGTGCATAAGGTAAAGGTTGTCCCGTGACCTGTGGGGTGGGGCCGTAAGAGAGTGGAAGGTTGTGAGACCCGCACTTATCTGTGGGCCAGCATCGTGAGGTCGGTCCCCATCTCTTCCTTGCAGCCTTACCTTTCCTGACCCGTGAGTCAGGTATCCATTCGTATCTGAGTGAACTCGGTCAGTGTGTGCGGCACACGGGTATCGAACAGCCACCTTCCGGTTCAGAAGCCTCAAAACCTCTCGGCCATCTGGTTCCTCTGTTATGCATAACTACATGTAAAAGGGTTGGTGCGTCTATGTGCGTGCAAGCATGTGATGTGGCGTAACGTGATGTGATGTGATGTGATGTGATGTGATGTGATGTGATGTGATCTGACACAAAATGAAATTGTGAATCGAATTGCCTTCCGCTCACTCACTACCTTGAATTATTCTGAAACTAATGCGAGAAGCACTCGGTATTCGAGTTGTAACTTTTCGAGTACGCTGGTGTCAGCATTTCTCTGTTTGTTCATCGATTTGTCTACATCTGTTTGTCTGCTGTTAGTGGCGTCATCTGTCAACTCAGCGAAGACGATGTCCAGTGTTAAGACCTGCCAGCATCTCATCATCGAGTCGGCTGAGTATACCCAACCCTCTTTAGACCCGTGCCAGCCTGCGTGCAAAGAGAAGGGCGAAATCTGTGTTCAGAGTTCCAGTGAGCACGAGCAGAACAGTGTCAGTGCCGTGTGCAGAAGCAAACTGCTGACGTCGCAGGAAGTGTTTCATATGTATCAGCACTGTCAGTGTCAAGACCGGAAGTGTCACGTGGAAGCTCTTCCAGGGCTATTGGGTCCTACCACAGCACAGTGCAAGTGCTTGGAACGTAATGGTGAGAAAAGAAAATCCAATTCCTAAAACCAACGCTTTAACCATCCAACCACAGAGCTCTTCGCCGGATTCTGTTCATTCTAACCATAAGAAGCTGCACGAGCCGAGACGTGACAATGTAACTTCTAATCATAGAATGAACATAATCTGTCGGGGTCCGTAGCCGAATGGTTAAAGCGCTGGGTCAATGACTGAAGATACAGTGTTCGATTTTCGCATCTTCCGTTCAACTTTCCATTTCTTCTTTTTTCTTTTTTATCGACTATTCAGTAGATGATTTACCATTGCAGACTGAACTGTATCATACAAGAGCCCCTGTTCTGGAGGCAGAAATGAATGCAATATCTCATTCAATGGGTGCGAACTGGGTGGCAAACCAGTATATCCTAGATCTTGTGTTTCATTGCCAGTGAAAAAAACTTTTCTTTTACAACTTTTAACCTTCTTCACTTCCTCGTAAGAAAGCTTACAAAATGTCAAAAGAGTCTTTTCTCCACAATGAACATATGCTACTGCTGCAAGAAAAATCCAGAAATCTTTCTTCTGTTTCTGCCACCACCTGCTGTCTGCTTGTAACCTTTCAGTACAGTGTGTGCCAGTGTTGTATTCAAGAAAATAAAGTGGCGTTTCAACTTTTAAAATAGTACAGCCGCTTGTGAGAGTGTACTTAAGTTGCAGACAACATCCAGATCATAGACCCGTGTGAAGAGGGCAGCTACAACGTGACGCCAGCCCACTTCCTGTATGGGTACCGCCGTGTCGTCAACACCTCACGTGACGTCACGTGCTCATGCTCACTCACAAAGACCAATGACACCAGCAACCTTGTCGTCTCGGGTGTAAACTCTTACAGTTTTACAGCTGTGAGCAAGTTTCCGAAAGTTTCAGTGGCATATGAAAACAGACACGAACACATCAATAGCTCTCTACCCACACATTTCATCGTTACTTCAAGGGCGCGCATCTCGCTGACCCTGACTGTATCCTCCGATCACAAAATTGGGAGGATCTATGCCATAGTCACTCAACAAGGTTGGACATATGCACGGATGGGACCGTGGATGGACGAATGAATGTATGAAAAAGGTGGTGTTAGACAGATACATGGACAAGCTGAAAAATAAACAGCCTTTGTTCAAATTTGGGGCATTGAATCTGCTCGAATATCTTATCTATCTATATATATGCATGCTTATGTGCGTGCGTGCGTGCGTGCGTGCGTGCAAGGGTGTAGGCATGCATGTGTCATAAGAATACGTGTGCGTGCGTGTGTGCATTTGTGTAGTCATGTTAATATAACTTTATGCGCGTATACATGCATATACGCGTATATATATATATGTGTGTGTGTGTGTGTGTAAGAAAAATGTGCAGAGTTTTTGACTCCATGTTCATTCAATGAAGAAAAGAAATAATAGCAAAATAAATGCTTAATTATCTATCTGCTAATTGCTTTACGCTGTGACTGGTTACATATCAACCTTTTGACATTTTGAAAAATTCAGGAGACGGCCAATTGTTCGTTAACTGCGTTGCTGTTCAAGGAACGGTTCCAGTCGACAATCATCAAACAGGTAATCCTGATGCCAACGATTGTTTAGAAATACCACTACAAAGAACTTTCGATGGCTCCTTTAAGTTGTTGTAACTTCAAAGCTGCCAAGTGTAACTTTAAGGGAAAAAACAGCTGTACTTTTGGCCATTAATTAGACACTGTTCGTGGATTTTAAAGACTGAGTTTTTTTTACATAACATGAAATTTACTCTTTAGGGGGAAAGGGGTGTAGAATAGACTTCTTTATCGATCACTGTTCTTTGCTGACTCGAGAGATACAGTGTTGTCAAGATTTTTATTGGATCCACTTGTATTAGGAAACTGTATCTGAGCCTGATGTTTACAATCATCAAAATGCGCCATCTAACCTTCATCTGATCACAGCAGACGTATTCAGTCCATAAACTGTATTTAACCTGTGGCCATATACAGCTAAAGGAGTCCCGTGAACAAAGTGACTCTAATCTGTCTATAGTTGTTGTGTATGAAGTGAACAGAAAGTATTTTCTGTAAATTAACTCTTCATCACCAGTTGGAGTTTCTTGGATCATGACTGCCCAAGTCACCATAGATACCTTTGTCGTGTTCTGCCTGGCTATATCCTGTGCAATCTTTTGGTGGACAAGGTAACTCTAGGTTTGAGTAATTTATGTTAACGAGAATTTTATCTGTAAGTAGTGATCAGACGTGATCGAAAAGGTTCTTTATCCACTCCGTGGATATAGCGCTATATCATTCTTTAAAATAAACGTATGGATGCAGTGACAAGATATTACACAGACTAAAGCACTCAGCCAGTGGGGCGGAATGAAAATTACGATGGGAAATATCTTCGAGTTTACAAAATGAGTTACAAATTACAACGAAAACATTGAGAGCGCGTGGGGGTAGGCGGAATGTGACAAGAAAAGATAAGCTGAGGGAACTCAGTTCTAAAGTCCTGTGTGCTGCAGGAAACTGAAAAAGGACAGGTCTGTCGGTGATGGTGAGAGCGAGAGACGGAGACAGCCAGCTAATACCCTGGACAGGAGTCACGACACTATCCGGGACGACGCAAGGGATGCTGGGAGTCACGAGGGCACCGCTCCTCGCCAGGGATGGGTTGGCTATAGACGCCTGTTGCATTTAATACGTCACGCCAGAAAGTTGCTGCAGTCCCGGACAGGGAACGTGCAAGTACTGTGATTCACATCTGAGGACCTTGATTCACATCAAAGAACCTTGATTCACATCAAAGGACCTTGATTCACATCCAAGGACCTCGATTCACATCTGAGGATCTTGATTCACATCTAAGGACCTTGATTCACATCTGAGGCGCTGTTTCGAATAAAAGCTTTGACTTTTGTTGCCAGTTCAGATGACTTCGGACTTAGGGAAAAGACCAAAACTTTGGCCTATAACCAATTCTTGGTGCAACCAATGTGTGCCTTGTTTTTATGTCTTATATGTACTTCATTTGTTATTCATCCATTTGTTCTGTAATGATTTTTTTTTGTTCCTAAAAAAGACAAAAAATTGAATTTATTATTAAAAAGTAAGACTAAGATTGTATTAAAGATCGGTCTGGAGATAAAAAGTCTTTAGAGTGGAAAGGGCAGTTTTTTGATGGACTAAATCTGTTTTTCGGAAACAGAGTTTTGCTAAATACACTCTCTAAGAAAAAAATGTTCTGGAAACCTGAACGAGTTAACAAGAGAGAAGGAGACAGAGATTGAGTGTGTGCGTGCGTGCGTGCGTGTTTCAGAGCATTCATGCGTGCGCGCAGTGTATGAGTGATGGTGTTGACATAAATATGAGCCATGCACTAATGTTAGAAACGAACACAGAAATACAGGAATCTACTTTTATATCGACGAAGATATGTAAAGAACAAAAATACTAGAAATAAGAATGCATCTACAGGATAGACCTAATTGCCTGTTATCCCCGAAACAAATCTGTGCAACTGTGCAATTAAAAAGACAAAGATTAAAACTAGTCGATATAAGGAAACAGCGGACAGTTTAAGATTTTTATTTTGTTCAACTCATCTAGTGGAGATGAAACAGTTCAGACGACGTCACAAAGACTGAAAACCACGGTCATCAAGAAAAAGAAATATGCAAAGCTTAACAGATTATTTTTTCGAATCTTAAAGTGTAGCTTTCAGATAGCCGCCGCGCCAGAGATTGCCGAAAACTTAGCAGGGAGCACAGCAGCCCCAGTGACGTCATCCCCAGAAGGACAAGCTAGGCGTACTGTTGTTAAGTCTAGACCAGAGTGTAGTTTTTACAATGAGTTCATGAGAATCATCGCGCAACTCATTATAGGGTTGTTCATATTATGAGGAAATAGAAGACGGAGGAAAAGATTTAAATCCATTATATTATATATTTGAGACATTAGCTTCCGGGAATGGTGAGAAGAAACACACATGTTGTCTAGCTCAAGACACCGATCGCCACAAAGAACGCAATGAAAACACGACGCACTGATATGATAGATTTTCCGTTTTCGATGTTAAAGTGTTCTGATTATATTAATAGTAATTTTGATTATTGTTTGCACTCCTTATGATCTTGTCATTATTGTTTACACTCCTTATGATCTATCTATATGACGCCTTAACAAACTGTCGATCAGAATCGGTGGAATAAAAATCATCGATCAGTGTATAGTAGACACTATCGGCAAATCATGTCAATCGCTTGTAACTGTGGGAAGAATATAAAGGAAGTATTTATAGGAATTTCCAACTCGCGTTTGGGAAACAACTCAGGATAAATCAGTGAACCAGTCTTCGGTTTACATTGTTGCAGGGTAATTCAGTAAATGTGCAAGTGCGAAAATATTTGTATCATTGGTAGTGGTAATATAGATTAAAAACAAATAAGCACGCAAACGGCACCAGGTTCCAAATAGCAGAATATTTAAAAATATGCATGAGTGAGATATGGAAATACTGTGGCCTAAATTTGTTGTCATCCTCCTTAAAATGCTCTGAACACACTAATATAGATCTTGCGTGCCCTTTGTTGAAATCTTTTTTCTCGTGGTTTGCAAAAAGCAGTTCCATGGTGGCCATGATTGTAAGAAGACAGTCAAGAGAAAAAAAACTAAAAGAAATAAAGTTAAGGTAAAAGTCAACAGAAAAAAGTGAATGTCTTTCACTATCCCCCCACCGCCACCCCATCCATCGGTAAAAAGAAGTCAAAAACTTGTTTTAACTTTTCCCCTGTTACTTATTTTCTCAACGACCTTACTCATGGTCTGTGTTCGGAACTTGAGACTTGAAATGAGAGGTCGATGTCATTCGCGCGTCATTCCGTTCCTGGAAAATTTTGCACGAAACAGGTAAGCGGAGTACAGATTGTTATGCATGCACGCGCAAAGAACGCTAAGTCTTCAAAAATTGCATTCCGAGTATAAATGATCACAACAATCGCATAACTGTTTCGGTGTGAGAAATGTGGAATTCATAATAACACGGAAGCTTATGTAGGGCGATATCCCGGTAATATGCAGGGCGCCCTGCGTTTTACACAATATGGATAAACAAAACAACTAAAGTATAAAAATACTACACAAACAAAACCTTTACAAAACATACATTAAAACGATGGAAAATGTATAAGTACAACCATAAACTATTAACGAGACAACAATAAAACAGAGGACATAAACACAAGTAAAACTTGTTTAGAAATACTATAAGCACAATAAACAATAGTACAGACTAAAGTACTGAAACATAACGGCAACAACCTTAATAGTTAATTGAATAGATGGATACAGATGAAGTGCTACATTTTCACTTTTAATGTTACTTCAGCTCCTCTACAACAAACCCATGTACCGTCTTCTAGCTTCACTCGGGTCCGTTCCGTAGTCGACGTCACACTCGGGGTTTTCCGACTTTTACGGAAGATTTTAGTTTTTTGGCGATAGTTTCGAACTTTACTTGAAAACGCAAAATCTGCTTATTAATAAATCTAAGTAGTGACAGGTCAAAACTCCCTGATAGAAAAGTAGAAGGTTTACACCATTGATGTTAATAAAATATTTGAATTTGTATGCTTTCCTGAATGGAAGTTTCGTATCCAGAAGCTTCACTTTAAACGATGTAAACTGAGCAGCTACGTTTTTCCACACATGACTAATAAGTTCATATAAGGAGCGCGAGTGAAGGTATCTGTACTTTTACTGAACAAAACACGCCGTGTTTTCGGGTAATACATTTTAAAACGAACAACATACATACAAACAATAACAAACGTAACAACCAAAGGAGATGTGCTCGCAATCTGCCAAAACTGCTGGCAGGGCTGAGCGAAAAATATTTTCTCCTTTACACAGACATCGCGAAAGAAATGCCCAGTTACATGCATACAAAGACAAAATATAGTATTCAAATCCAACACGACTAGCCATGCACACGTACATTCAAGTCCGCAGATATCTATCTAAACACAGGCAAAACTGTACATACACTAACACAGGACTGACTATTATAGTTTATTTTTAATAATTCTTTACAGCGCTTATCAACATCCTGCTGAGGACGGAATTAATGAGGAAATGAAAGCAACGCACTTTCAAGCGACGAGAAGATGTTTAAGCAAAAGTGAAGGACAGGCTATGAACAAGGGTTAGTCACAAAACGGTGACCCGGTGACACATTATAAGCTGACTCAGTTTCAAGACAATAGTTGCTGTCTACCTGAAGATATACAAGATACTGTGTACAACATGGTGCGATTGTTCATTGTGTCTGTCGTCCTGCTTCTTATCAATGGTGAGATCTTAATTTCTTCTGTCAGATAGTTTGTAGACTTTGTTCGAATCGTTTGGTTCTAACATAAAATGAAAGGGGACTGTATGTGTAAGAGATCTTCAGGGGCTCAGTTTTCTCGCTTTTTCCCGCGCATCCATCTCACAGCTTTCTCATCTCTCTCATCTCTCTCTTCTCTCTCTTCTCTCTCTCTTCTCTCTCATCTCTCTCTCTTCTCTCTCATCTCTCTTCTCTCTTCTCTCTTCTTATGTCTTTAACTTGTCTGGTTTCTCTGTCCCTTCCGTTCACTCTCCCTCTCTTTCACACAATCAATCAATCAATCAATCAATCAATCAATCAATCAATCAATCAATCAATCAATCAATCAATCAATCAATCAACCAACCAATCAACCAACCAATCAATCAATCGATCGCTCAATCATTCATTCATTCATTCAACAATCATTCATTCATTCAACCAATCAATCAATCAATCGATCGATCAATCAGTCAGTCATACAGTCAGTCAGTCAGTCAGTCAGTCAGT
>SMGT01012933.1:39830-58063 GCA_004794575.1 Lanistes nyassanus | reverse complement strand
CGCTCAGCCACCCATCTAAACCTCCCTGCCTTTTCCCCCTCGAGTGTTTCCTCGCTTAACAAATATTTGAGAATTTGCAGTTTGTGGATAGCGACGTCACAAATTTCAGCAAAGTGGGAAAGTCTTCTGTTCGTTTGTACAGGAAGTTCCGGAATAAAAACTGCAAAAAAGTAAGTATCTATAGCGTCCAACGACGCGTCCACTCGTTTTTTTTAAATTTCTGTTTTAGTTCCACTTTCACATTCACTTAACCTAAGGGCAAAGGTAACAGTGGTGGTATGTGGTGGTATGTGGTGGTGTTATTTAGAGGGACAGTGCTTCCACCTCGCGGGGATTTTGCACCGTGGAGATGGGGTCCTATTACTAAACTATGCACTGAAAGAACCACCAGACTGATTGCTGCAATAAAATGGTCAGTGCGGACAGGAGCTTAATGTGCGGGGAAATGGCCGGAGTTTGCACAATGTTTAACTCCAGGAGTTAATCCTAGGCCACACTAGTATTCGAACCAGCAATCTTCCATCTGCTAGTCCGCAGCTCTACCAACTGAGCTAACAGAGCTATATGCGGATTCTTTATTCGGTAAAACTATTTGTGTTTTTGCAGTGTTCTTTTCTGACAGTATACTTATATGCAAATAAATTGTATTTATTTCTAAGAAGGCGTGGAAAGTGAAATGGCCTAGACTTGATCACAATTTTTCAAAATTATGGACAGCAAGTACTGTTTACGGAACTTTACTTTTCAATTTCACAGTAGTTTGTTCTTTGAAAAACCAACACGTTACGAAGTATGTCGTCTTTGCCCTTCTCAAATATTCGACTGTTTCATTGTACGAAAAAAAAAACTTGGGAACTATACGTATTGTAAAAGTGTCTGTACGCTTTGCGATTATATCTAATACGATGATTTTTGTTTAAGGACAGACAATCCGAAAAGAAATGTAATATATTGACTGTCGACAAAGATGCGTACAGAAATATTGGAATTAACAGCACGTTTCCGTTACGAGTGTTCAGTCCACAAAACAGGCATTGAGGTCCATGAATACCTATCTATTTATCTGTCTGTTTGTCTGTCATTATCCATCTATCTGTTGTTCTGTCTGTCTGCCTGCCTGCCTGCCTGCCTAATATGTCGGCTGAAGAATACATATCTGCGTACACTGTGTGTGGACTGAGCCGTTTTCTAGCAAAGGGGCGACAAGACCTGACAACGCTTTTGTGCCCGAGAGAATCGAGTGGTACTGGCGGCAGGGCCTCTTGGCACGTACAATACTGCTTTGTGCACTGCGCTTTAACTTCCTGATTAAAGATAGCAATGAACATGGGCTCTGAGCACTGGCACAGTGTTTAGGGCACATGCACTTAGAGTAAACGCCACGTTTTTTTGTGGTTTCAGCTTGTTTTAGTGCAAAATTCGTCTTCTATTATTTACCAAACTGGTGACACAAAAAGAAAAACATCATGCCTGTGGGCACCAAAGACAAGGTGCGCACTGTGCCGAGAGACGCAAGACAGTAGTTGTAAACACAGTAGTAGACTATTTAACAATTATTTATAATGGAGTAATTTAACAAATCTAGGTCAAGTTGGGATCCTGTTTCCATGGGGGGTAAAAGGGAGAGGGAGAACCCTGAGGTTGTTGTGTGTACACGCTGCGTGCAAGAGTCACTGATGTGTTTTGGAAACGATGTGTGGGCCTGTGTGTGCTATTACATGTATTAGCATATAATTAGCATCTTCTGACGGTTAACCACAAGAACATTAGACAGGTGACGTGCGCAAAGTTCATTATTAAGATTGCTCATCTCTAGTCGAAGCCTACAATGTAGAATTTGTTCTTTTCGATAACCTTGTTAATAGTAGGATGGTAAATGTGGGTCGTTCTGATTTAACATCTCTTAAAATTAGATCGTGAATTTTTTTTGAAGGTGTCTGGTACGCAATTCCAGTCAGCTGTAGCTGATGGAAAGGAGGCTTTTGTGTTTAGCTTGGTCCTGGCACAAGGAATCCGTCGTAAGGTCTGCGTCTCTGGTAAGGATTTAGTGACCATGTTAGTGGAGGGAGTAGGCTGGACAGGTAGGTAAGACATAAACCATTTACTGTTTTTAACAAAAATAAGATCAACCTAATATTTTCCTTCTTTCTTTTAAACTGGTCATAACTGATTCTTCACAGAGCTTCCTATGACGTGTTGCTTTGACCGCCCCCCTCCCCCAGTTATTATTCTTATAAACCTCAAGATGCACATTTTTCTAATAACAGAGACTGGTCCCTGGCAACATCTGCTTTATCAAAGCTCGATAAAACGAATAATTTATTCACTATCTCGTCTGCTTCTCTGGCCAGCGGATATTCAAAATTTCCCAAACAAGTGATAAGCATGTTGGCTTTCTTGCCAGTGACGCAGTGTACTCACCCTACGGGCAGTTATTTTGAAGAATGACTCCTATACTCACCCTACGGGCAGTCATTTGGAAGAATGACTCCCATACTCACCCTACGGGCAGTCATTTGGAAGAATGACTCCTAATTGTCTGTGACTGTCGTTTTTTTCTAGAACTACTTTTCCAAAACAGAGATCGTGAATAGGGGCAGATCCCGGCCGAGTCATACCTAAGACTTAAAAATTGGCAATCTAGTAGCTGCCCTGCCAGACGCCTGGCACTACAGGGAACAGTACTAGGACTGGTTGGCCCGGTGTCAGTATAATGTGACTGGGTGGGACTGAGGCCCGTGTTGCGCCATCAGTCCCACGTGTGGCAGCACGTAAACTTTCTCTAAGCAACACCGTCCGGATATGAACATAGTTTGCGGCTGGACGTCAACCAACAAATACCCCCCTCCCCCCCCACCCCGCTGCTAGCTAGATGCTAGCCCGCGTGAATCCCGCGCACACACAGAGTGAGAGAGACTTGTTTTTGTAAACGTTTCCTCTTCCTGTGTGCCAAACAGTCAGCACTACGGAAATTATTATTATAATTTCATACCCTCGCATGCACAGACGCACGCACGGACGCATGCACGGATGCACGCACGGACGTATGGAAGCACGCACGCACGCACGCGCGCGCAGGATTGAAGGAGACGGAACGAGAGAACTTAGGACAGAAGAGAGGGTATGGGACAAAGAGGAGAGAGAACAAGAGGGAGGGGAAAAATAAACCAGAACAGTTGCCAGACAAATCCGCGTTTCGAACTGAACATATCCTGCTGAACTTTGGAGCAGGAAGTAAAAAGTTGTGCGTTGTTAAGAGATGTGACAGAGTCAAACAAAATGACTCGCATTTAGAGCGAATCACAACGAACCGTGCAGTTGTGACTAGTCAGAAAGCGGAAATTTCGATGACCTCCTCCGCTGCCTGTTACAATGATCCAGTATACGTGATACCGGCATTCGTGCACGAGTCTCAGTGAAATGGCGCAGTCCTCTCTCATCCTATGCCTTTCCGTGTTTCTATTTAAAGGTGAGGCCTTGTTGTGTTCAGTTTTTAAGCACCTTGTTTTTGGCTGTTAGAAATAACATACAGATTCCAGACAGTGTCCGACAGAGCGAAAGGAATTCTACTTCCATAAGCTGTCAATACGCCATTAAAGAGTGGGCCCAGTACAACATGCCTTGACTAGACATATAAAACAGCACTTTATTTACTGTTCTTCTGTCTGTCTCTTCGTCCGTTCATCTGTCTGTCTGTCCCATCCTCTACCCATTCTTCCCCACTCTCACTGTCTGTCCGTCTGGCTAGCTGGGTCACTGGCTATGTGTCTCCTACCGCCCCTTTTTATTTGTCTTGTTCAGATGGTTGTATCTTTATTTTTCATTGTTCAATGCACTGTCTTGTAATTCCTTGTTACTGTTCACTGCGTTATGAGGGAAATGTTTTATTATTACTTTCATACACTGGGATGCAGATGTTGCTTTTTCTTTCATCTGGCACAAAGAGAGTAAATGTGTGGCCGTCACAGAAAAAAAGACAATTGTAAAAACACGTTCATAAAAGATTTTTTGGTCAGTATGTGCTTCAGCTGCATATTATTTAACTTTTTAAAGTTTCTTCACAAATCTAAGACTTTGTTCTAACTGGGTTTTCTCTCGTAAGTGATTCCAGACAGTGTCCAAGAGAGCGAAAGGAATTCTACTTCCATACGCTGTCAACACGCCATTATAGAGTGGGCCCAGTACAACATGCCTTCACTAGGCATTTGTCGCACTGCTTGCGATGAGAGGGACAAAATCTGTGTTCAGACTTCCAGTGACCTTGAGCAGAACAATGTCAGTGCCTTGTGCCGAGACAGTCAGCTGTCGTCGCAGGAAGTGTTTCTAGTCTATCAGCACTGTCAGACTCAAGGTCAGCCGTGTCGTCTGAAAGATGTGCCAGGCTTGCTGGGTCACATTAAAACAACTTACAAGTGTTTGGAAAGTGAGCCAACAGTCTCAACTCTCGCTTAAACTGTTTCACGCGTTTTTTATTCTTTTAAAAAGCAGTTTACATCGTGACCGGCCAGGGGACCCGGCGCTCCCCGGATTTCTTTCTTTGAATAATTAAAGAGCATAAAAAAGTCACAATGCTGTTTAGCCAATCAACGCCGAGACGTCACAATCTTAAGCCATACCCAGCCCACCCCTACCCCTTTAACCCTCCACCCTTAACCCCTACCCTTTCCCTAATCCCAACATTAACCCATACCCTTCCCTAATCCCCACCCTACCCCTCCTCCCCCGGAAACACCTTCGCCCCATTCCCCGTAAACATAAGCCCGCTCCCCCAGAACCCCAGAAACGCAGTCCGGGTATAGAACTCGCCATTTGATTAGCTACACACAGCGACCTTTACGTTTGGGCTTGTCAATCCAAGCAAGAGAACATACTCTTTGTAGGAAAGGGAACTTTGGTCATCTCCCTTGCATGCTGATGGTCATGTACACGTGTTAGCTCGGTACAGGATCAAAATACGGCCTGTGACCACCTGCGGGTGAAAAGGAACCCGCGTGCCGAATTCGGTGTGGATCGGTTCAGGAGCGCGGATTTGTATAACCCACACCCACACCCACACGCACACGCACACGCACACGGCTTTATATATCATATGATTAGTTTTCTGTCTACTTCATTTAGATCTGAGCTTTACTGTTAGTTCAATGAGAATCTGTTGTTTAACACAACAAGTAACAAGATTGTGTACACACCAATGATACTAAGCTTTGCTATGGTTTCTGCATCGATGAACACATAAATGTGTAGGTGTAAGTTGGTGAGCGCCGGGTTCGTATGTGCGTATATACGTGTTGCTATGGTTACCTTTTTCGGCTGTGGGGACGTTAACCCGAGCATGGGTTTGTGTAATTGGTTAGTATTACATCCCTCATTGTTATATTCAAAAATTAAAATGCTTTAACACCTAAAAAATCATGACATACGTTTGTGAAACTGTTCTTCTGTAGCAGACGGCATCCAGATCGTAGACCCGTGTGAAGAAGGCAGCTACAGTGTGACGTCTGTCTACTTCCTGTATGGCTACCGCCGTGTCGTCAGCACCTCTAGTGACGTCACATGCTCGTGCTTACTCACTAAATCCAACAGCTCCAACGACCTTAACGTCAACGGTGTGAACGTTTACAGTTCAAAAGCAGCAAACAACGGGCATCCAACGTTCACTATAGAACACGAAAAACGTGTGCCCATTAACGGCACTTTTCCTTCTCAGTTTATAATTACGTCAAGAACGGCAACTCTCTCGCTGACTCTCACAGCCAACGCTGATCACAGAATTGGCAGGATGTGGGCCAGTGTTGACGAGCAAGGTACGTTGGGTTGATGAAGTAAAGAGAAGGAATGGCTGGATAGATGTATGGACGGTTGTATGGATGAACGGAGTATAGTGGCTAATCAAATATGTTGGATATCTCTTTGTAATGTAAAAACATTTATATGTGTGTTTGTATATTCGCAATGGTGTTTATCAATAATTTATGCATTCACATTTATGTCAGGTCTCCCTGTGTGTGAGTATGAATATATGTATGAATAAGTGAGAGAGAGGAAGAGAGCATGACAGAGAGAGGAGAGAGAGTTTGCGTGTACTTGCATGTATGTTTGGTAGTTACAGAATACAGAGAAAACACGAATATAATAAAATCCATGTTAAGCGTATGTTTAATTGCATGGTCGTGCTCTAGATAATTTGTTTAATCGTCTGCAATTTTTTTTAGGAAACAGCGAGTTTATAGTAAACTGCAGCCACGTTGACGGAACAGTTCCAGTTCTTGCAAGTAAGACAAGTAAGGACCTTCTGTTTGCTGTTTCTTTGACAGGTAGAGATGGATGGATGGCATCTACTGAATACGCGATACTGCATTCACTTCTGTCTTCTCGGTAGAGGCCGTAACATGCTGCCGTGCAGGCGGCAATGTTAAATCGCCTGCAGCGTAAGGAACAAAGCTAGAAAGAACCGAACCCATTTTTTTGGCTGCTATTTGTATGACGGATCCTTATTCAGCAGGTGGTTCAGCATTGCAGGGCGCAGGGTAGCATTCTACAGCCCCTATCGAGAAGGTAGTAAGGAATCCAATATCTCGTATTCAGTAGATGCGAACCGGGTGCGGATGGATGGATGGATGGATGGATGGATGGATGGATGGATGGATGGGACAGCAAGAGAGGCAACGAGATTCAAATCAAGAAACACAAAGTGCACTCGTGATTGTAAAAACACAAAAGCAAACAAAGACAGGCCGATCATAATGAAATATAATCTAGTAGGACACGTTAGACACATAAAAAAGGTGTCATTTACCACATTCAGAGTATTATTGCTCTTTACAGGTGATGCGCACACACACACACACATGCACGCGCACGCGCACACTTGCACACAAACTTGAATCTAAAGCTGCTATACTGCCTTGATTCGATAAAGTTTCCAAACGGATACAGATTTCTCACTTCCTTTCAGCTGTTGCAAATTGTTGGTTGATTGCCATCGGCTGGCAGCTCGCTAACGAACACATTACCTGACGGTCAAAGTTCTTTCCGTCTTTCAGGTTCACACAGTCCACTGACCCCGGTAGCGATTGGCGTCAGCTGCCTCCTGTGTGTGTTGGTGGCCGGAGCCATTGTTTGTCTAGCAAGGTGAGGTTTATTTGTTTGCTGACTTAATGGGTTCTACGTCTGAATACGTCACAGTGGACTTCGCACTGTAAGCTTCAGTTATTGAAAATCTGCTTGCGTATGTGTCTGTGTGTGGAGGGAGGGGAGCTGGGACGACGGTTGGAGGAGAATGATGGGGGTGCACGCGCCAGATTACGAATGTACATTGGTTTATAAATCTGTTGATGAAGGTGGTCAGTTATTTTAAATGATTACAAGGAAACGTCAAATTTTTGTCAACTCAAAAATGTACGTAAAATCATGAATTAATCAGAAGAATCTCCTTTGGAACATAATGGGAGCATTTTTTAAATTAGAAAACGGGAGCAGTGTTAATAATGAACAATCTAACTCTTTTGCTGGAGTGTAAGATTTCGTCACTGGGTTCGAACAGGCGCTGCAGTTCAGCGCCATCTATGTGCTCTCCTGGAGCCAACAAGGCGGAGTTCCAGGAGATGGGCTACCTGCCTGCCAGCTTCACCGTCAACAGGGGGGCTGTGGAGAGGGGGGTGCCCGACATCTTCCTGCGCCGCTCCGACGCAGGCAACCCGTGGATCGACACCGCCAGCATCGCCACGTCCCACGACTGGGCCGTCGGCTGCGCGGATGTGGATGAGCCCGTCGAAGCCTACCTGCCCAAGGTGTACCCTTTCCAGACCAGCAACCCCGACGGCCTGGATCGGGGAGTTGTTGAAACGGCCTCAAATTCTTGTCCCGACGTGTTTCATTCACCTGACGACCTGGAACTTGCAGAGACAAGGGTCCTCGGTGATGCAAGACGTGGGCATGTTGAAAGGACGCGAAGTCTGGACGACGTTACTGGCTATCTGGAAGCACGAATCGTAAATACGCATGTCGGGGAAAACTTCTGCCCAGAGGATATCGGGAACTCGTACGTAAACGTATGGTCAGACGGGGACATATTGTTCAAAAATAAACCCGCCACAGCAAGTGATTCTGACCCCAGACCCGTCCAGCAGAAATCGTTTCTCTACGATCTTACCAGAACAAAGGTCATCTCGGAAGATTTTTCACCTGTGACAAGTGCGAAGTCCACATCCGCCATTCGGAACACACAGACGAAAAATATTCACGAAGCTGCCAGAATATCGAGTGATGCAAATGTTCATTACACTACTCTCCAAAATATAGACAGAAACGCTTGCGTGAAAAACAAGACAGCGCTCGCCTGCATGTCCAAATCCATAAATTCCCGTTCAGCTGGCGAGGAGAGTGGGATCCACGTTTGTGATACAACTAAGCCAGGGACACGCAGCGTCACAGTAACTCCCTCTGCAGAGGAAACATGCGCTGCGGATGGAGAAGGAAGAGATGGCGCCAAGTCCAGAACTGCTTGCAAACGGACACACCGCGACGCGATAGTTTGCCAAAACTGCGAGGGGGTCGCAGGTCAGAGTGCAAGGTCTGGGCTGCAGCAGGATAACTCTCGTCCCCGTCGACTGCATTACCAGTCGGTGGTTCTCGACTTCGACTCGTCGCTCGCGGCCGGACAGCGAGCTGCAGCCACTCCTGGTGCTGCTCATCCTATGACGTCGTTTACACGTGACTGCTGCCAAACT
Source organism: Lanistes nyassanus (assembly GCA_004794575.1). Taxonomy (NCBI): domain Eukaryota; kingdom Metazoa; phylum Mollusca; class Gastropoda; order Architaenioglossa; family Ampullariidae; genus Lanistes; species Lanistes nyassanus. Next base: position 49,334 of record SMGT01012933.1, on the reverse strand, counting down.
GCTTCCCAAGAACTTGGACGCAGACTTGAAGCGCCAGACGGAATGAATCAACAGAAGTACACGCCAGGGAGTCAGCCCTTGTACGACCACATTCACGGTGTCGGGGAGCACGCTTACTCTTCGCTGAATATCGGGGTCCGGGGCCAGGTTGTCATCGATAACGTCTACAGTAGGTCCATCCCACACATTGTCGGATGACCTGGTGGAGATGGTGGTGGTGGTGGTGGTGGTGGTGGTGGTGAACTATTGTTAACTGCAGTTTCTTAATGTGCGAGGGAGATTTCTTCCATGCTAACACCCATCCCTTTTTGTGACACAAAATTATGCTTTTTCGAATTACCTGAACTTTATTCCTCCCTCCTTAAATGTGCGTGCGTGCGTGCGTGCGTGCGTGCCCCTCTCCTCGTGCTCTACCCGACTTTTCTCCTAATTAGATGAGCGCTTTAAGTGGCGTAGCAAAAATGAGAAATGTCAAAAGTTAGATACAGTAAACAAAAATAGACATGCATCCCCATAAAATGTTCATGTCCATAAAACCCAAGAGATGAAGTTAGAGAATTAGAGCGAGACACATACAGTCAGAGGAGTAGCATGTGTTTTTGCTGTTATACTGTCCTTATATAAAGGATGGATGTTCGTGTTGAAGCAAAGGAAGAAATGACTTTTCAAATCAGTACGGGTCCATGAGTACACCGGAAAATATTTTAAGCATTTTGCTGATGGCCGAATAAAACAATTAGAGGCGTGTTTAATGTACGGGTGTCTTCATTTACTTTAATTGTACAGCTATAAATAAAAAGAAACAGCCACAAAATATGTGGTAGAGATCTAAGCTTGTCATTAAAAGATCAAAACAATGCGTGAAACAAGAGCTTTCTCCTCTTCCTTGTGTTTGGTTGAAAAGAAATCTGTGTACGAGAAAAATGTGATGTTGCGGCTTTATCATCGTACCTTTTCATCCCTGTTTCGCAATGTTCTACCACGCATTCTGCATCTGTTACTCGCTCCTGCCTGCCTGCAGTCATCGACCTCAACACCCCCTCCTCTTCACCTCCACCTCCCATCTCCCTCTCTTTTCTGTTTCCCTCTCTCTGCCCAGTTCCATCCCCTCTAGATTTCGCTCTTTCGTCAGCGACCCTCCCCCCCTCATCCCCTCATCGTCCTCTCCTTACCTTCCCTACCTATATTCTCCCTGTTTCGATAACGACTCGGGTACAGATGACTCTCAGGTATACTGCGGCGAACTCAAGTGACCGCGGCCCTTGTAGGGTTGGGTTCCATGGTGGTAAGCCCCGTTCGGCCTGTCCATTTGATGCTCAGCGTCACTTATGAACAGAAGATAACGCAACCCAGTGCAGCCAACTGCAGCTGTTTGTACGCCAGTACTAAAAGCTGAATAAGTGTTATTTCACTGAAATATAATTAAGGAAACGCATTAAACAGAACAGAGACATAAAATGAAAAGCAACTCACCCATTGTCATTCGACAGTGGGGAAAACCGAACGCGCGAAATCAAACCAGGGGAGATAACAGCGGTAGTTGGCCACCTGAAGCATGTCTGCTTACCGCCCCGGCTGCTGTTGATTTTGCTATTTAGAGGCGGGTTTCACAGGGTTAACGAACCTAGCGAAAATAGCAAATCTACACTAGCGCGTTTCATAGCGGCTACTACCTTGTAGCGAAGCTAGCAGCTAAGTAGCGAAGCTAACACCCTACGATGGTCCTACGTATGTCGTAACACGTGACCAGACATGGCGTCGGTGGTAATTGGCTTCAAATTCAGCTTTGAGTTAATATTCCAATGTCTGTCATTTATTTTAAATTTAAGCAATACGCAGCAGGTTGTTTAGTTTTATTCAAACACACACATACGAACATATACCACATATTATATTTAATGTTTGTTGGCTAGATTTTAAAATCGAATTGATCCTTGTGTTATACGTGTGAACACTGTACACAGTCTCCCCGTCAAGGTAATTATCGTCATCAGTATCGAAGGCTCCAGTATCAAGTATTTATGTATAATGATAAAGTATAAATCACGTTACTGTTGTTGTGTAACATATACGAAGGGCATCTTCTATTTACATCGTTTGCCTGAGCAGCTAGCCAACCAAAAAGGACTCTAGCTGTCCTACACTGTTGTGGAGGTGAGTGAAGGTGGCAATTTTTCCGGAGCTGAGCTTAGCGACAGGGCAACGATATCAGACCTGCAGGTGGCTATCAGGCGAAATCACGATGTACTTAGAGAGCGCAACCCAAATATTAATCCAGAAGGTACGTAAAATATTATTAGATTACAACAATATGCAGTCCTCCCTACCAACACCCCCAGAAGTCCTTTTAATTAATTCCTACAGTACAGTTCAAGTAAAGGTCATTCTATTCAATTAAAAAAGAAACTTAACCCTCAATAACACATAAACAACCCTCTCTAAAGTTTTTTTCGGGAAAACAATTCCTAACATTACCCCTTTCTAAACTTTGGCTTATCAGCTTATTGTAATTCCATTGTACTAACCATTTTTTCAGATTTCACTGTTCTTACAATTTTGTAAAAAAATTACTAATGTTGCAGTCCACAGTACCCCATCAACCAGTGAACTACCGGCTTCTACCTCATTACCATGTTGATCTACAACACCCCACCAAGATCGGGATGACAAACAACAGATCTGCAGACACCACAATCAGGCACAGATGCCCACAGAGTTCAGAAACGCGGACAGTTCAAATATCAGAACGCAAGAGCCATGAATCACTTGGGGACCTAGTTAGCTCAGTTGGTAGAGCTGCGGACTAGCAGATGGAAGGTTGCTGGTTAGAATCCTGATGTGGCCAAGGATTATTTCCTGGAGTTAAACATTGTGCAAACTCCATTCGGCCATTTCCCCGCACATTAAACTGCCTGTCCGCACTGACCATCTTACTGCAGCCAGCGAAATCACCTCTAAATAATCAGCCACACCATGAACCACTCCCTCAACCCCCTGCATGGTTTCAAAAATATATAAAGGAGAGGCTTGAAACCCAGAGACAGATTGTCAGCCAAAACACTTGCAATGACACTGACAATGACAATGACAATGACAATGACATAGCAATGGTTTTGAGAGAAAGAAACTTTCTGCTAGAGAAAATCCTCCAAAAAATGCATTAAAATGCTTTGTTTGTATGAAAAGAAACTCTTTGCTGGAAAGAATCCTACAAAAAGTAAATTTAAAACGCTTTGCTTGTATGAAAAGAAAGTCTTTGCTGGGGAAAATCCTACAAAAAATGAATTAAAATGTTTTGGTTGTATTCTTGTTGGATATCTTGTGTATTATTGTTTGCCATTTCAGTCTGTAAAAGCGATCTACCTACACGATCCACACAGGCGATTTCCTGCGCATGCACTCATGCATGCACGCCCAGAAATAGTGGGGAGTGAGGCTGTTGGTATCTAGGTATCCGGTTGATTTCATGGCACCCAGAATAATACAGTGGAGGCAAGTGATACCATTTTTGGATGTAGAACTTTACTAGTGTAGCAAAATGTCCGCAATCTGCGTCCAATTGGAAATGTTACAGAGAGCTTAAGCTTTAAAAAAACGCATAAAGTAATTTGTCTTGCGTCTGCTTGTGTGTTCGAAAAGTTGCTTTTCTGTTAGAAACTTGCCTTTTATCCCATTAATGTTAATATTTATATCGTTTTAAAACTGGAGCTGTACTTAAACTAGGTTGTGAACGCTTGAAGTCAAACTCAGACTGCGTAAATCATAAAAGAGAGAACACATTCAAACGACACATTCACGACAGTGTTAACACTGGCGTATTAAGAGGAAGGATGTCTGGTTCGCCAGGTATAATGTAAGCGGACACTAAGTTATTTTTACGTGACACCCCACCCCTCTTCTGTCAGAGATAAACAGCTGAAAGTGTCCCATTTTTTATGCTGACCGAACTGCATTTTTCACACAAGGTAAGCAAGAGATCTGTGAATTAAGGTTGTACAGATTGGGTTAGTCACGCCAGTATTTGCTTGAGATAGCAGCTGACTGTGTTATCTCTTCAAGGTCTTAGCACATCGATTTCAGGCCGTGCATTAGTAATTGTAAAGGAATAAGCAGACAGCACCTGTTCATTATATTGACAGCACTTTCCATTTAAAGCAGCGATCTCAGTTCTCTGCTTGTGAAAAGTGACCAGAAGCTGGGCAAATACAGAAAGGTTTGCTTTACAAATTTGCTTTTCTATTTGTAATTTTGAGCTTATGTGTTTAGTAACATTCGTCCAGGTTTTTGTATCCGTTTTAGACATCCTAAGAATGTTTCAATATCCATTACATTATTCATAATGCAATATATTTTAACTGTGCCATTGTACCTTTGTTTCACCTTTCAAAAGCTTTGATACAAAATCAATTGCACTTATCACTTATCCACACTTGAAGTAGATGGTCATTAATAAGAGTTCTTCTTTCCGTCAGTAAATAATTCAAGAAAGACACTTATCCCAATCTCTTTGTCCTTTTCCCGCACTTCATGTTTATGTTGTCACGGACCAGTGAGGTGTATGATGTTGTGAACAGTGGAAAGTGACCTTGACGGTTAGCGAGCGACAGATCGATGGTGTCGCAAGCCGAGCGTAGGGAATGAGGGCGTGTCAGCACGACTGAGTGCTGTGACAAGGCGATGTTAGACTGAGAGAGAGGAGACTGCGCAGCGAGAGCAGTGAGGTAGCAGACGACAATGTTCCTTTTTGTCTGTGTGACACGATCGGTGGATACCTGGGAGTGGAAAAGGTAGCCGAGGAAGGACGGACGCGACATGCCCCGCGTGAACCCTCGTCTGTGCCTGAGCTGCTGAGGAAGTGTGTTCAGGCCCCCAGTATCATCTACAGTTTTGGTTTTAAAAAATCGATTTTTGGTTGGTTGAAAACTGTTGACATCCTTAGAAAGTAGAGCTTTTCTAGATTCAAGTACAGTTTAGGTTTTTGTGATAGGTGCGATAGTTTATGAGCAGTAAGCATTCAAATGCACATACCATGGACAACTTTGTTCAAAATGGCGCTGCTTTGTGGTTTGTTTTCTGACACATTGGGTACATCATAGTGAATTGGGGGTCTGCATAGTTTACCAGAGTGTTGCATCCCTTGACTGCAGATGGATGCACCCTATGGTTAGTTATCTGGGAACTGTGTATCTTACCAGCTTCTTGAGGTCACTTCTTGTCGTATGTCATGTGACCAAACTTCACAGCAAAGCGAAACAAAGAGTGAAAAATAAAGATGATTGCATTTAAATTTTCTTTATCTGCAGCTGCTCAGGGAAAGGTAACAGTTGATTGCATTCCTGCTGGCCAGATAAAAGCCACGCCCACTTTATCTCGTTACCGGTTGAAGTTACGTAACATGTTAAGCTAATCGGTAAATGAGACGATTCAGAAACCATTATGTAGGGATGGTGATGACGAATCATCAGATGTCATGTGGTAATACAGGCAGTGAAGGAGATCTTGGTGAGATGAGTTGCCTAGAGGGGTACAGACTTGTTGACAGGTATAACAAGCAGAAATATTTCCTCGCGATTAGTATGTGCTTACAGCAAAAGAAATGTACTGTTGATTGAAATGAAAAGAAAGGGTCTTGGGAATGAATTTGCCTTTCACTACAGTAATACATTTAGTAACAAGCACGCAAGCTTTCCAAACTTTCAACAAATTCGTGTCTAATCGGGGCTTGCCATCTTATCATCATGCAGCCTTTGCAATGCCTTCGTTTGGCTGTGAGCATGCTGATTTACAGACTTTTTGTGGCATCATGGACTTGCCTCCTCCAGTAGATAAAAATATTGACAACAGTATAACAAACACAATAGGAAAAGCAGCATCCACTGTGTCGCCACTTGGGAGTTTACTTTTCCCTTAACGCGTCGTCCTTGCACTCGCTCCGCATGACCGCCGTTAAGGTGGCGTAGAACAGGACACCTTGATTTCTGCAGCAAGACTGAGCCTATCAGCCTTCAGCAGACTTTACCACAAGACACGTACGTCTCTTCACAGCCGATCTCCAGCAGAAGGTTTGGCCAAAGATACCTCCCGCAGGAGTACAAGGAAGATAAGAGCGATGAACTGACAAAGTTGGAACACGTATGTGCACGGGTGATTATTGATGAACTGAAAATGTCGAAAACACATGTAAACGGTTGATAGTCTCGAAGAACTGATTGTGTTGGATACACACGTACGGTGTTGCTAACCTCGATGAACTGGTTGTGTTGCAAAAGACACTTACTCAGACTGTGGTGAACTCCGATGAATTTCCGGTGCTCAAGTGACAATTTCACCGCTGTGCTACTCGGCTGATTTATAGTTCCTTAATTAAAATTATTGGAGAGACACTTATCCCGTTTGTGTTGATGCCGGTAGTGGAGCATGTCAATGACGGTGCTTGGTGAGATGGTGTGTGCTGTTGATGATGATGGAGCTGATGTCGATACGAGTTGTGGTATGAGAGAGTGTATTGATGAGAGAGTGGATAGACGAGAACAAGAGTGATGAAGGAGTTAGACTGAGACAGTGTGATTAGGCTGAATAGAAGAAGGCATGGTCTTTTTTCAGTAAAACTCCATTTCTTTTGTGGCTCGTGTTCATCGTGTTGGGGAAGTCGAGTGTAAGCCAACGCGTCCACATCCCTGGTCGCCTGCGGTGTGAGTGGAGGGGGTAGTGAGGGTGTTACATAATTCCTTAATCTGCTGGGAGTGAGCCTTTTGTAAATGATACTTCTTGCTTCTTGTCTTGTCACAGGCCAATCTCCAGCCAACCATGACGTCATTCATCTTAGTAGTCATGGCGACAATACTCATCCAGATCCCTTATGGGAGTCCAACCGGAATTCTTCAGTTTAACGTGGACTACAATAATGCTGCCACAATGCCCACGATTCCAACACCCAGTTCATCAAACGGATCTGTGAAGGCTACTGGTGTTTTTCAAATGAATGGAATCATACCTTCCTTGACAGTGAGAATCAGCACCTTTATCTGTGTTTGAAAAAAATAGTTACACCTATTAAAACAATAATTCATCTCTTTGAAACAATTTTAGTTTTATTTACCAATCCTGTGCTAGAGAAATGTCAACAGCTCACGAGTGAAAAGGTTACCTGCGGCCTTGGGCATTAACTGTATCTGTTGTGGAAGTTGCAGGCCTTTCCTAAATCCCTGGAAGAACAAAATGTGTCACCCAGCATGAAATAAATCTCAAGCTCGCCACCATAGATCTTGGGGTTTAGCATGTTTCCAATAGTATTTTTCTGCTCTTTCAATAAATGGTGAAAAACATTTCTCAGATCTGATTATTTATCACCGAGTTACAAGGTTTCAAATATTTGATCGAAGGTAGTGTGAATTCATAAATTTGTTCAGCGGGGAGAAATTTTGACATACCTTTTTCCCCTGTGTGTGTGTGGGGGGGGGGGGGCGCTGTGCGTGTGGGTTAATGTAGGTTACGGCAGACAGTGGTGGAGCCAGATCCGAATGTGGCATCGGTGCGCTGATGCCTTGGAGCGATAATCTGTACATGGTGTCCTACCTGTCAGTACCAAACAGTGGCAATGGGACAGGCCTGTACAAGATCGATGCCAACTTCCAGGTGAGAAAACAAGTCACCATTCTAAAACAACACTTGTCTGACTGAAACGCCACTTGAGTGACTAAAACAGCATTTGTATGACTGAAACAGCACTTGAGTGACTGAAACACCACTTGAGGGACTAAAACAGCATTTTGTCTGACTGAAACAGCACTTGAGTGACCGAAACACCACTTTATGAATTCCTTTGAGTGACTAAAACAGTACTTCAGTGACCGAAACAGCACTGAGTGACTGTTCTTCTACTCATATACCATTGGCTGGATTGTTTTTGTCTGCTGTTGAGAAACAGGTGTTAGTTAGAAAAACTTTCAAGTCTGATTTATTTTAAAATTTGACCTGTCTGACTCGTGCTGTCAGTTATGATCACTAACTGGGACAGGGCTCCTTGTACGCAAGCACGCACGCACGTACGCACGCACACCAGGGATTAGTATATTCATAAATGTGACTTGTTTTTAGAATTCCTTTCCCACCATGTTGAATTAGTCTGGTTTTTATACTGTGTTTGGGCAGATGACCAAACTGGCAAACCACACCTCAACGTATGCTAATCGTCTGCTGCACAAGGAGACCAGCAGGATCGTGATTGGCGCTTGGGTCATAGACGCCGAGGGCAACTTGTTTGAATTTCCTGACCTGCTGCACGTGAGGATCGCTGCCACAGCAGAGCATCTCACCAACCCGAGCAGACTGGTACTTAAGAGTCATGGATCTCGTTTCTTTGAATAGGATGCTGCCCAAACTTTCACTTACAGCTGATGGTTTTACCTGTTACTGTTCCCGCACTAAGAGCATTTTTAGTCAGATTATTAAAGTAAAAACTGATGACTCATTTAACTTTGTGTGGAAGAGACTGTATGCATGTGCATTAGCATTCATGTGTGTGTGTGGGGTGGGGTGGAGGGGTTGGGGTGGTTATGTGCGTCTGTGTGTCTCTCTTTGTCTGTGTGTGTGTGTGTGTGCATACAATACATGTATATGGGCATGCACGGGTGTGAATCCAAACAGATTTGTGCAGAGTACGATACTGTAAAACGAGACCAATAATCCTGTCTGGCAGTGCTTGGAGGTAGACTGTTGTTTCTTTCTTCTTAAGGTGTACATGCTAGGGATGGATGGCCCGCTGTGGGAGTGTGACGTCCTCTCACTGAACTGCACTCAGCTGTTTGACCTCGTCAGTACTTTGCACATTCCTGCCAGCCTCGGGGAGCAGCCCCACTTCAAAGCAGCTCACACATCCAATGGGCGTCTGATTGTGGCCAGCAATACTTTTGAGGAGGCTGACTTCCTTGGGTAAAGAGAGAGAGAAAGAGAAGAGAAAGAGAAGAGAAAGAGTAGAGAGGGAGGGATAATGTATGTGTAGCACTGTATGTGTGTGTGCATGCATGATAGAGTGTGTATTATGAATAAACAACCATCTTTATGTGGGTGAGATGGTGGGTGGGGGGATGCGTTTGTGAGAGGGTTTTTTAAGGGGTGGGGTTTGGGGAGGAGTAAGAGACAGACGACCAAGTGAGAGTGCATCATTTGTATGAAATTCTGAATTTCTGAGATTTTACGTTTGTCTGTGCACATGCATACCTATGCTGACTTTTATGCTTGCAGTTTCAAGCAAATTTAATATTACTGACTGAGCATTTCTGTTAACTAATATAATTTAATACTATTTCTTTTTGTGGAAAAGGAGGCCCTTTTCCTTTCCTCAACTAATTTAGAAAAGTACTTTAGAACAGCTTAAGTGTAATCTTCATAAGTCAAACTTTTATGAAAATCAGATGTAGATAGCAGTGCCGTGTTGACAAGTATCTTGTGAGTCTGTGTTCTTGTTTCACCCTATATGCAAATCTTCACAGACTACGTATCTTG
>SMGT01012933.1:0-30896 GCA_004794575.1 Lanistes nyassanus | reverse complement strand
TTGATGTTAAATTTTGTTGGAATTGGTCCAAGGGTAACTTTTGTAGGCTCATACACTCCGTGTGTGTCACCACTGTCAGCACAATGATGGTTCCGTTACATGCTTTGAAGATCTTGAGTGTATATGAGTGTATTTATATCTGATGACTTTTGACTATTTTTAAGAAACTTGATGTTAAATTTTGCTGGAATTGGTCAAAGGGTAACTTGTGTAGGCTATGTCAGAACAACGATAGGGGTGAAACAAACACTCAGTGTGTGTCGGTGTGTGTCGCCACTGTCAGCACAATGACGGTGGCAAAACATGTTATGAAGATCTTGAGTGTATACGAGTGTATTTATATCCGTTGACTTTTGACTATTTTTAATAACCTTGATGCGAAATTTCGTTGGAATTGGTCAAACGGTCTCTTCTGTAGGCGCTGTCAAAACAACGATAGGGCCAGCCAATGGTCCAAACAACGGGGTCAAAACAAGTATGTGTGTGTGTATGTGTATGTGTATGTGTGTGTATGTGTATGTGTGTGTGTATGTGTGTGTGTGTGTATGTGTGTGTGTGTGTGTGTGTGTGTGTGTGTGTGTGTGTGTTGTTTTTACTAGAGTGTCTGCGTGCCTCGTCCGCGCGAAGTGTGCATGAAATGTGTTCTCGCGCGTTAAAAATCTGCATTTATTATTATCATCAACGCAAAGAACCGAGGTACTTCGGCCATAGTAGTTATTAACGTCTAGTGATAGCAAGGCTAGTGAATAAACTTCAACTGTCACCATACGATAATACAGCAAATGATAGCATCTTTTCTATCGTCAGACGATAAGAAGGCTACCTGACATCAAGTATCGTTACACTGCAAGATAACAAGTCTTTTGACTAAGTTAGCTATCATCGTTTGATGCAAAACTAGTGAATAAACATCAACAATCATCACATGATAACGTGATGGTGTGGTGGTGGGTTTTCGCGAATTTTAGTCCATTTCAATCTCCCTTTCTCCACCCATCCACCCACACCCTCCTTCTCTGAACATCACTCTTCATAATAACATAACGGCAACAAGCTGCGCTTGTCTTTCTTGCTGTTGAAAGAGACTGAACATAGCGGGCTATTCCATGTAAGCCCATAAGCCACCAGACTGAACATAACACTTTTATATAGGTATATAAGCCTTTAGGCCAGAGAACTGAACATAATACATTCTTTTAAATACACATATAAGCCCATATGCCAGAGGCCTGAACAAAGCGTACTATTGTATGTAAGCCCATAACCCAGTACGTAGGTTATAAGTTCAGTCGTTCTGTAATCTGACACTCTGCCGTAATGCCTGCCTGCCAGTGTGATGGGTGCCACCTTGTCACAATAAGAATGCTTCGCCCACGAAATTAATTTTTCCACGGATAATCCATACTTGGCACAAACTGGCGGAGCCAGGTTGGAATCAGTATGAAAACATCCTGTTAAAGCGCGAAAACACAATTTTCAACTTATGCATGCGAACGGAAGCCGGTTACCTAATACTTAACCCTACCCCTGCCCCAAAACCCCATTCTGAAAAAAAAAACGGACATCGAACCAGCTATTTTCCACTTTGAAAGTAATCCGTCTTTACCACTAGGCTATAAATCACCACGGTCTGTTTTGCTTTACGGTAGCTGTAAGCAATGGCTCTGTGACGTCAGTAAGCTTTCCCAATCGGCACACATCAGTTAGAGCCATTTGAGGATACGCCTTCGGTGACACCATGGAACTCATGTCTGGAAAAAAAACCGTTTCTCTTACCGCCCTCTCACAATAAAAAAAACTAGTGATTAATCATCAGGACCCTGTCACAATCAAAAGACTACCGCCCGCCGACAGCCTGGAACTCGTGTCTGAAAAAAAAGCACGCTTCTCTTACTGCCCTTTCGCAATAAAAAGATTGCACCCTTGTCACAATCAAAAGACTAGCGAATAATCATCAGTGCTGCAAAATTCCAGGTATGGAGCTGGTGGGTCCGGAACACCGCACTATGACTGGCATCGTGATAGAACTCTTCTGGTCAGTCGGTCTATACATCATCGTGCTGCTGGCTTACTACTTCAGACAATGGAACCATCTCCAGCTCGCTCTATCGGTCACCAACCTGATCTGTATCCCAATCATCATGCAAGTGATCGAAGGAAAATTATCTAGTGAAAATTTGTGTGACCTTTATCGTCTTTGTTTCGGTCTCGCTGCAGACAGATATGTCGCAGCTGCTAATTCATGGTCTAGATATAACTTTCACATGAAAGTAAACTTAAAACTTGTTCTCACCTTCTGGGGCTCTAAGCTGTCTGGGTAGCATTTATTTTAAATTAAAGTAAGAGTGCTTGTCGACAGTCCTTAAAGGTAAGCTTAAATATAATCCGACCAATAACCTCACTCCCTGGCGCGTTAAAATTGGATGCATATTTTCTGAGTTATTCTCTGAGTTATTCTCTGAGTTATTCTACGATTTGCTTAGGCTGATCCCTGAGTCCCCACGCTGGCTGGTGTCACGTGGTCGCGTACAGGAAGCGTCGGCCATCGTGCGTCACGCGGCTCGTGTCAACAAAGCCGAGGTGTCAGAGAAAGTGCTGAGTCTGCAGGAGTTGCAGGACGATCGTCCAGAGATGAAGTTATGGCTGCTCGTCACCCACCCGCGACTGCTTGTCCGCTGCCTCATCGTCTTCTTCAACTGGTGAGCTTTCCAAGCTCTTCTAAGGGCACTGTCGTTGGTCCTACAGGGTTAATTTGATGATGATGATGATGATGATGATGATGATGATGATGATGATGATGATGATGATGATGATGATGATGATGATGATGATGATGATGATGGTGATGGTGGTGGTGGTGGTGGTAGTGGTGGTGGTGCGAAAAAGCTATAGCTGAGACGGGTCACGTGTCTTTCTTAAGGTCCGTCATCTCGGGCGTGTACTACGGCCTGGGTCTGAACGTGGGCAGCCTGTCCGGAAACATCTTCCTGAACTTTCTGTACGCCAGCATCGCAGAGACGCTCTCCTATGTGGCCTGCTTACTGCTACTGAACCGCGTGGGGCGGCGGTCGCTGCACTGCGCCAGCATGCTGCTGGGGGGTGTGGCATGCGTCGGCATCGTCTTTCCCGTCATCTACGGCGACAGAAGTAAGAGCTGCAGCGCTGTCCTCCTGGACAAACGCGGACGCGAAGCTCGAAGGAAGACGTGAAGAGGCTGCTTGGGTTTGTCATACCAAAGTGAAGGGTTTTATGGCGCGTTCTAACCCTCTGAAGTACCCGGAGAGAACGACGTGGGCAGGTCAATTCGCGAAGTTTTCTTCGGAAGCTGCTGCATTCAAATATGCCGCAGAAGAGATGTAAACGCAATCAGGTTGCATTCCTCCGATGTCTACACCTCCGCACGAAAGAGCTACCAATCCCCAGCCAATCAGGGCTCGCCGTACACATATCGCGATGTGAACTTCTGACTTCACCCAGCAGTGAAACGCTAAACCCCTATGAGGCACTTTGTGAATCTTAATTTTTGACTTCGGCGAAGTAAATTAGAAACAAGATTTACGTAAGACAAACCCAAACAATCTCTTCGGGAGCATGGAGATTTTCATGCAACAACGTATAGTAGCTTTTCGTTAATTCTTAAAGTGCCTTGGTGCTACGTTTCGTATATACCAAATTCCAACACAAACAAATGTTCACCGATTCAAATTTCCTGCAGGCTTACATTCTAAACTCCTACTGACTTGCATAAGTGTTTGTATTTTATTCCTTCCTCCCATACATAAAACTGTGAAGTAAGGTTCCTTTTCGCTAACATAGAATCTATTGCAAAGCTAGCTTTTGCGGTGTGCATGTTCTTATCTTTTCTTACATAAAAGTGCCCATAAGGTCTGACTGCATGTCTATTTCATTTCATGGGCATGCTATGTACAGAAAATGGCAAGAACCCTCTTAACTCGGTCGACAGGCTCAGTGGTCTAGTGATTAAGGCGTCCCCTTCCGAGAAGGGAAGTCTGTGGTTAGCGTCCGGCCGAGTCTTAAGACTTAAAAATTGGCAATCTAGTAGCTGCCCTGCCAGAAGCCTGGCACTACAGGGAACAGTACTAGGACTGTTTGGCCCGGTTTCAGTATAATGTGACTGGGTGGGACTGAGGCCCGTGTTGTGACAGCAGTCCCAGTGTGGCAGCACGTAAACTTTGTCTAAGCAACAGTGTCCTGATATTCACCTCGTTTGCGGTGGAGCGTTAAGCAACAAACACCCAGCCCTCGAAACTCAGCCGACCTCTAGCTTTCACCAAAGCCCACTTCTCGTTTTGACTAGCACAAGAGAACATAAAATGTAGATTGGAGAGGGGACGGGCATTACACGCACGTGTAGGTGAATTACAAAGCCGGAGCGGGTCTTGTGTTGAATTTGTGACCCGATGACCCGAGACGAATGGTAGTGCAACCCAACTGATTTCGGACTTTACGCGAGACATACACGAGTAGTGTCTTTAGGTACACAGCACGTAACAGCTCTAAGTCAATGGAGCCAATCAAAGAGCGAGCTCTATTTCGGAGATGTAAAAAGCGGAGCCAATGAAATGGCGAGCGTTATTTCCCGGGGCGAAATTCTTTTTCCCAATTGAGTTCTGCCCCAGCCCGGACACGCAGGTGCAGGCCACCTTTCATCTCGTTTGGTGCAAAGACACGGGCTTGAACTTATCAACAGAAGTCCTACCTAATACCACACCCTAACTCTACCCCTAACTCCCTTCCCTCCAAAAACAAATCGTAAGCTAATATGCGTTTCGATTCTGCAACATAACCCTGCGTCCCAATTTCTTTACTAATTCGGTTATGCATCACCACGGATTGGCCTCTTCGCTGTAGCTATCAGAAGTCAAGCTGTGTAGGGGTCATGGCTTGACCTATAACTATCTGTTGTTACCAACTGGCATGCGCATGCGCAGAGCACTTGGTACGTTACGCATGCGCCCGGGCTGGGGCAGAAATCGTTTGGGGAAACATTTCGCTTCCCGGGGGGAGAGGAAGAGGGGTATGTTTCGGGAGATGGGGGTTTAGGGAAAGGGTACGGGGTGGGGGTTAGCGAAGGGGCGGGATGTGTGCAAGGGGTAGGTGTTATGCGCTGTATGATCTTCTAGGAAATCGGAACGTTTTCAGTGGTGACCCTAAGAGATAAGCGTATTTTATGTAGGACTGTATTTGATTGGCTCCAGTGAATACGATCCTTTTTAAGCTCACGCGTACACTTCCGCGGAATGAGACCAGCTCAGTTGTTTAAGAACTCGCATTTTTCCTGTCAGTATTGGAATCTCTCTGTCGGTATGCGATGTTTTCTGCTTGCAGACACGGACTGGATTGCCACCGCACTGTCCATCGTCGGCAAGTTTGGGATTTCAGCGGCCTTTGCCATCATCTACATATTCACTGCGGAACTGTTCCCAACATTTATGCGAAACTCAGTCATGGGAGCCAGCTCCGTTAATGCTCGTTTGGGGTCGATTGCCTCCCCTTACATCAACTCGCTGGTAACCTTCATTAGGACACAAAGATCCCTGTTAGATTACGTCATTACTAACTGCATTTCGTAGATTGTAAGGCGAGGTCAGTAAGTCAATATTTTTAAACAAAGGGGATTCGCCTAGATAGCACAGTATAACCCAAATTAATCCCTGTCAGCGAGAATATTACAGCGGTAAATGCGTCTCATATTTCTATTTCAGGGTTACCTTGTTGGTGGCAGTATAGGAATAGCTTTGCCCTCCCTCATTT
This sequence comes from Lanistes nyassanus, assembly GCA_004794575.1. NCBI lineage: Eukaryota > Metazoa > Mollusca > Gastropoda > Architaenioglossa > Ampullariidae > Lanistes > Lanistes nyassanus. Next base: position 25,121 of record SMGT01012933.1, on the reverse strand, counting down.
TTGGAGGGTTTTCAGTGGCCGCTGGACTAGCGTCGCTATGGTTACCAGAAACGCACATGCGGGAGCTGCCAGAGACAATGGAAGAAGCCAAGAATTTTGGAAAGTGAGCATGATTAAAAGTACATGTAGCCAGTCAGTCTAGGCACCGAAATTCATATCAGGTCATGGCGTTTGCAAATGTCTGTGTCCTCCAAACCGACACCCAGTAATGAGGACATTACAAAAGCTTTCACAAGCCTGACGCACTAGCTATTTTTGAAGTTCACTAGCCTAGTGAAATTCCCACTAGTCCAGTTTGCTTTTTTATTCTGGCGCGATAGGCCAGTGATATAAACAAATAAATACCCCGGGAAGATTTTTAATGGGCATTGGCCCCTTAACTACGGTATTTCTCCACCCCTGGATACCGGAAGTGTTCTGCTAGCTGCTTTTGCACACAGCAAAAGAAACTCTTTTTTATCTTTTAAAATAAAGAAATGTGTGTGGGGAGATTAGGTGGTGGTGGTGGGAAAGATTTTCACAGCAGGATTCCCTGTAGAAATAGAAACAAAATATTTCATAATTCCTCTTTTCGTTTAACACCATCAAGTCCGCATCTTTTTCAGACGAAAGGCTGAGAACTCTTACGATGTCAAGCAGATGACGGAATTATCCAACGTTGTGAGCAAGAACGATACGTTGCCACATGTTTAATCCAGCTGCTCTGATGGTGTACGAAAGTAATACATTGAAATAAAGGAGACACCTGTTGTGAGACACCGACATTTACACATGAAATAATCGATGTCTGTGTTATGTGTGCGTGCGTCCGTGCGTGAAGATAATAACAGACTCTGAAATGACATAGACGTAAAGAAATCCTCAATATCTTTATTCTTATATTAATGTTTACATACACAATGGGAAATAGTCGGAAGCGGTCAGACTGCACGATGTTTAGTGCTTGTCACAAAAACAGAGAGAATGGTGGATTGAGATATCATTTTCAGCACACGTAGCCCTGTTTCCTCTGTATGTGGCAACTGTTTACAGGTCTTGTTACCTGGACTACTGGCATAGAACAACAAACAAAATCAGAACACTTCATTCCCAGCATGAAACATGTCTGTTGCTCCATCTTTGATTGGAATAACTCGAGCAGAAGAGTAACAGGGCGCCGCAGACGTGAAAAATTAACGTACACCCGAGTTACCGAAAAAAGCAAGGGCTGTGCTGCACGAGCGTTTCGCATCCTGTCTACATGTGAGTGTTCACACACCCAACGGACATTGCGGTCGCAGATACGAACGTTCGTGCAGCCTGACCCACAGCACCTAGTCCGGACTAAAGGACATGGAGAAAGACGTTGTTGTTTTTGTTGTTGTTGTTGTTGTTGTTGTTTTGGCGGAGGTGCAGATGGAGGCACTCAATGGCTACTACAGCCGTCATATACGTGTTTAGTGTTTCAAATCCATGTTATTCTCCGGCCTCTCTTTCTGTCTTCCGTTTTCCGCTTTCATCTTTTCGAGATCGTGTGACGTCACAGACTTGACCTCTTTCCTGCAACAGAGAGCAGCAGCGGTACCAACGTTGAACCGTCCGCCTGGATGGAGTGTACGGAACAACTGGATCTTCAAGTTCAAGTTTCTTTATTCTTTTACCCTCAGGGGGTATTCAGAAAGAAAGAAAAAAATTGTCAAAAAACACATCAATCATAATTCACCTGGCATTAGAATATCCATATACTGATAAATAAACTCAATGATTAGTAAACACCCAAATAACACGCTCAATCACGCACGCAGACGTACCCACAAGCAAAAACATAGGCACCTATTCATCTTTTCATTAATGTACTCTACTAAGAAGTATTTTAACAAAACTCACTACCTTGGTCAATACACTTTGTTTTTGCAAGAAAAGAGTTTATAAAGTTTAAATGTATTTGGCCGGCTCAAGTAGTATGGTGTCAGTGCGGTGCTGCGTTCAGCTGTAAATTTTTCACATAAGAAAATATAATGGTATTCATCACCTATGTCTTTTCTGTCACACAGCGTACATAATCGTTCATGCCTAGGGATGTCTTCTTGTCTGAGTTTGTTAACAGGGAAGTTATTATCTAATGTCAAGAATTTTAATAGCAGGCGGCAGTGAGAAGATGGTAACACTCTGATCTCGATTACTGAAAGCATGGGCAATCGCATGACGCGACCATGGGCAACGGGGATGGGGTATGTCAAGGACAAAGACAGAGAGCAAGATGTAAACGCTTATCGAACTTACTTTCCAAAATTAATAGCATCCTCGATAGTTTCTGGCAAATCTCGGAGATAAGTTTCTGGCAGCCATAGCGACGCCAGCCCGGCAAGAATGGAAAGCCCTCCAAAAATAACCGAGGGTAGAGCTATTCCTAAATTCCCACCGACGTAATGGCGCTGCAATGAAAAACAAATCATCTTCTTTGCAAAAAATACGCTCATGAATTATGTTTCCAATTTGCAGTGCTTATCATTAGCCTTTTCTTTTGCAAATGATTGGATTAGATGTCTTGTTAGGACTATATTCGGTGCAAGTTGTCCCTGAAATTTGCTTAAGCAACGGGTTTCTATCTATAATCGGTATATAACGGTTTTCTTTCTATAATCCGTATAATATTTTTTTCTATTTTCCATTCAAATCTTTTTAGCGTATTTCGTGAGCTCGTGATTAAACAGACGATGTCACAGATATATGTGTATTGATTATATAAACTGTTACCAAGGAGGCAATGTAAGGGGAGGCAATTCCTCCAAACCGAGCGTTGACGGAGCTGACACCCATGCCGGAGTTTCGTACAGAAGTTGGGAACAGCTCCGCAGTGAAGACATAAATTATGGAGAATGCTGCAGAGATGCCAAACTTCCCGATCATAGATAAAGCAGTGGCTATCCACATTGTCTCTGAAAAATTGTAAAGAAGAAACCCTTGATTAATTGCATGGCAGTTGTTGTGATTTTTCCGGCGTCTAGTTGCCTACCCAATCAGGAGGTAGAGCAAATTGTTACGGCCGACCCAATTGGCTCGACAAAACAGCCAGGAGAGACCGCGCGGTGGAGCGGGGAAGGTCCCTCGGTTGACCCGTCACCCTGAGAGGGGGTCGGCTACGAGGTGGGGGCGAATAACGCTCCGGGCTACAGCCTACCACCTAGAACGGGTAGAAAGCCCATTCGCGTTTTTCTGGCAAGTCCGCGCTCAGGGCTATATAGGCGCCCGACCGCAAATGTTAAGGGCCGAAATGTGAAATGCCAATTGCCGATTGCCGAGTGCCGATTGCCGTATGCCGATTGTCGATGCTGAAGGACGAAGGTATTACAGACGAGTGCAGGCATTATCCTCGACGTGGACTGAGAACCAGCAGTGCTTCTGCAACAGGGGTGACTCTTGCCAGTCAGGAAAGGAACTCGGGCATTTTGGACCGGTGTTGTGATTGTGGAGCTGAGAGACGTGGCGTCTGCAGTATTCCTATCCAGCATCGTTAAAGTGAGTTTACGTACAGTGTAGGACACGACCGTAGCTCAAAGCTAGAGGAACAAACTTAGACGATAGTAAATCAAACTTGGTGATTTGTCGGTTTGTAGAAACGGTTATTTCTTGTGTGATCGTCGGTCGATCTGATTGTGTGTTAAGACGTCGACGTGACGTCATATTCAGAGAGGTTTTAGTACGAAAAGAATAAAGTTTCTTGTGTTTACCGAAGGGAAGTATCGGTACGGTAAAATTCATAACCCGGTCAATAACGTGTGCGTGTGGATACGTATAGCGTAGCTGGGATGAATGTATGAGAGTGCGAGTGATTGTTCTACATATGTAAGTAGATGTATATTGGAGCATCATTCCTTGTGTAGTGAAATATTCTGTTGTAACTGTAAATAAATAGAGTAGTGTATTATCGCTGCCCTCTTTTATTAAGTTGTGCGCGTGACAAGCAAGGGGGTGGGGGCTTGAGCCGAGTGGAAATTGCTTAAATTAGGCACCGATTGCAGTGTTAGTTTTCCCCCTTCTTGACACATTTTTATGTTGTGATAACTCTAGTCAACGAGCAGACGAGTAAAACACATAAGCGCCATACCCCTAGATACGACAGAGACAATACCGCGACAACAGTGCTCCCCGAGTTCGCTTTTATGTCGACAAATTTCAGTGCTGCTCTCACAGAATCTTGCTGAACCAGACAAGCTCCCTAGGAATTATCCCCGGCCTTCAGTCTGGGACTGATATTCAACAACTTCGATTGTTGCGCCAAGTACTACGTGAAGCTAAGGTACTGAAGGTGTTATTGCACAGCAAACCAGATATGTTTAGCGGTGCCCGCGAACATTAGCTGTCGATGGACATCCTTCATAGCACGTCAACTTCCAGCCAAAGTGGTAGTGCAATAATGTTTGGACCAAAATAAAAGTTCTCCTTCAGTTAAACCTACACGACAGTCGGAAATGCTTCCATGAACTGGTAACAATCACTGTTCGGTCTTGTTGTCAGATCGCCTTTGAGGCCTAGAGATGCAGTTACCTTGGTTACCGTACAGGACCGGGAAGGCGATGGCCAAGCAGGCAACGCCACCTAGCAGCATAGTGAAGCAGTGCAGCGGCCGGCGTCCCACGCGGCGCAGCACGACCAGGCACAGTACGCCGGACAGCAGCTCGGCCACGCTGGCGTACAGGAAGTTGAGGAACAGGTCTCCAGACAGGCCGCCCACGTTCAGTCCCAGACCATAGTACACCCCACTGATGACGGCCCTACGGGACACACGGTCACAGGTCTGGAGTCCGGGATGCGATGAAGGGAGGGAGGGAGGGAGGATTAGTAAGAGGGTGGTGGTGGTGGTGAATTTCCGAAACAGCAACTATGCGCTGGTTATGATAATTTTAAGGACTGTTTTAGCAATGTTTTCACATCGTGTTTTTTTCATTACTTCATTCGTTTCTTTATCTTTCATTGATTTTCTCCCTGTCAGTCCGTCCTTACGTCCATCAGTCTGTCTGTCTGTCTGTCTGTCTGTCTGTCTGTCTGTCTGTCTGTCTGTCTGTCTGTCTGTCTGTCTGTCTGTCTGTCTGTCTGTCTGTCTGTCTGTCTGTCTGTCTGTCTGATTGTCTATTTCTTTCTTCCCTTTTTCTGTTTCCCCCATGTACTGTAATCCTATTCAATCTTCCTCCCCCTGTTCAGGGTTCTTTCCTTCCATCTCATGTATGCATTGCCTGCAGCTGTTGTACAACACATGCACTTCGAGACCATGGCGACAGTGTGAGACCCACCAGTTGAAGAAAATGATCAAACAGCGAAGGAGCAGGCAAGGATGTGAGAACAGGCGCCAGACTTTCAGCTGCGGACCGTCTTCCTGCAACTCCTGCAGACTCAGCACTTTCTCTGGCACCTCGGCTTTGTTGACACGAGCCGCGTGACGTACGATGGCCGACGCTTCCTGTACGCGACCACGTGACACCAGCCAGCGTGGGGACTCGGGAACAAACCTGGACAAACAGCACAGATATACAGATGCAAATAATGTTTTAATGTTTGTTCTTTTAGCTGTGCATAACGAATAAAAAATTATCGTGTCTCATTAGCTAGAAGTGCATTTTAAAAGAAATATGGCTACCCTCAAACAGGGTTAATCGCTATTTATTGGAGTTTTTTTCAAAAAAAACTGTGTATGTTCACAAGAAATTAAAACAGAACTATTGATGTTTCACTGTTTTCTAAGATTACACTTTCACCGCATTTCATTATATCTCTCTCACTTTTTTAAAGCCTGCCCAACTTCCGACAAAATCATATGAGTGAATCAGACTTTCTACACCAGCGTTATAAAACGCTGCAGTTTATTCACAGAGACTTCCAAGTTTGGAGGAGGACTTTTTCTATCAGATGGGAAAGATTGTTAATCATTTAATTGGAAAACCAGTTGATCATAAAGTGTTTAAAAAATCGTGACCATGAAATGGGAAAGACTGTGGACCATACAATGAGAAGGACCTTTTGGCAATAAAATGGGAAACACATCTTGACCATAAAATGGGAAGTGTTGTTTCGCCCAGAAACAACTATTTACCATAAATGGGAAATACTATTCTGACTATAAAATATAGAAAAACTATTCTGACCATAAAATCGGAAAGCAGATTGCGTTCAGGGATGCCAGGGCAAGCTGTAAGTGGTGCCAGTTTCGGAAGAAATATGCCAGCAGCAAGAGGAAGAACAAGCCAAGAGTCCAGAACATGCCCATCACGATGCCAGTCAAAGTGCGGTAACCTGGTCCCACGAGCTCCAAGCCTGTTAGGAAGCGTGTACACAGCATCTCAGTTCATCAAGGAAATCGCATTATGGAAGACTTCACTTAATATGATAACATATCTCATTACGAAAGTAGTATATGATGGATACTTAATTATGCTGCTTAAGACCTTTCTTAACTGGACCAGTGTACTGTACGACCGAATGCCCCGAAAGTGGCCGCCATAGGCATAATTCACCAGCTAGAAAAAGCCTTAACATGAACTTTTAAGAATCCCCGTGTAAAGTATTATATCGTTGTTTTTCAATTATCTCGTCTTAGAATTTTAAACAAACATTTGAATTTCAGTTTATGATAGAAGCAAGTCTCAAAGTTTTAGCTGCAATCCCTGAAAAACAAAGTATATCATTTATCAATAAATTATCGCACATTACTGCCAATTTGAAGACCGTTATATATAGGGTCGGACCTGATTTCTGCGGCAGTCCCTACAGTCGAATTGAAATCAAAAGCCCGCACTTGCTACTAAATGAATAAATAAGAGTGATTTCATTTGTTTGAATTTTTTCTTCTTCGAGTCAGTATAGCTAACGCTACATACATAACAAGAGCAGTTAGCCTTTTAAACAAGTCCATCCCATAGACTAGCATAATACGCTTACCGGCGACAGATCTGAAGGAGTGAACGCGATTTTAGCTGTCTGGTAACAAAAATCTTTTCATTGAGCTACCTGATCGTCTGACGCAAGTTCTTAAAAAAAGACTTTGTCCCCCATGACGTTTAGGTTGGAGTGAGTTTTCACTTACCTGTGACAAAAGCTGCCAGGTAACTCCCCATGATGAAGAAGGTGGTGAAAAAACGAAGGATTATAAAGACTACGAAGTTGTTGACGAAAGATGTGGCAACCGCTACGATGATCTGTCCCACAACGCAGATAATTAGAGTCTTCTTCCTCCCAATGCTGAATAAAACATGCCCGCAAAGACATACAGGCGAAAAAATGTATATAAACACATCGTTACAGGACGGTTTGAAGAACAGATGAAAAATAATATTTTTCTTTAATCGCGTATATTATAAATCGAGTCCCGAGAAGCATGTGTAGTGTCAACCAGATGCATCTGAGGTGCTGTACGCTTGACAACAACTGTTGATTACAGAGTCGCGTGCAATCGTTCGCTTCTCCTTTTCGTACATAAAGGTTGACGCAAAACTAACAGGGCGAACGGGCTTTACAACCTCTGTTATGAATGAAATTGGGAATAAAATCCCCCATGAAATCCAACTGTAGTACATAAACATTCCCATCCCTGTATTCATAAATGTAGCAGAAATCGAAGTAAGGGTTATGTTGCCCGATTCTACTAGCCAGGAACACTTAACACACAACGTTAATAGTCTATAGCGGTCTGTTCATTTATATGCGGACTAATCGGTTGTTAACTTGTTAATTGACAAAGGCCCCGAGATACTGGGGAAACGTATTGACTTGTTTCACAGCTGGTGATCGATCCATACTCAACAATAAAAAGTCAGTTGGTCGGGGGTTGGGGGAGAGAAAGAGAGAAAGAAACGGAAGAGGAGAAAATGGAGAAGGAAAATTAATACGCTATATTGTCAAATGAAATTATTTTAACACTTAATTTTCACACGAATGAGTAGTCAGTAACGAACAGCTGGTACTGACAAGGATACTTAACAGCGCATTATAAACTGCAATTTTCTTATTATTATTCCACACTTACATGTCTGCGAAAGTCCCCATGATAAGGGACCCGCCCAGAAGACCAAACATTAGCACTGAGCTTGCCATTGGCAAGAGTGGTCGGTCCTTACAAACAATGTTCAGCTGAAACAGTTATAGGAAGTTCTGATCTGTATACCTGTTCATATGTTTTATGATAGGCTGAAAAGAGATTTTAACAGACTTACTAATGAATCTGTTTCTATAGTGTTATGTTTATCTCAATCTTTATCAGGGATCGCGTTCACATTTGCTTTGACAATGTTCAAGTTATTAAGCACGTATATATTTTAAATAAAAATGTAAATACAGCATAAATATTATCTTGTTCATCAGCTCAAGCTCATTTTAAGATTTTCCCATGCTGTTCCTCAAGCTTTCAGTAATATATTTGTAAAATCTTATTGGTCCACAATTATTTTAGTGCAACCCGTCAAAAGTTGAGCGACGAAACATTTCCAGTGTTTGGTCGATGCTTAGTTTCAGGTTTCAAAGAAAGTTTTTACTCAGCCCTTTGTTAAGCGTCGAGGCATTCCCCACCACCACCACCACCACCACCACCGCCGCCGCCGCCGCCGCCACCACCACCACCAGCACCACCACCACCACAACCACCACTACCACCACCTATTTTAATTAAACACAGTTTCCTCTATGCATTCCCATAGTAAAATACAATAAACTGTCGCATACAAGACGATCACCTCTGAAACAACAGTAGCGTCGAATGTCGCCTTGTTGTACACCCATCGCGAGCACTCACGCGTCTCATTCAGCTGGACCAAAGGATCCTGGACAGGTACGTACACGAGACACTCAGACCAGGTGTTGGTCGCGGGATCAACCGGTATCACCTGTCTGACCATCTCGTCGTGTTCAGGACCCTGGCTTTCCCAGGTGTCATTGGCTAGGCCAGGGACTGCGCACCTGTTTTGTGATCGTTTTTAAATTTCACAATGCCAGAGATAGTCACTTTCTTACTGCCTGAAGTATCTACTATTTGTTATATCTAGGTCATCAATATTTCCCAATCTCTAATGCTGAGTTCGGACATTAGGTCTATACATTTTCTTGTTATCTTTTCTTGCAGTCACAGTATAAGAAATTAATTTCTCAGATGAATAAAGTAAACACGAAATATTGACTAGGGATATATGCATGTATTTATATATATACACACAAATATCCTTATTCAATTTATCGTATTTACCTTAAAATTAAGAGCAAGGGAACTGAACCAAGCTAGAAACGGAACAAAGACAAAGACGATCTACATGTTTACGGGCACTACCCCTTCATCAGGACGACACAAAAGCAACGAAAAGCAAAAACGACAAAGAAAAAGAAAAGGACTTAGCTGCGGTAGATGTGGCACGTGGCCTGGATAGCTGGATAGCTGGATAGCTGGATAGCTGGATAGCATTTTTGTCTTTATCTTTGCTCCGTTTCTAGCTTGGTTCAGTTCCCTTGTTTTTATTTTAATTTGGATTTTCCTCCAAGCGGCAGTCATTTGTTTTTCTTTTTGTTTTTCTTACTATGCATATCTTCTTATTCAATTTATCGTATTTACTTTATTAATCTGATTTTTTTTCTTTAGTTCGCGTAAAAAATCGTAGAATGTGTTACCCTTTTGCCTTTAATCGATATTGTTATGTCTGATCGAGACTTAAGTTTATACCTTAACGAAATTTAAAGCCTGCAGCACGTCATTAGCAAGCATTCAAGTGTAAACGTTATTTTGAGTTTGTGCTGCAAAGCAGAAATGAAGTACTAAATAGAAACCGGATTACCTGTGTTCTGGAACACCCAGCAAAAAGACAGTCCCCAGGAGGTAAAGAGCACCAGGTATTGCAAGAAGACAAAGAAGATAATACACCCGTTTCTGGAAATGGCCGAACGGATTAATCGCCTGTACAACGTCGTCAAAATGCATGTTGAACAAGACAGAGGAGATCACCAGATGCACACGGCGCAACTACAACAACAACAACAAAAGCCAAAATGTGTAGTGCTAGCTGGGACAGCATCGCTCATTAAAGCTGTCAAAAATGATCTGACTTTCTTCACAGTTACGGTCGGGCGATGCACTGATGCTTAGGAACACCTGATTCTACTGTATAAATACCTGTGCTTGCAAGTTGAACGTTGCTTTGGAGTAACTGAGTAGCTGCCTGCTCTTCAAGACCTTACCTGCGCATCATGATTCCAGACAGGTTATTGGTGGGGAGAGGAAGTAACTAACTAGCTACTGGATAATTTTCCCCTGCTCAAGGGCTTTTGTCGCACGCCAGAGGCGGAGCACTAGGATAGTCAAGGCGCTTCACTAATTTACGTATCTTTGAACGAGCGCTCTTTGGGCTCTGCCTAGCGTGCTGTTACTTAACTCCTCTCATTTCTAAAGGTTTGAAAATCATACACGCATTAGTTCGCCTTTTCTTCTACATTATGTATGCAATAACTCTGACTAAAACGTGACCAGAAACAAAATTCGTGTCTAAGAAATACGTCATCGTGTTGTAAAAACACCAGAAAGGTTAGTATGATGGATCGCAACACTAATAAAAAGTTTAGAAGGAATTGAACTGGTCAAACGCTATTCAAACATCCTTTTGAATGTGTAGTAGATTTGTCAGCTGTTGGTGACTGTTATAAAATTATTAGAATCTCTGTACACGTTTTAAGCGTGTTGATCTGTATCACCATATAAGTGACAGCAGAATGGCAGAAGCTAGATTAACTTTATGCTGCAGTCTGCCAGACGTTTGTTTGAATGGTCGTTAAAATTCAGCCCATTCATTCACGCAGTGACAAATTGTACTGTCAATTAAACCTTGCAGGGGTTTTAATTTCAGAATTTTTGTTGCCTATAAAGTTATCTTTTAGAATCAGAAATTTTCGAAGAAAATAATCGAGCTTTAGCATATAGTGATAACGCGTACTTTCTATAGATTCAAAGGGTCGTGATTCGGATTCTGTGTCCGATACCGTATTTTTTCTGCGTGTGGCACCTTGATTTTACAGGGCTGTCCGTCTGGGTTTGTTCTCTTCTATTTCGGTTATTTGGTTTTGGTTTGTTTGCTTGCTTTGGGGGTTGGGGGGGTTGTTGACTTGCTTTGGGTTTTGGGAGTTTTATTTTGGGGGGGGGGTGGTTTGTTGGTTTTGTTTTGTTTTGCCTTGTTTTTCTCAGGGGACGTTGGTTTCCTTCCCCTTCAATGTCCATAAAGGCTGGTTTACACGCTTCAAAGTTTTCGCGGTTTCAAAGCCAAGAAAGCTTACACGCAGCACGACAAAGTTACCTTGACCCCGTGGCTGATATCATTTGACCTTTTGCTCTGATGTTCGTGAAAGTGGCGAGCAAGGTTTCAAGGTTTCGATAAATAGAAAGCCATTTTATCTGCTCAAAACCTTGAGCAGGACCGCTTCCAAGCTGGTTCAAGACTTGAAAAGCGTGTCAAGGCGTTTCAAAGTACCTACTGGTTAGGCCGTAACCCCCGACACCATCCTTTCCATTCCTTTCCCCATCATGATGTAGCCCGCGTTGCAGACTTGACACGCTTTCAGACATTAAACAACCATCCTGCGTAGACCCCATGTCAAGTACATGTTTTGAGACCTGGGTATCGCATATTCAAACGGTTTGACGAAAGGTGACTTCACAATGTGAAATGAGGAGACCAGTCACACGCTTTCAGATTCGTGATTCTGCATCTTGTTTAAACTGATAAAATTGCCATGTCTTTCCCGAGCCTGTTCCCTTTGCCGGCAGAGCTGTCAGACAAGGTGATATCGATTCGGGTCGTGGGTTAATTTATATCCGCCCGCAATCCGATACGTGTAACGGTAGTATGGTCACAGACATCTCTGTCCGTGACTTCATGCCGCAGGAAATCGCGTGCGTCACAGTTTCTGTGCCTGACTTCCATCAGCTTTTGAGCTTGAGTGCGTCAGCAGCTGAACACTCGCTTTTATTTTCGTAGCATTTATTCGTTTATGAGTTAGTCATTCAATTATACCATCTTACAGTCAGTGTTTCCATCACTCACTCACTCACTCACTCACTCACTCACTCACTCACTCACTCACTCACTCACTCACTCACTCACTCACTCACTCACTCACTCACTCACTCACTCACTCACTCACTCACTTTCTTCTACAGAATGTACCTTAAAACTGTTTTCTGCCCCTCTCCCCCAAATTTTCCTCCCCTTTGCCTTTCAACACTAAGTAACTAAGGTAGGAAACTCGTAATGCAACATACATGCATTTCAGTTCTAGACTGCCCGTCAAGCACTCAAATAAAGACTTCAGTCCATTGCACTTGGAAGTACTCAGATGTTTTCTTAGCGGGGCCAGATGGTGACAAAAAAGTTCGTAAAGATGATCCCTGAAACAGTTTATTACACACTGATTGGCAAAAGAAACAGTTTTGATGAATCTGAGTTAAACCGAGCAATGGTGCGCACGGTGTGTGTGCGTGCTTGGGTGCTTCAACGTGTGTAGGTGAGTTCTTTGGATGTACCACAGCTGACCGTGTGGAATTTTACTTTAAAAGCCCCCCGAGTTGCTGCGAGATATGCATGTGCGCACATTTTCACGAACTGAGGTGACCTGATGTCTGCTCTTGGGACAGGATGCATGAGTGTTAGTATCCAACCTTACGGTCATAAGATTGGTAGTAAGAGCCATTCAATCTGTGTATTTTACGTGGATCTTTATATATGACCACCAGATACAAAAGCCCATATAAGCAAGACCTAAAACGGAACAACGCAAACCATAGCTGCTACAGATGGACTACGTGACCGAGACACCGAGGCAAAGAAAAACCCTCCGAGCACTTTCGCTGTCGTGTAAACAAACACAACAGAATATGCATGTTCTTGGGTCGCGATATACGACGTCGAGTTTATAACTGTGCAGCTGCGAGTCATCGTTAAAATATTTTTTACACGAACGTTGCAAAATATTAGGAATATAGGATACATTGTCAAATATGTTAATAGTTCAAGTTCACTTTTTCAGGAACAAAGACAACATCTTGTAATACGAACTTTCCTCCGTGCAGCCACAGGCTGAATACAGCTAAAGGAAATTGAAAAATCGAAAGGCGAGAGAGGTGAATGACATCATTCTATAACTTGGTGCAGAAGTCCTTTTTCTGTAGACCTGCAGACACCTTGGAGTTAGCTTCAAGTTTCTTAGAACTCTTGCTTTTCTTGTCTCTGCAGATTTCACCCAAAAAAATCAACAAATAAAGCATCGACCTTGAAAGAGAAAGGTTAAATATCTTACAGGAAAAATGAAGAAAGAAAGTAAACAAAAACCAATGACCGAACGAAGGAAGGGAAAAAAGAACGAACGAGCGAGTGCATAGCTGACGGAGGGAGGCAAAATGAAAGAGCGTTAATCAGTCAGTCGATTCAGTCAGGGTTTTTTTTTACCTATCAGATCAATCAAAGATCTTTGATAAACTCCGATTTGAAATACACATGTTTAAAGACACATTTAACATGAAAAATGTCTTTGCTTTCAATAAATCAGCCCTCATAATTATCGTCAAAAGTACCATCATAATTATCATCACCTTTGTCGTCATCGCCATCCCCAACGCTACCACGACTACAAATGCCGAAAAAAAGTTCTGAAAACATTCAACACTGCTAATTAATTGATTGTTCTTTGAAGGAAAGAAGTGCTGAGACTTGACTGCGTACCGCCCATAATGTCTGGCGTCTTCGATGGTCTCAGGAAGTGTTTGGTGGAGAGTTTCCGGTAACCAAAGCGAGGCCAGACCAGCCACGATGGACAGTCCCCCAAATATCAGATATGGCAGAGCGGTGCCAAAGTCGCTTTGTACGAATGAACTCTGCAGACAATGCACGGGTGCATGGTATTAAAGAGGGTTTTTTTTAAGGGGAAAGTCTTTTTTCTGACTACTTTTATTATGAAAGATAAAGAACAAATGAGGACAGAGCGCTATAAATCATCAAATGATAACTCCAACAAAGTACTGGCAGCGCCTTTTGAAGATCTGCCACGTTCCTTACTTTCGACTCTCTCTTTGCTACGTGTATGGGTACGGTAAGCTCCCTTGGGGCACATACGTCAGCATACGGTTGTGTCTAGCGCTGCCAGTACTTTGTTGGAGTTATTACTTTTATTATAACTTAACCCGTATCTTTAATCTAAACAGATATATAAACTTTCAATTTTTGTTTACAGATTACGAATCTAGAAAGTTGTATTAAGAAATGTGCTTCACTGACCTGTTTGCTAAATTACTGACGGATCATTGATCATCTTTTATGTCGCCTGATTTTGTTAGTTAGTGACAGGCATCTCTTCAATTATTTGCTTGCAAACAAGTCTGCGTGTCATGGCATTTTACTTTCATTATGTTAGATCAGCATGGATTAATGATAACAATATGAATAGTGCTATAAAAAAAACTCTCAAAACGTACAATATCAGATACGTAAGGGGAGATAATGCCACCGGCTCTGGCTGAGAAAGAGCTGGCACCTATTCCAGAGTTTCGCACTACTGTGGGAAACAGCTCCGCAGCGAATATGTAAATGATCGTAAAAGCAGCAGAAATGCTGAACTTGCCGATCATGGACAGTGAGATTGTCAGCCAGGTGAGACCTGCAACAGGCATGCATTGTACCCCATCCAGTCACATAGAAAACTGTCATGGCTGCAAAGGGCGTCTTTCTATTCATGACTATCATCGTCAAAATGAGGCAAGGAGAGAAGAAAAAAATTAGAGATGGTGTATATGTGGCTTTGAGCGTATGTGTTGTGTATGTATTCATATAGGTTGTAACCCATGAAGCTGTATAAGCAAATTGCAGCGAAGGGACGTTACTCTCAGATCCATACAGAACGGGAAAGATGATGGCAGCACAGGAAATTCCGCCCAGCAGCATGGTGAGGCAGTGCAGGAACCGTCTGCCCGTGCGGTCCAGCAGCACCAGACAAAAGACACAGGACAAAGTCTCGGCGATGTTGGCATACAGGAAGTTGAGGAATAGGCCTCCAGGCAGATTGCCAACGTTCAGACCCAGCCCGTAGTACACCATGCTGATGACACACCTGTGGACACAAGGCAGTTTTCCACTGATTCTTTCCCACTGGTATATTATCTGGCATGCGCACTTCAAAACATCTGCGAGCGCATGAGTAATATGACGAGGAACCACGCAAATGCATTTAGTTATCGGTCACAATAACACTTTTTTTAAAATTTCACTAAAGATGATGATGGAGCGCTGAACACAACTCACCAGTTGAAGAAGATGATAAGACAAAGCACAAGCAGGCGAAGACTACTAAACATGTGCCAGAATTTCTCCTGCGGGCCGTCTTTCTGCAAGTCTTGCAGACTCAGCACTTTCTCTGACACCTCGGCTTTGTTGACACGAGCCGCGTGACGCACGATGGCCGACGCTTCCTGTGTGCGACCACGTGACACCAGCCAGCGTGGGGACTCGGGTATCAACCTAAGCAAGTCGTATATGTATGTAGAGCAATTTACGCAGGATATGGAACATTTAACGCACGATTGCGATACTTCTGAATGTGTTTAACCTGATCATCTCAGACTGTTGAGTTATGATGTTATTTCAGTTTCAAATAGATTTCTCTATGTATAGGGGACATGGGAAAATGAACTCTTTGTGGTGTTTAAAAATACTTAAACTCTCAAAGCAAATGAGAGGCCGACTTATAGCACTCGGTGTAAAACCACCAAAACACAGAACTGATATAAAACTTAAAATAATATATTGCTGACCAGTAGTACGAGAAGAACATGACGTTAACGCAAGACACGGCGATCTGCAGGTGATGCCAGCTGCGCAGAAGGTAGGCGAGCAGCAGAATAACAAACAGACCCAGACACCAGAAGAACACAATCACCACACCTGCCAGCACCCGCTTGTCTGGTCCCACCAACTCCATTGCTGCAGTGAACAAGCATTCACGTTTTGGTTCCTTCTTAAATGAATGAACACACAAATGAACAAGAAGCAACCAACGAACAAAGAATGAATAAAAGAATGAATGAACAAGCGAATGAATAAAAAAAATTACTAAATGTCGTGATTTGCTGTTTAGGTATGCACACAGTAGATTTTTTTCTCTGATTACCGTTCTTGGTTATGAAGCTCTATATTTTTATAGTTTCTGGTTATGGGAAGTCATAAATATAATATCGTATCTGCTGATTCATGTTGAAAAAAAACTTGTATCAAATTTTAAAAAAAAATATTTGCAAGATGGTTGGAGTTATTAAAGTTCACTACATCAAAACAACTTTGAAATGAAAGGGAGAAACGGACCCTTTTCCTCATTTTCTGTTTGAATCGGTTTAACCAATCGCAAAATACGTAACATCCAGCTTTAAGAGTACCAGCCGGAGTTAGGGAGTACGCTTCAATTCCCACAGTCACTTGGAAGGAGAAAATTGCTTGGAACCCTTGGAGTTTGGATAATATTAGCTGACATGCCTCGGTATACGGGCGAGTGTGTGTGTGTGTGTGAGAGAGAGAGAAAGAATACGTGAGTGTGCTTGAGCGTGTGTGAGTGTGTGAGCGCTTGTGTGCGCGCTGGGGGGAAGGAGTTCGCGCATGCTTCTTTTTGGCCATGCGTGTGTGGGCGTTTATGTGTGCCTGAGCGTGTGCCTGGGTGTTTGCATGTGTGTCTGTGTATGTGTCAGTGCGTGTGCTCAGGTGTGTCCGTGTGTGTATGAAAATAAATAATATAAATAATAAATGTGGATTTATAACTAGTACACCGCCGTCGAGAGGGCAGGCTCACTGCGTCTGACAGAATGCGAGACAACAGTTACAAGGGGAGGGACAGACGCGCACGCACGCACGCACGCACGCCCACACACACCCACGAAATGGTATTACTGTAAAGAGGGATTACCAGCCATGAACCGACTGAATGGAACACTTAGTCAAGACACAAGACTGGATGTTTCCCACTTCTGACGCCATCTCTGGATGATGAAAGAGGGGATCAAAAAATTCCGGCTCGTGATCCAACACAACTGATATTGCGTCATTTGAGTAACGACTCAAACTTATCAAAGACGTCAGTACATTCAACAAGGCGCAACAGTCTTGGCCAGGTCTTGATTTCATCCAATGTGATTCAGGGAAAAGTAAACAAAATGTCAAGCCTGTGGGTGAAGTATTCTCATGCAACAGATTTTGCTTAGCAAAACGCCACACGCTGTTTAAACAGATGGAAGAAGCAAAATGGAAAACTTATGTTTATGAGAGAACTTTCGTGATTTCCATCGTAACACGCACACAATAGAAAAACACTGCAAAACGGAGGCAACAAATACAGTGAAAAACCAAGTTCGACAGCAAAGCAAGAGGCAAGTTGTCACACGACAGCCCTCCGTGTGTACCCCTACTTCCTGCTTTTTCCAAATAGCGCAAACGTCTCGGTGGTCTAGTGGTTGAGGCGTCAACTTCCGAGGCGGGAGGTCGGTGGTTCGCAACCCAGCCGAGTCATACCTAAGACTTGAAAATTGGCAGTCTAGTAGCTGCCCTGCCAGACCCCTGGCACTACAAGGAACAGTACTAGGACTGGTTAGCCCGGTTTCAGTATAATGTGACTGGGTGGGACTGAGGCCCGTGTTACGACAACAGTCCCACGTGTGGCAGCACGTAAACTTTGTCTAAGCAACACCGTCCTGATATGCACATAGTCTGCGGCTGGACGTTAAGCAATTAAACAACTATCCGAAAAGTGCCTGCGCACTCCTGAATTAGGAAAGTGGTTTATTCTCGCACGAAATAAGATTAGAAATACAACCAATTCACTATTGGTTCATATTAGACTAAGGGACTCTAACCTGTGTCCTTTCTGCTCATTTTCTGAAGAGACAATTGAACATTAATTTTTTGACTGCAATATTGTACGAAAATTCCGGAACATGCTTTTTACACGACTGAAAGAGAAGTGTGCTCACTGTGATAGATTAGAACTCAGAAAACAATTATATTTGGTATTGACAATGACTGTATAACAGACAAGACTTTTAATTTGATTTTACGTATGGCTAAATTTCACGTTTATCGATGTAGATGTTGAGATAAATGCATCAGTTTTGTTGCTTTCATGAAAGAGTACAAGCAAGATACTGGGTAGAAAAATAATCACACCAAGTGAACTGTGAACTAGACAATTTTTCTCAAAACTGGCTACCATATAAAAATTTCAGTTTTGGCTGATGGTCTCCCTTCTGACCTCGAGATATATCCTCACAACTCGCACACTTCATATGCACCACCCAGACATTTATAAGAAGTGGAAGTTCCCTTTTACTCTGCTAGTCGTGTCTTTCCTCTTTCCCTCTTCTCTTTCCTCCCTTCTGTGTGTGCGTACACCTACCTTACCTACTGTGTGGAGATTCTTCATCTGTATGTTTACTGTTGCCATTGGTGCGATATCACACTCAAAATGTATCATGTGTCAACTATTATTAATGTGATATCACACTCAAAATGTATCATGTGTCAACTATTATTGATGTGATATCACACTCAAAATGTATCATGTGTCAACTATTATTGATGTGATATCACACTCAAAATGTATCGTGTGTCAACTATTATTGATGCGATATCACACTCAAAATGTATCATGTGTCAACTATTATTGATGTGATATCACACTCAAAATGTATCGTGTGTCAACTATTATTGATGCGATATCACACTCAAAATGTATCGTGTTTCAACTATTATTGATGTGATATCACACTCAAAATGTATCATGTGTCAACTATTATTGATGTTCACCATAAAAATGTCTTGATGAAGAATAAAATATGGGGGAAAAAGATTAGAAGTACAGTAGAGCAAGTCCTAAAAATTTAATAGGCAGCTTCTACAGAAAATGAACAGATTTTGATATCCTATGGCAATCACCTGCAACGAAAGCAGCTAGATAGAAACCAATTCCAAAGAACGTCGTCAGAAAGCGCAGGACGATGAAAGGGATGTAGCTGGAGATGAATCCAGTAGCCAACGCCACAGCGAACTGACCCACAAGACCGATCATCATCGTCTTCTTCCGCCCGATGCTGAAGGGACCAAAGGTCATTAGATTACTGATTCCTGGGTTGTCAAATGACGTCTGGGATTAACTTTATCCGAACAAACTCACGATTCTCTTTCCCTTCTTTCTCCTGGTGCTAAGAACTACGGGTGATGTGTTTCAATAGCTCGTAGGTGATGGTATCGAGATATTTTTGTGAAAGTTTCGAATGTAATGCTTCGTTCTCAAGTGAGATGCTCGATACTATAGTCTCAATGCCTTCCATTAATGTATATGAACACTGCTTATGCTTCATAAGTTGTATTCACAAAGCACTGTTTTAAATTATTAGACGTTTTGTCTCAGGGGCTTTACTCTCATTTATCTTTTGTTACTGTTTGGACATATGGCGGTAACATGCAGTTTGCGTCTATAGCAAGTTTTTTTTCCCAAAAAATTATCATTATGACAAAATTTCCTTGTTTTTGCCACTTTGAAACTGTGAAGGCTTTTGTGCTTTGTGTTTTAAAGGAATTCACAGTGAAAAGGCCAAAGTTTACGCACATGTCTGATAAAGCTCCAAGAACTAGAGATCCACAAAAGAGACCTCCCATGAGGATGGAGTTGGACAGAGTCACCAACTTCTTGTTTGTACATACAAGATTCAGCTGCAGATTGAAAAAAAATCCTCGCTACACAGTATCACATTACCAGAAAATAGTTGTCTGCTGTTCATTCTAACCATTCCACTAAAGCCAGGTAAAACCGAATTCTCTTTTATTTATTACTTAATTACAATGCAGTTTTGCTTTAAGCGGCTTTAATTAAATAAAGTATCAATTTTCCCACGTGGGGTGAAGAAACTAGCTGTAAACAGGAAAAGTATTGTTCGTTGAATCTACACTAAAATAGTCCTTACTGTTATATTAACCTCGGTGTAGTCCTGCTTCATGTACTTAAGTAGTACAGGCAGACAGATGGACAGACGGAAAGACAGAAAGTGTCACCTCCGAAATGACAGTGACGTCGAAGTCAGCCTTGTTGTAGACCCACATTGAACATTCAGCTGTCTCGTTAGGCGCCTCGTTCGGTGTCAGGTGTGAGCGGTGCATGAACAGAAAACATTGTGACCAGGTGTTCGTCTCGGAATCAAATGGTATCACCTGTCGGACCAGTTCGTCGTGGTCAGGACCCTGGCTGTCCCAGGTGTCATTATCCAGACCGGGTATCGCGCATCTGTTCACAGAATATTAAGAGGTCTTTTCTTTTCTTTTCTTTCTACCTTCCTTCCTTCCTTCCTTCTTTTCTACCTTCCCTCTTTTTCTTTTCTTTTTTCTTTTTCACCTCCCCTTCTTTTACTTCTTTCTATCTTTTTTTTCCTTTTTTCACCCTTTTTTGTAGGTTTTTTAGAGGGGGGATGCTATTTGTTTCTTCTTTTACTTCCATCTTTCTGCTTTTTTGTTTGTTTCTCTTCTTCTCTTCCTGTTCCTCCCTCGTTTATTCGATAACGCGCTTCTCATTCGCGCTGTGCTATTCTCAAGCACAAACACAAGGACATACGTAACTATCTGCATCCGTGTCTGTTTTCCTGTCTGCCTGTGTGTCTGTCTTCCTGTCTGCCTGTGGGTCTAAAGCACTCTGACTCTCTTTCTCTTTCCATTTTTCTTTCTCTTTTTCTGTCTTTTTGTCTCCATCTGTGTGTGTGTGTGTTGTGTAATGATTAGGACAGTGGGGTCTGAGGCATGGTTCTCTACCTTTATATAGTTATGACTTTACGTGTAAGTCCCAGTGAAGAGTTTCGCGTTGATTTATTGCGTACTGTGCACACATTTCTTGCATTCACCTCTTGATGTTTACGACTTTCGTTTCTTCCGGGCCAGCCAAGACAACGGCCCTTTTACTAACTTCCTTTTGTCAAGAGTCTCCTAAAACACACTGGAAACTCACACTTAACTTGTCCACCTGAAGCAACCTGCCTCGGATGATGAGGCACAAACAGTTTAAACATTCCAGCTACTGCATGATGATGACCGGCGAACGCTTTTTTTTTTACCAATACAAGAATTTCTTGATATTTAAGAACCCCAATAAATAGGAAACTGGTGCAAACCGGGGACGGGATAGTCTCTAGACTCAGCTGATACATGCAAATTTGCATACAGTGTGTGTGGGGGTGGGGGGTCATTTTTTAAAAATCTGCGGCTACAAGTAGTTTTGTTGTTGTTGTTGCTGTTGTTGTTGTTGTTTTGAGGATAGCAATCCTTGCTATGTACCCTCTCACTGCACCTTTCTGTCATTACCAGTTGTAACATAATGGAATCGTCACTAGGATCACAAAGGCGATGTAGCGTTATGTAGAGCGTCATGTACTCACGGCACCACAAATATAGAAGTCCACAACACGTTCCTGTGTTACAGATCTTTTAATTGTCCTTCCTCTCTCGCCATTTCCTCGACCTGCACTTCTTCATTCGTCGGTTCCTCTAACTCTCTCTGTCTGTCCCCTTCTGTCTCTATGTGTGTGTGTGTGTGCCCTGAGTTCTCTCGTCTCCCCTTTTTATTCCTCCCTAACACAACGCCCTCTACATTATATGATCTATCCCCCCTCAATTGCCCCTACCCTTCTAGGCAGCATCATGTGAGTATTCAACTTGTGACCTGTTGACAGGCGTCTCGAGTTTCCAAGTTCACCAACCGGTCATTGCTGATGCAGCCGTGATTGGCTGTCATCATGCTGTCACCTATTGTCAATGACAAGTTCAAGTTTCTTTATTCTTTTACCCTCGGGGGGGGGGGGGGGTATTCAGAAAAAAATTTGTCAAAGAACACGTCAATTGTAATTCACCTGGCATTAGAATATACATATACCGATACATAAACTGAATGATTAATAAACATACAAATAACACGCTCAATCACTCACGCAGACGTACCCACAAGCAAAAACGTAGGCACCTATTCATCTATTCATTAATGCACTCTACTAAGACGTATTTTAATAAATTCACTACCTTGGTCAATACATTGTTGTTTTTACAAGAAAAGAGTTTATAAAGTTTAAATGTATTTGGCCGGCTTAAGTAGTATGGCTTCATTGCGGTGCTGCGTTCAGCTGTAAATTTGTCACATAAGAAAATATAATGGAATTCATCACCTTTGTCTTTTCTGTCACACAGCGTACATACTCGGTCATGCCTAGGGATGCCTTCGTATCTGAGTTTGTTAACAGGGAAGTTTTTATCTAATGTCCAGAATTTTAATAGCATGCGGTAATGGGACGGTGGTAACACTCTGAGATAGGGTTCGGGCTTAAATGATGTTTTGAGTATTCTGTAGTTTGTGTATACCTGTTTTGTGTTTAGTTCCTCGAACCAGTGTTGAATATATTGATCTTGTAAGCATCTGTTCTTGAACCATTTATCTGTTACGTTTAAACTATTCTGGTAAGCCATGCAGTCCCAGTTCTTGCAGTAATGATTTAACCGAGTGAATAAAGTTTGAGTAAGCATCCCTTGTTCATGCAAGTTAAGTAACATTCTATAAACAGAAATTGAAATTTACCATAATTATTTCCACCGATAAGTTGAAACCAAAAACAAAACATTCTACTCTTCTCCGAATACCATGCATGATGGAGTTGATTTCTTTAGTTTGAATAACATCTTATAGAATCTTACTTGTAGTTTTGTGCATAGGTCAGTAACATATGGTGCCCAAACCTCACAACCATAGGTGGGGATGGGGAGTACCATACTATCGAAAAGCTTTTGGCAGGGACACTTGGGCAGGGAAGGTTGGTTAACCCCCCCCCCCTATCGTACGAGATGCCACATTCCAACGAAACCTTATTTACCTGGCTTCACTTCGGCAGCTTGGTAATCATTGTTGTTAATATAAATTTAAGTATGGCTACTATATCCTTTCCTAAACTATACTCTAACAGTACTCCTAACTAACAACTCTGTTACCTACAAATGTTACCCACAGATGGCACGCATATTGTTATACCAGTATTACCAATGTTATAATAGCGGGATCAGTGTGGAGTAAATATACAGAGCCCCCACTGACTGTCAAACTTGCGAAAACTCTGCACCGTGTTCAGGTCACTTCGCGCTATGCATATTGTTATTGCCTATTGTTTTAGCATTATATCTGTCCGCGCCATTGCTCTATTGACAGTTTTTCTACATAAAAGCCACACGTTTCCTTCCCCCCAGCCCCTCCTTCCCCCCCAAAAAAAAACTATTATAAATATGATTTCAAGAACAAAAACCATAAAGATCACAAACAGCCGAAGGCAGGAGGCTAAACGTGACAATACCTGTGCTCAGGTGTGGCCAGTATGAAGACAGTCACCATCGTGTGCAAGGCAGCAGGTATTCCCAGCAGACATGTCAGCAAGAAGCTTCGCTGCTGATAACGGCCGAAAGGCTGGATGGCCTCAATGACTTCGTCGAACTGCATGTCAGCAGGCTCAGCGTGCCCAGAGCGAAATCGTCTGCTGTCCTAGATTGTGGCACTGGGATCTCGATCGAGAGCGCGGCTTATATAGAGGCAAGCGATAGCCAAACAAAAACAATAATATAGCATATCATTGGGGTGGGTGGGTGGGGGTATTCTTCTTCTACAAGTAGTACCTTTGCTTGAGGTGTTGCTGGTGACACACATGTACGCTGTAATCCTGAATATAAACATACTTATGACGGCCCATTCAGTGCAGCTGGTAGCGTCGTCGTTCAGAAATGTTTTCCAGTGTGCCTTGCACAAATCAGTCACTATGTTCACCA
This sequence comes from Lanistes nyassanus, assembly GCA_004794575.1. Taxonomy (NCBI): domain Eukaryota; kingdom Metazoa; phylum Mollusca; class Gastropoda; order Architaenioglossa; family Ampullariidae; genus Lanistes; species Lanistes nyassanus. The sequence goes on along the minus strand of SMGT01012933.1, from coordinate 1,269 downwards.
AATGACGGCCAAGCAGCCCACACATCTACAAAACGTTCTTTCCTTCATTCATTTCTCCCTCCTTCCTTCCTTTGCTCCATTGACCCGTAAACTGGAGTTTCTCGAAAAATAGTTTCCTCGCTTACTTGCTGGTTGTTTAGTAGCTGATTTACAAGACGATGTCTATGAAAGACAGATGACAGCGGATGGCACCAAGCACATCGAACTAATTACAGTTCCGTATATCCGCCTTCGTCCGCCCTCTCCGTCACATTCCGGGGGATAACTCCTCCTACAAATGCACGGAGGACAGCTCCCCATGAAGATGCACTTTCACAACGGTGATGGCTAAATCGACGAAGTTTCGTGTGCTGCACCGTGACGTCACTAAAATTGCGGACTGCTGTAAAGCAGCGGACGATACGCTAGCAGCTTCTTATAGTTACAACAGGTACGTTCTGCAGTCGTTGAGGACAGCCGTGTAGTAAAAATGCTGGGCTTGGCCAAAAAAAACCCACAATGGTTAGATTCACCTATTTCCATTTCCTCCTTTTTTTTAGTTTGTTGGGAGTGGGGTTGAGGATGGGATGGGGTGGGGTGGGGTAGGAGAGGTGCAGGGGTGGGTTGGGTAGGGCTGGGGTTAGAGAATAGGTACCAAAATTAATTGTTTCTATTGCAAACAAGTCGCTACCGCTGAAGTCGTGACGTCATACAGTACACGAAACTTCGTCGATATAGCCATCACCCGCTCTCACAACCGGACAGGAAGAGGGTGGCATGGTTGAGATACACACCTTTTCGCAGTACTGGGTCAAGGTCATCGGGTGGCCACGAGAAAGCAGCCACGTTTTGTGTGATCACGGGGCGATAACTACCAACTGCATACCCTCTTCGTGAGTCACTTGCCAGTGATTTCCACATGCACCCGAGCCTGCGAACAGCCTTACGTCTGCAGTAACGACTGGTCGTGGTGCGGGGAGGGGTGGTGAGTGACACGTCCGCTGGTGGTGAGCGAGAGTATGCGGCAGACTTCGTGGCAGTACTTCGCTTTAATTTGAATGCTTTGTATAGTGTGTCTGTTTTCGCACACCAGAGGGATTTCGCGATGTCTTACAATTTCGCTTTAAATCGTGTACATTCACAAAGAGCACTTAGATAAGAAAATATTTAAGGATTTCTGTGGCTGCTGGGCTGTGCTTTGAGGGTGGGGGGCGGGGAGGCGGGTTAATGCCACTGGATGTTAAGAAATAAACAACCAACCAACCTTAATAACTGACCCGCTAGTCTCCT
>SMGT01012932.1:112008-124842 GCA_004794575.1 Lanistes nyassanus | reverse complement strand
GGGGAGAGCAACACGGAGGTCGGTTGTCTCTTTCAAAACCCCCAGTTCGCAACATATATATGTGGGTGTCTGTTTCGTGTGTGTTAGTATTTTGGGGTGTTTTGTGTGTGTGGTGTGTGTGTGGTGTGTGTGCTTGTTGTGTGTGCGTGTGCGCGCGCGTGTGTGTGAGGGTGTGTGCGGTATATATATATATAGAGAGAGAGATGTGTGTGTGTGTTGTGTGTTGTGTGAATGTGTATATCAGTGTGTGTGTGTGTGTTCTGTGGTAGCGTGTGTGTGGTGTGTATGTGTGTGTGCTTATTTTGTGTGCGTGGTGTGATTGTGTGGGTGAGAGTTTGTGTATGTGTCCTTGTGATGTTGTTACACTTGAACACTCCCATTCTTAGTTACGGCTACACAATGTCTCATAAAAAATCAGGCCGACAATCAAGAGGTTTGACCCCTTAACGTCTTACTTATCTTGTCATCGTTTGATATTTCCCACTGCATTTAACTGGTAGATGAATAGAGTTGTCCCATTATTTAGGCATGCAATTAACGTTACATATATTGAAAAACAATGTTAATCAAAATTATCATAAAACTTTTTGCACAAAAAGACACATTTCATAACAATGCAGCAAAGTGCTATATATTTGACATTGGGCCTTTGCAAAACGTTAACTTGTTGGTAAGTGGCATCGAGAACGTACCCATCAACATACCAGACCAAAAGGCTTTTTTAAAAAGACAGCAACATTTGTCATTACTCTTAAGAATCAATATTGACATTTTTATTTCCTGCGCTATATTGAGAGAGTAAACGAGAAGGGACATTGCCCATAAGCCTCTCTGCCATTAATCCTTGTCTTGCAGTTCCACGGAACGGAGAGTGGATCACCTGGGGTGTGTGGTCCCAATGTTCTCGTTCCTGTGGCGGGGGGAGTCGTACACGGCAAGGGACGTGCTCTGGACAAAACGAGTGTGGGAGACGCTGTGAGGGAAACGGTACCCAGACTGAAAACTGTGATCCCCAGGTGTGTCCAAGTACGTACAGCAAAACATTTCCCTCTATTTATAGGTGTTGTGGTTGTTGATATGACTTTTTCTTTTCCTTCAAATCTCCTACATGTAAAAAGACTTTGGTAGCACCGTTTATTTGTATGGGTATTGTATCGCGTTTTCATAGCATTTCTATTTTAATGTACTTCACGAGGGGCTGTTAACGTGTGTCAGCGAATGAACGCTGGCATTGAACTCTTGATCGTTACTGTCCCAAATTTTTTCTGGTTGTTTAAAAAAAATAGAATAAGAGGGGTCAAAACAGAAAAAAATCATTTCACAAGGGAGGGTTGATTATTGGAAAAACTTTCTTCAACCCACTGCTTTTAAATTGCTTTTAAATGTTCCACCTAGATTTTCCACCTTTGCGGGTTTGAAACTTTTATATGGATTGTGTACTTTTTGAGAACCCTATCTTAAAGGAGCTTCTCGATATAGGTCACTCGAGCGAAAGCCCGTTTCTAGGAATAGTGGCATTTACTAACATTTTGTAAAGTTAGGTCTTTATTTGTCTGTGAATCACACAGCAAGATATTGCTGTAAACCACAGATGCCAGCGATTGACAGTAATTCTCGTATGAATAAATAATCATGATTTATTTTGATTCTTTTAGAAAATGGTCAGTAGCATAATAAGATTTTTTAATGGTCTTGAAATTTTACAGAGTGGGGGGATTGGAGTCAGTGGACAGAATGCAGCGCCACCTGCGGAAGAGGAACGAGAACAAAGAGCCGCACGTGCCGGCCGCCAGGTGGCACGTGTCAAGGCGATGACACGACGACAGTTTCCTGTAATCTTCCAGCCTGTTGTGGTAAAATACCATTGTGTAGTGTGTGCGCGTGTGCGGGCGCGTATGTGTGCGCGTGTGTGTGCGTGTGTGTCCTTGTGATGTTGCTACGCTAGTAACCACCACCATTTTTAGATGCGGCTACACAAAAATGTCACAGAAATGATAAAAACTACTACGATCAATGTGTTTAACCCCTTAATTTCTTACCTACCTTTTCATCTCTTGGTAATTCGCACCGCACTTAACTGCTAGACGAAGAGTTATCCCATTATTTAGACATGCAAATAGGTTACATATATTGAAAATTTGTATGTTAAAATTATCATAAAACATTTGCTCAAAACAAAGACACACTTGATTACACTGAAGCAAAGTGCAATATATTTGGCAAATGCCCTCTGAAAAAACATTAACTTGTCGATATGTGGCATCAACATATCAAACCAAAAGGCTTCTTTTAAAGACATCAAAATTTGTCATTACTCTTAAAACGATGTGAATCAATATTGACATTTTTCTTTCCTACGCTATATTGAGAGAGTAACAGAGAAGAGACTTTACCCATAAGCCCCTCTGCCATGACTCCTTGTCTTTCAGTTCCACGGGACGGAAGGTGGACCACCTGGGGGGAGTGGTCCCAATGTTCTCGTTCCTGTGGCGGGGGGAGACGTACACGGGAAAGGACGTGCTCTGGACGCAACGAGTGTGGAAGAAGCTGTGAGGGAAACGGTACCCAGACTGAAAACTGTAATCCCCAGGCGTGTCCAAGTAGGTACAGCAAACACACTTCGCCTCTGTTTATAGATGTTGTGGTTGTTGATATAACTTTCTTTTCCCTTCAAATCTCCTACATGTAAAAAGTCTTTTGATAAAACCGTTTACTTGTATGGGTATTTTATCGCGTATTCATAGCATTTATATTTTAATGTACAATCGCGTATTCGTAGCATTTATATATTTATGTACAATCGCGTATTTATAGGATTTATATTTTAATGTACAATCGCGTGTTCATAGGATTTCTATTTTAATGCACAATCTTCTTTTTGCGTTTCTGTGAGGCGTTGTTAACGTGCGTCAGTCCTTAAGCCCATCGAACTCTGTATCGTTATTGTCCCAAATTGTTTCTGTCTTTAAAACTATACAAAATAAGGGTGACAAAACAGAAAGAATTATTTTACAAGGAAAGGTTGATTATTGGAAAAGCTTTCTTCAACTAATTGCTTATAAATATATCACCTAGATTTTCCACCTTTGAAAATTTGACATGGATTGTGTACCTTTTGGGAAGGATATCTAAGGGAGCTTCTCTGTATAGGTCATTCAAGCGAAAGCCCGATTCTAGGAATAGTGCAATTGGCTAACATTCAGTTAATGTTTTGTTAATAACAGATGTAATTATAATAGTGTTATAACGATTCTTATATCACGAGATCTCCTTGTTTGTAATATGTTTATCACGAGCGTAGGACAGGGGCAATGAGGGTTTTTTTGCGGTACTGAGCGTATGTCATGATCTGGCCCGACCCCCGCAGACTTAACTCGGGAAAGTGGGTGATCACGCGTGTTCTTAAGATGTTATAAGAGACAAGCGTCCGTTTCCACCTCTAATACAAGGAGATTAAACAGCAATTTAACAACAGAGACACTCATCAAATATAACGTTTACACTGGTCACATATGTATCCTACCGCTTATCCTTATCAAAATTCCTTAAGTAAAATTTTCAGAGTTCTGTACTCACATTACCTCGAATCCAGTGTTCAGGATACACACATACACAAAAGTCAGTACAATACGAATCGTTCCACTTGCTTCTCGATAAGCAGTCTTTTGATACCGTTGCAATCGTCAGTAATTGTTCTCTTCCACACCTTACAGTCCATTTGATAGAATTCTCTCTCACACACACAGTCTCGTCTTCGTTTACGCGGTTCCCGGTCTGTCAACTCTTGTCGTCGGCAAGACTGGTTCTCCAACAAACTCCCGTCTCAGCCCCAGCTGGTACATAGACAATCCCTCAGCTTGGCGGGTACAGCTCTGGTTATCTATCCGAGAGGTAGTTCCCGTTACGGTAGCCATAAGTTGTCTGGTAAAAGCGCTCTTCGCAGCTATCGTTTTACCTTCAGCTACGGTCTCTTTCGCTGTTTTATTCCAAGTCTTACGCCTACTTGGTGGCACTATTTTGCTTCACGGCTCTATGCAGAATCCCCGTATCTCCCCGAACTTCGAGCTTATCTTCTCTCCCCAGCCTCTCTCTCTCTCTCGGCTTCTCGCACCCCAGTCCCCACACCGGATGTCGGCACCTCCGTAGGACTCGCAACTGTCAACAATTTCCGGTAGTTGCCCCCCCTCCCCATCGACCATCGTAACATACGCCCACGCAGTACCATTTGCACTCAGCCCAACCTAAACTTCAAAAGCACAGTCATACTCAGTCAATCCCTATCTCTGTGTTCCTGACAGCGTGGTGGGATCGAACCTCGTATCTGGCACATGTACTTTCTCTCTGCATGTGGCAAATATTTACATGTCGGGTCAACAGGGTTTTGATCTGTTTTGATCCGTTTTTTTACCCTTCCTATTCGTCCAGAACCTTTTCTAACCCTCTCTACCTATTACCCCCTTCTTACATTGGTTTCTTTGGTGAATTGGGGTTAAACAGTACACAGAGTAATTTGAAACGTGCTGAAACAGAATTTTGTGCGCTTGATGGATTTTTTAAAATTAAATCTTGGAGTAAAAGGGTTAGATAAATCTTGTGCCATGATCCTTTCGGTTTGTTTGTTTGTTTGTTTGTTGTTTTTTTTAAGTAGAGGAGTGGGGATGCTTGAGACCCCCGATTTTCTGTGGATCCAAAATCGTGAGGGCGGTGCCCATCTCCTCTCTGTCGTTCGCTCACCTTCCCTAACCCAAGGGTCAGGTACCATCCCACCTGGGTCCACCTGGGAAAGTGTGTTACGGCGCACGGTCTTAGTGGCAGACAAAGAAGGTCAAGGTAAAAGAGACGCAAAGTCAACCTTTCAGAGCACCACCCGTTAACCAGGACAGAACATAGAACACAAACAGGCAAATAACTAGGACAGAACATAGAACACAAACAGGCAAATAACTAGGACAGAATATAGAACACAAACAGGCAAATAACTAGGACAGAACATAGAACACAAAAAGGCAAATAACTAGGACAGAATATAGAACACAAACAGGCAAATAACTAGGACAGAACATAGAACACAAACAGGAAATAACTAGGACAGAACATAGAACACAAACAGGCAAATAACTAGGACAGAATATAGAACACAAACAGGCAAATAACTAGGACAGAACATAGAACACAAAAAGGCAAATAACTAGGACAGAATATAGAACACAAACAGGCAAATAACTAGGACAGAACATAGAACACAAACAGGCAAATAACTAGAGGGAACTGGAAAGTGCCATTTATCTGTGTGGAGGTCCTGCGTGGAAAGAGCAAATAGCAGATATGAACGCTCAGTTTATTATCAGAACAGCCCTCAGACAGGGTGTTTGTATTTATAGAGCCTTGCTGCAGATCTTTTCGGAGTTATTTGAAGAACAGACCATTGCTGGAGTGGTCGGCTAGCGCGTTAGCAGACGACGGGCGCCAAACACCTCCATATCAATAAGTAACAACAATGACTAGGCATATACAAAGGCACATTTTGAAGGATTATCAGTAATCTGTGGATGCATATACATATTCTTTAAATAAACTTTGGACAGAATGTGTGTAGTACATGTATGTGGCGGAGGGGCCCCTGAGGGTCGCTTGGAACCGAAATAAATCGCTGGCCTTGTTTTCTGTGTTTAGCTGAAAAAACGGCATGGTATACTATAGAATTCATTCTATAGCTGCAGCTTTCAAGTGTACATATACAATAAATTGTGTAGCTTTTTCTGTTCATACTTTAAAAAGAATAAATTGTCTTTACAGAATTACAATGGTATAGTTATATAATTCGTTCTACAGCTATAGAATCCAATTCTTTAGTGATAGAGTGCACTCATTATATACCGTGAACAAAATACCCATTCCCCTCTTGGCGCACCATAACTTTGGAATGTTTGCACCATGCTTTTTCGGCGAGCAGTTAAAAAACAAGTCAAGCGGTTAAAGGTCAAACGAAATAGTTCTTTGAGGGGTTTGTTCCCTGACACTACCCAGCCGACTGCCGCAACAGACCTCCACAGCGTGTTGTTAAGCAGCGGAGTGCTGTGGACCGTGTACGACAGTCAAGTTCAAGTTCAAGTTCATGTTTCTTTATTCTTTAACCCTCAGGGGGTATTCAGAAAAAATGGAAAAAAATTGTCAAAAAACAAAAAAAAAAAAACATCAATCATAAATTCACCTACGGGTACGCGAACTGGAGGACACTGAAGAAGTCTGTTGTCTTACCAGCGTCAGCGTCAGACCACGCGTGTCGCCTTGTACATGTACAGCCCAGGCTGTTGACGTGTTGATGATGGTGCTGTGAGAGGCCGAGGCCAGTTTTCGCTGGACATCGTGTGTCTCTCAATGCCTGACAGACCAGAACGTGTTTCGTGAAATCTAGTTTTATTTCTAAGTCTGTCACAGCCTGGCATGAAGTTTTATGCCACTCATGACATGGTTTTTGGAAAAGTGATCGCAAAATTAGGACATGAGAACCATTCGTGAGATACGCTAACACGTTCTACAATAGTTTAATAGACTTTTCTGGAAGCTGGAAAACTCTTCAAAAAAGAATGGAACTGTCCAGAATGTGCAACCATCAGGCCTCTGCGGAATGTTTCAGTGACTGTAAGAAATGTCGTCAGTGCGAGGAAACAGTGTTGTCATGAGAATATCTCTATAACGTGGCAGAACCCTGGCACTGCAGAGAGAATGTTTTTGGAAGAGAACAGGACTGCAGGACGTGATTCTGTAGTCGCTGCCGCCTCCGAAACACAGTGACAGCCTCTGAACCCAGTCAGTGAATTTGTAATCCAGCAGGACACAGCAAGCTTAGAGGCACGGACCGACGGCCGCACAGACATACGGACATTCGAACACATGGACAGACAGAGCAAATATTAAAAATAGTGAAAATGTATCTTGCTTATCTGTAGCTGAAAAGTATGGATAGAGCTACAAGTTGGAGTTCTGTGTTCTATGCAAGATGTCATGAGCTGATCCACCAAGAGGTCACTACAAAGTTGTCACAAGCAACAATCATGAATCAAGAGAGATTGAAAATCCAGGAACTACTTCGCCGACAGCTTTCAATTATTACTAGGACTGGTTGGCCCGGTGTCAGTATAACGTGACTGGGTGGGACTGAAGTCTGTATTGCGTCAACAGTCCCAGTGTGGCAGCACGTAAACTTTGTCTCAAGCAACACCGTCCTGATATGCACCTCGTTTGCGGTGAGACAAACAGCCACCCACTCACCCTAAAGGTGTACACACAGTACACGTACTTATGGATAGAATGATGGGTGGATGGATTTGGATAGGTAGATCGATGGGTGGATGGGTGGACCGATATGTATTCCTGTGTATCTATGTCTGTTGTCTATATGAGCCTATGTGAGGATGTCTACATGTTTAAGCGTGATTTTGCACACCATAAGCAAATCTTAGGTGTTCATCAACAAAATGTAAACATCTGTCTCTTAATAAACACGTGTTTGCTTCAGACGCACCACCAGCCATGCCCACCTTCACCGTCACCTATCCAAAAGCCGGCAACAATCTCACTGTCAGTGTCTCTGGTGTGGGCGTTTGGTTCCAGTGTGAATCCAGCTCATGGAACAGACAATTTCTTGAAATTTTCAAGGTCACCAGTAGTGGCCCGCAGCAAAAGAAAACTGCCTCGGATGTAACATTTACGACATACACAATACAGAAACCAGACTGTGAGGACGCCGGGGTGTACTATTGCTCGGCAAGAAACGCTTTTGGGCAGACGAACTCCACCTCTGTACAGCTAAATGTACTTTGTAAGTTAGGAACTTCCGTTACAATCTACTTCTCAATGAATAAACAATAACATTTTTATGGTGCCAAAGCGGTGTGAACCACTGAAATAATGGCTTTTTTGTTTTTGATTTCTTAGTCTGTTATACCAAAACTCTTACCTGACAGCTGTAAGGCCTGTTGAAGCTGTAGCTAAAAATATTTGAGAGATCAGTCGGTCTTAATTCTATGTTTTGCTTATATCTGTTCCGCAAACTTTTTCAACACCTTTCCTAATAATAACTACTTTTAAATGGATTTAGTTTATTTTAATGGATTTTATTTTACTTTTTACTTTGACCCAGTGCATAGTGAAAGTTTTAGTCCAGCTTTCTTTTATTTTTATCTCGACCCTCACCCCCTACCACCACTACCACTCATATCAGCAACCATGTCTCCCTCCTTCTGTGCACTTTGATGATGATTAAAATGAAATCGCAGTAATTTGAAGAAACAGTAAAGACTATAAATTTAAAAGAACACCCGAAACACACGCTAAGATGGACTTTATGGCCGATGGTCGCATTATTGTGTCTGTGGCTTAGCGTGTGCGACCGTTCGCGTAAATGCGCTTTTTGAACTAAAGATTTTAAAATAGAGGAAATGTTCATTTCATACTAGGAAAATGTTGACGTCGAACTGCATATTAGCGAATACTGACATTCGAACGTCCATGTTTATATATTTTATCACACTCGATTATACGCATTAATACATTGCAAACCGTGTCATTTTATCAGATAAAATATGTAAACTACCTAGTCACTTATATTGAGAAGTGTGTGACATATTTAATAAACCAACAGATATCAAAATCATCATCTGCTGGACAAATAGTGTTCACACACAGGTATGTACAGATGTTAATTTGACAAGAAAGTACGTTCACCACCTTTGATAACTAAAAATTAAAACTTTGAAAATGGATGAAACAACGTCCTTGACTGGCTTCAGACCTGTTACTGTGGTCAGACGATGTCAATAAAATGTAAAATGTTTTTGCCTTGCATTTAACACATCTGACTAAAAGCTTATAATTATGTTTGACTTTGAAACAACACAGACCTGATTTTAAAGTTAATTTTAATGGCAGGAACAGGGTTCAGATAAAACTTTCCACATTATTGAAGTATATATCTGACATTGATAAGAAATGTAAACATTAGCAACCGCTCAGTGAAGTTAAATGAAATTAAATAATTTAATATTCAACTTGAGAAGATATCAGTTAATTAATAGAGTTCCTTTGAAACGTTGCTATTCAAATTTAAACGAATATATTCTTGTACAGGTCCTCCTCGACAGGTCAGCAACAATACAAAGCGAGTTGAGGTCACCGAAGGGTCAGATGGTCTGTTTAAGTTTGAGGTGATCGCTTACCCAGTTCCAACTATCGACAGTTTTGTCTACTTCAAAAAAGACGCCTTGACATCTTCGAACCAAGAGCCAGTCAGGTCTGGACTTTTGTCAGGGGGGTGTGAGAGGCATGCTGTTGACCTTCACCTTGCCATTTGCACCGTGCACGTTACAGACGCCGCTGTCAACGACAACGGAATTTACTATTTCAAAGTCCGGAACCAGCACGGAAACATTAACGTGACTTTCGAGCTGCATGTGACTGGCAAGTATTTATATTTTATATTTGATGTCCTCTGGTTCAAAACGGTCACTTACTGGATTTAAATGCGATCATAACCATCGTCGTCATTATCAACCATCCATCATCATACTACATCCACTGTCATCGTCGTTGCCTGTTAACAAGCTTGTTCTCAGGAATCGGTGAGAGATTTGTCACAGTGTCTCTCTAGTCCATGGGCTCATGAAAGTCCTAAATACCTTAAAGCCGTGCGTATCCCCAACCTGTAGAAAGAAAAAGAAATAAAAACAAGTTTATATTGTGTGGCCAATAAACAGTGGAGGAGTCAACAACTCTTCTCTGCTTGAGCTCACCCAGTGCGCCGCTGGTCTAATGCTAAAAAAATCCCATACCGTCTCTTACTGTTGGGTGATTTCCGTCTTGAAAATACATCGCAAATCTAGTTTGACAACATTACACGCTTGTCCACTGGTGGGATGGAAACCAATCGGGGACCACTGTCAGTCACGCGATCACGTGTGTCTAGTGCGAAGCCGTATTTGCGTGCGAAGAACTATTATTTTTTTGTTGTTGACGACGATGACGACGACGACGATGATGATGATGATGATTGCGACGACGATGACGACGACGACGACGACGATGATGATGATGATGACGATGATGATGGTGATGATGATGATGATTGCGACGACGACGACGACGACGATGACGATGATGATGATGATGATGCTGATGACGACGATGATGACGACGACGACGACGACGATGACGATGATGATGATGATGATGATGATGATGATGATGATGATGATGATGATGATGATGATGATGATGATGTCACGTTGTTATCTGATCAAGCAGGTGACTGGTGTGTGTGAGTATATGACATTTTACATTATAACCACATCAAACTCGAAAAACATTTCTGTGGATCAAACTGTTTCACAAGCGGACAAAGTCATAGACCCTGGGCCCTAAGGAGGGAAGCTAAAGCCGAACTGTAGAAGCTAAGCACGAGCTTTTGAAGTTATGACATGCATTCGTCTTTGAATGTCTGTGGTTACAATCAGGAACGACCTTTCAGTCTTAAGCCATGTTCTAATCTGCCGAAGCTTTGGCTAAATCCCCCGAAGTGTGGACTTCGCGAAGAGAAAAATTAGGATTGCGAAGTGGTTGAACGGTGTTGAGGTCTTGGGTGTAACTGGTGATGTGTGAAGTCCAAAAGGGCGTGGTGATTTCTCTGCAGCGCGCCCACTGATCAGCTGAACATCAGTGGCTCTTTCACGCAGAAGTGCAGAACTCGGAGCAATAGAACTCACTTCCGATGACATTACACTGACACCGGGCTAACCAGTCCTAGTACTGTTCCCTATAGTGCCAGGCGTCTGGCAGGGCAGGTACTAGGCTGTCAGTTTTTAAGTCTAGGTATGACTCGGAAGCGAACCCCTGAACAGTTACACTGCAGAGGGGGTGTCTAGTGAGTGAAGAATACTGGCTGGGATACATTTTCCGATAGATGAGCTCGGAATTAAGCAGAGCTTTTCAGAACTAGTGAACGATCTTGAGATCGTCTTTAGAACAGACTTCAGTGATTTGAAAACAAAGACTAGACACCACAGACACCAAGGACTTCCTGTAAACAATCGAAATTAGGAAGGGGATGTTTAGAACATTAATTAGCTACAATTACCTCTTACCGGGCGCCAAGAGGGGAATGAGTATAAAGTTCATGGTGTATACGGAATTGCATTCTTAAGCTATAGAATTAATTCAAACATTCATTCAAACACATGCAGCCAAACAGACATCAGAGACCGTGCACATTTCTAAATTTCCTCTAAGACTGTGAATATCTCCGGGTTTCCCTCATTGTTCTGCACGAGAATTATTTAATACTTTGGGGGTTTTGTTCCAGACCGGGACAGTTCAGACCCTGATTCTTCACCCTCTTCTTCAGTCCCTTACATCGGACTCGCTTTAGGTGCTCTGGTTCTCGCTTTCATCGCTGCCTCTATTGTGTTCGTCATCAGACGACGAAAAGGTAAACCGTACTACTATTTATATTACGCCTGTTATACATCTACTGAGAACTACTCACTTGAGATTCCACCGTGAAATCCTGCAGAACGTACTCTCCTCATGATTGCCGAAACTATTTAAAGCATCTTGGGTCCTTCATGTCTTACTCTGAAGACGATTGTTCTTACTATAATTATATTTTAATTAAATAGTTTTGATATAAAACTCTTCGTACAACTTTGTTTAAAAAATCCTTAGGACTGTAGTATTCCTTTTGGTGCAGCTTTTGCAGTTGTTGCTACTTCAACTATATGGTTATCATTACCATTATCATCACCATCATTATCATCATATAATCATTATATAATCATTATTGTCATTATTGTCCTGGTCTTCCTAAAAACTACTGTAACATTTCAATCTTCGTTTGTTCGTCAGTCTGTCAAATTCTCTTCGTCCGGGAAGCGTTCGTTTACTTCAGTTTTACGATCTTTCTCCCTCCGTCTTTTTCTTGCTTTTCGCTTTTGTTCGTCCTCCATCATTATCGGCATTCTCGTTAAACCTCACCGTGACTGTCGTTCTTATCTTCCGACGATGCCGTTCGCCAGGTGCGACAGCTAAGAGCACGGAGAAAAAGAGGAACATCTATGACGCACGTGAGTTTCCTTTCTTTATCAGCAATTTTATTCTCTGCTTGTTCGTTGACCTGCCCTTTATGACGGTGTGCGACTTTTGGCAAACAGAAGACTAATCTGGCCACCTAAAATTAGACAGTTTCGTGCAGAAATAATTTTGTTTAACAAACTTAAGGATCTAACCGAGTGTTCAAACCGTTTTCAAAAGAACGCGATCGAATTCATAACAAAAACTCCCCAAATTTGAGTTTTAAAAATGCGTTGTCGAGGTAGAAATGCTCCGAAATCCCACCTAAAATCAAACTGTGACCTCATATCGGCCCATTTGTGATGCCTCATTGGCATGTTCTCCATGCTGCCTTAGTGGACCTCTTCGGTGGTCCAGTGGTTAAGGAGTCCGCTTCCAAGGCGGGGGGGGTCAGTGGTTCGCACCACGCCGAGTCCTAAACATTGTCAATCTAGCAGCTGTCCTTCCAGACGTCTGGCACCATAGGGAAAAGTACTATGACTTGGTTCGCCCGGTGTCAGTATACTAAGACTGTGTGGGACGACTGAAGCCTGTGTTGGGACAGCAGTCCCACGTATGGGAGCACGTAAACTTATCTATGCAACACCGTCCTGACAATGGCTTGTAGCCATAAACGCTCAGCAATGGCATGCTGATCTAGAAGCAAGCGAGAAATACGGATGGTATCTAACATTTAAATCTGAACTAAGAGCAGAGAAGTACCTTACCTAT
>SMGT01012932.1:59703-110832 GCA_004794575.1 Lanistes nyassanus | reverse complement strand
TGCGCACAATGTGACGTCAGCATCTGCCCTGTCGGAAAATGTCTACGTTAATTATGACAAAAGCACGTCGCCAAAGCACGACGAAGATCTGGGCGCAAGCAAAAGCCCAGACGATGACACCCAAAACGATCTGTACGCAGTTGTGGAGAAGAACAAGAAGGCTGAAAACAGCGAGAAGGCTCCCAGGCCTGCTGTGATGCCCAAACCCAAGCGGACGGGTTCCGCTGCGCGCAGACCCCAAGAGAATGGCGGAGATGGCTTGTCTGTGGGTGCGAGTGCAGCACAGGGCAGTGGCACAGAAAATGCGGGTCACAATAATAATGTAAGTGAAGATCACATTCCTGTCAGTGTGCATGCAATACAAGTCCTCAGAATAGCTTTTTTGTACGTTTATTGTATGTTTATTGTTCTTACGCGCCTACTCATTAAAGCTGTCTCGGCTAAATTTAGAATCCAGTCCTTTCAAAGGCCTGATTGTGTTCAATGTTGGATGCTTGCTTTTTCGGTTGTAAGTAACCTGGAATTCTGCCTAACAGTAATCAATGAATTACTCGCCAATTGTACGGTGAACAGAAAACAATGAAACTAGTAGCAAACAATTTCTATAAGAAAGTATTGCAAGGCATTATTAATTGTGGCATCCAGAACAAACTCCTTTTATTTATTCTCAAGGAGGAGAGCAATATTCTGTTGATGATGCAAACAGCAGATAGATTTTCGTTTTGTTTGGGGTGGGGGGGGTAAACGACATGTCAGCAGCTAACACCCTATGAGGGCGGGAGGGGAGGACTTATGCACTGAACCCTCCAGCGGAGGGAAAGCTGAAATATTATGGTCAGTGCAGAGAGACAGTGTAATTTTCTGGGAATGGCCAAATGGAGTCTTTACAATGCTAGATGTTGAACTCCTGCGCCAGCTTGCGTAAGCGTTCTTATCCCCTGTTCATACGTAACGGTGGACGTAAAATATACAGAGTGAATGGGGTTTAAGACCACTCTTATGACTGGAAAAGCAGCTCATGCAAGCCAAGCCAGGGTCCAATCGTTGACCTCTGATTGTTACTGAAGGCAAAGCTTTTGCAAAATTTTCACGACGAAGAAAAGAACAGCGAAGGTGCTTCAAGACTTTCCCAGCAACGCTTGGCGATAAATGCGACAGGCTGAAAGTGAACTCTCATCAGAATTAAGGGAAAAGAACCCACAAAGAACAGAGAAAGTGGTCAAAGCAAACTATCGAAAACGGCGTTTCGCAATGTTTGAGGGCATTATCCGTTTAGCACCAGTACCCCCTACCACTTCCCCCATCCACCAATTGAGAATTCCTACTTCAGACTCAGTAGGATAACTAACTTAAAAACATTAAATTATCAAACAGAAATCCGCGTGAACTAGCAGGTATCCTATATGTATACGTTAGTTAGATAGGGTTTTAGAAATTATGTACTTAAGTTTTGGTCATAGTTATTGTGAAGGATCCTTGTTTATGTAATCGTTGTATTGAGTATGCCATAGTCATTGTGAAGGATCCTTGTTAATGTAATCGTTGTATTGAGTATGACGTAGTCATTGTGAAGGACCCTTGTTTATGTAATCGTTGTATTGATTATGACGTATTCATTGTAAAGGATCCTTGTTTATGTAGTCGTTGTATTGATTATGACGTAGTCATTGTGAAGGATCCTTGTTTATGTGATCGTTGTATTGAGTATGACGTAGGAACATTTTGTGGGCAGGATGTCGGGCCAAGCGACCTGCAGAAGGCGACACTCAACGAGGAAGGTTTGTTTTACACGGAGCTTGACTTTTCGCAGTACAGGTCCGAAATGCAGCGACCTCTACCGCAACACGAGGAAACAAATTATGCGGCCGTCGACTTCCTCAAACCTGCAGAACTAGAATCCTAAAGGCTTCAAGTTGAAACCGGCACTGCTCAAATTGTCAGGAAATGGTGAGAGTTTGCAAGAAGGATTAGATCGAAATTTACAAGAAAATAAAACGACTTTGCCTTGCGCTTTTGTTTTGAGCTGGGTGTCAGATATTCGGAAGATTGGCCTCGTTTGCTTGTACTGCAATATCACTTTACAGCTGGTTCCACACATTTATAATTAAAGATCAGTTACATGCATTTGGTGTCTATAACCGAACTCTAAGTCGACAAGGCTTTTATAACTTATACTGCAATATCATTGTACAGCTGTTTCCACACATTTATAATTAAAGATCAGTTACATGCGTTCAGTGTCCATATCCTGAACTGTAAGCCGACAAGGCTTTTATGTTTGTGTTGTGTTTGGTTCCTTGCTTGTTTCGTGATGAATTTTATTTAATGCTTTCATGTTTTCCTACACTTATGTGAATATTTGGTTTTGATTATAAACAAATATGAGGCTTGACATAGTTCCTTTTTAACTGAAGTAAAATTTCTTAACCTATTAGTTATTGATTAACCCTCGCTGAAGATAATTGCATGGTGTCTGTCTCTTCAATGTCAGTGTTCAAGAAAGACACTACGGCCGCAGTCCTGTTCAAAAGAAGAGATTACTTCTAGACCAAGTCATTTCTATATACATGCTTCCTTTCAACAACACTGTTTTGTTTAAAACATTTTTTTAATTGCGCGTTCACTGTTTAGCAAAAGGTGTACTTCAATGTGTGATGTCGGGCCAGGCGCTGACTATTAATAGTCTTCGGCTCTGTGTAATCTGCTTGAAATAATGTATCCGCTGCCTAGTTAAATTATCACTGTGACAAGAGAGACATTAGATCGGCCACACTGGAGGCGCGCTTAATCTTGAAGTAGTTCCCATCGCTGTACAGCCTATGATCCGATGTGCACACAGCCCATGATTTGCAGGTTTCACTTCGCTTACTAAACTAGCATTGCTTTACCAGCACAGTTTCGTGTGGCAACTACACCAGGAATCAGAAAATTAAACTAGACTTTGCTGATCCTCTGAGTTTCCCTTTTGAGTGGTTTCAAACCGCTTAACATACTGACATGAACCGTCTGTTTATTTCATGAGGTTTTTTTTAATCTTTCAATGGTCCTGATTCACTGTAATTGTTATTTGCTGTTTGTTTCCATGGCAGTAGAAACAGAATCCTATGTCTAGATTGTGCGGATTGTTTATGTATGCGGGGGTGTGATTTGGTTTTAATTAACATCCAGTCAGCAAAAAGACTGTATTACGACGGGGGAAGGAAAGGAGAGGGAGATGGGGGGGGGGGTGCGGACACGAATGGAACAGAAACCGGAGCTTCCGTGATTTGAAAACCTTGCTTATGATTTGAACGTTGACATCACGGAGCCCAGAACATTACATTTTGTTTGTTTGATTGTTTGTTTGATTGTTTGATTGTTTATTCTCGCAGCACAAAGCACTGCGCTTGGAAAGTTGTCCCGTTTCCTTAGTTGTATTTCAATCTGGTACAAAATGCTCTTTGCATATAACCATGGTTACGGCTAAAAGCTCATTAAATATTAGTGCGATGGGACGGACTGCATAAGCGGACATTCGTATCTGGCCTTCCGATCATAAGAGTGCGCATAAGGCCGTTCGACTCCTGTAGTCTAAAATACGCGGAAGAAATACGAACTTCCATGCATGTCGGCCCTAGTGGGTTGCTCAAGCTGACTGGAGACTGCTTTTTTATATAAAAGTCGTAATGTGCTTATTTTTATGTTATGAACACGGGTTTGCTTGCATATAAACAGTGAATAAAATGTCTTTACTAAAAAATATTAACTGTTCTTCGATGATGAGTATTATGGGATGCGTTTAAGGAATTTTCCTTTTGAAAAACACGGATGACAAGATGAACTCTTCACCATTTCAAGTCAACAATGTGCAAGAGATTATGATTAAGGAAATTTTGCACAGAAAGCTAGAAAACTGTTTTGTTTCGGAAACACTCCTAAAGGCTAGTACATGGCAATACATAGGAATATGCCCACCTCTCGACTACAACTCAAACACGGAAGTTAACTGACAGCGCAGTGAAGCTCGCCAATGAGACAAAAACCGCAGAGAAATGAATGAATGAATGATGGTTTGTTGTTTATGTTATTGATGACAACTTTTGTTTCCGTAATATAAGCAATTGTCGCGATGAACACAATGACTAGCTCACAGTCGGCCGAACGTGGCCGCCAATCGTACAACAGAATGTTAACAACACTGCGGTCGTAACCGGGTCTGGCTCTGGGCGGAAGAAAATCCCAACGTCCATGTGTCAGACCACCAACAGCACTCGCAAGGTTCAAGGTGACCTTTGAACAGCTTCCTGTTAAATATGTGACCTCAGACGTGCACATCCGCAAACGCCGCAAACAGCGACAGCGACAAGTGATGGGCCAGACAAGTGGGCGAGTCATCGGCAGAGACACTAACGTGACTTCCGCTGGTGCTCCAGTGGCTTTTGTGGGGAACTGACTCGGTGATTGACGTCAAAATTAACGCTCTTGAGGAAGGGGATGCATGTCCGCAAGGGCGTTGGTGATTTGACTGGGCGCAGCAGATACTTATTAACAGCGGTAGTTATTAACAGCAGTACTTATTAACACCCTTAGCTATTTGTAGGTCGTAGAAATACAGCAACTTCGACTTTACTGGAAACGAGTGTTACATAGATCTCTCCTCTTTCTCTCTCTCGACTGCGCGCGCGAGACAGACGCACAGGAAAAAAGGTGGAGGGACATATTGGGCGGGAGGTCAGTTAATAAAAAGATAAACCCATAAGGCAAGAATCCGGCCAGAGGTGCGAGGAGAGGCTCTTATGCTAAACACACACACACACACACACACATCCTCACAGACGCGCGCCCACACACACACACATCCTCACACACGCGTGCCCACAGACCCTCCCCCCCCCCCACACACACACACACCCACACACACAAGCTACAAGAGGCGTCAATGAAGCCCAGGATGAAACGTGCCTGAGTACACATTTACAACACATGGCTGTATGTCGACCCGGATTTTCTGAAACACCAGTACCCATAGTTTATGGCGTACAATCAGGTACAATTTTTCTACCGACCCCCTCCTCCCCACAACCCCGCCCTTGGACCGTCAGTAATCCTGGTCAAAACAGACAGACCGGTGGGGGGGGGAAGGGGTGGACACATTGGTGCAGACAGCAAGACACAGGAAGCAAATGATTTGTCACACTGCCAGTGCCGATGCTCGATAATGCTGGCGTTTGATCTGATGGACGGATCGCCACAAGACTACGCCCCTCTTCTAAACGTCTTCCCGTTTCTGAAGCTCAGTTCTCCACCACAGTGCAGAGACGGTCTGTTACCACCACTGTTCTGTTCCCCACCCTTACCCCTCTGGGCCCACCAGTCCTTACAAGACGTCTTGCATACAGAACATTTTGTTAAAAAATTCTCCGTCATATTTATAGGCGGTGACTTCCTGAGGCGTTGTGAAGAAGGAACAGGACAGCAGGACTGCATCGTATCTGATCGCTTTCAGAAAACAATGAAAGCGAACCACGTCGAACTATTTTCTCTTTTTTTTCTTTTCCTATTTTCTTTGTCTCAACGTCTCTCTTCATTTGTTTAAAAGTGCATTGAAGTTACAGATTTTTCTCGCTCTGCCTGTTCCTCCGCTCTCCCTTTCTGGCATGGAAGTAGACGTGTGCAGACACTAACAGACAAGAAAAAGAAAAAGGAAACGAAGAATGAAATGTGTTTGGGAGCAACACATTTTGCAGCCAGCATCGTGATCGGGGAAGTTTGCTTGCGAGTACACCCTTTCGAACCAGCCTGCGGTTTACGAGTTCGGGAGCCTGCGCTCTAACCACTCGTTCGTCCATCCACTTGCTAATCGATGTTTTTAAAAACTACTCCTAAATATCAGAAATGACAGAGGGAGCAAGTTTCAAATAGCCGTGGAAGCTCCAGTCACCGGGACCCACACAACCACTTGGAACTCATGACACAAACAAAAATAACCATCATTGCCAGAACACGACTGGTGTTACACGAGGAACGAACGGATTTTATTGGTTATCCGCCCATATCAAGGGGGTGACAATACCATACACGATTTTATTAATTAAAGCGACACATGCCTGTCAAGAAACATAAAAATACTCAGGTGCACGCGCGTGCGCGCATCCGAGTAATCGGAGCTTGCAGAGGTGGTCGTATGTATGTCTGCCTCTCTCCGTGGTAACGCCTTAAACAGGAAACAAGCCAGGCTTGGTGTGAGTCTGGGACTGCTATCGGCCACGAGTACAGAGAATCGAAACGTGGAAGAATATCGATAAAACTTCCGCAAGTCGTCATAACGCGTTTTGACGTTACATGAGGACAGATTTCGTGTGTTGCGATTGAAACTGTGATACAACTTCGGTTGAAGGAAGCGTATAATCAAAGTCTTGAACATGTAAGCCGGCATATCCAGCCGTGTGTGTGAGCCTGTTGTGCGAGCGAGCGAGCGAGCGAGCGAGAAAAAGAGAGAGAAAGAGGGATAATCTTAGCGCGCCAGCCTTCCGTGCTCACAATTCAAATAGGTCAAGTATCTGTACGCGCGCATGTTAAATGCATGCACTTCTTCACAGTCCTATATTTATCAAAACAGGACAGATTCCTTTGCCAGATAAAAAAAAATCCATGTAATTTGCTGCTAGAAATGCTTGTAAAACTACAAACCTCTATCCCAAACATGGAATGTTTCATTACACTAGTTAAAAATTATTACACTGTTGACAAATGTGGGCCACAGTGCATATGAGATATCACCAACTTTACTAACAACTTTCATGCCGTACAATAACCTAATTCAGTGATTGGTGGGTTTCTTTTTTTTCCTTCCTTTTTTCTCTCTTCCTTCCTTTGTCTCTCTCTTCAAGTGTGTGTGTGTGTGTTTTTCTTGTTGCAAAAATGAAAACCAAGTGACCATGGTATGGTTATTATATATTGTTACTGTATGAAACTGGTTTATTCAAATTTGGTTTATTCTGTCCTCTAGTTTAAGCTAGAGAAACATATGAAAGAGACTGCCACAAGAACACTTTTGCTAGCTACCTTTTAGGAATTCTATCACTACTGATCTAAATGTTTCAGGGGTTGGATTATCAAGCATATTGTGTTCAGAGGGATGGTTTTATAATGCTGGAAATGTAGTTTTCTATGTTTCTGGGCAGTGGATTTTGTTACCTTGTAACTCTTCTTGTTCTGTGGGTTTGACTATGCATTGATAAATATGCTACCAACGATGACAGCTTGCGGAGAATTTTGACATCAGATAAACGTGGGCATATCAGGTTTGTTAATGAAACAGCCTTTTTTCAAAGCTTAGTCTGGCTGTAAAAATTATGCTTGGTGATGTAAAATTACATTATTGCAAAAATAAAGTGCGTTGTTAAAAAATAATAATAATAAAGCATGCGCATTCGGATCGTCGTATCAGTTTCTGGAGCCGAACACGGCGCGTCGCCTGTTATAATGGCGACAGCTCGATCCGCTTGAACTCGTTTTCACAAGTTAGATATACGACTATACAGCTAGCCCTGCTGCCGCTTTCAATTCTGGACATTTTCAGCAATTAATAAGCAGATCCACTTTTCATTAATAAAAATGAAAATAAATGGACAGATGAAAGCCCTGAACCATGTACATGTAGATATGGAACATGCACAACCTCTGAACATTTGCCAATGTCCCCTTCAGCACGTACTTCAAACGTGCGGGCACTTCAGCAATGCGTCATTTTCAAACAATGTCAAAAGCCTCTTAGGTGCCCTGGTCAAAATAAGAAGCAGTCGCGTAAACACGCAGTGTCGCATATTATAATCTCAACAAGGTTAGCAAGAACACTTGACACGTTTTGATGACGAACGGCCGGGTTCTCTCCCCTTCAAATCCTTAACGAGATGTTTGACACATGTATAGGCAACAATTAAATTTGATTCGTTTAATGGCATCCTTCAGCCATGCGCAGTTGCTGTTTTAGCATCCGTGCCACGCTGAGGTTAGGGAGATGTTCCACGTTTCTGACGCTCTGTTAGCTGTTTTAAGCATTCCTTAGATATGTACAAGGTAGCGTGTCGGTACCAGCCCGCCGTCATCACATACACTGTGTAATTTAGCAGATGCAAGGGTGCTGCGGCCGCACGAATGCATACACGAGAGTGGATACCATGCACGCAAGCACGCACGCACGCACACTGTAAGAGAGACCGACTCTAGAAATAGAGAAATATACAAGTTTACTGGGTAGCACAGTGGCTTCCAGGATGCAGCAGTCATCTAGAAGTGCGGGCAAGGACGATGATCAAGACGAAACATAGAAGTAAAACCCCAAAAGGTCAAACAATGCCAACATCAACAAACAAAACAAAAACAAAAACAAAACGTGAAAAAAATCCCCCAAAACCACACACAGTTTGGAATTCATTCTCTTTGACCACAAGTATCTATTCTGTGTCCATCCAAAGTCCTCAACCAACATTTTCTTTGCCTTTCGCCCCTTCCACAGTGCATTTCATCTTCAGCATCATTCAATTTTCAAATCAAGTCTCACAGTTTGTTGTCCATCACAGATTTCTTCTCTCACGATTTTCTCACCTTTACGGTGCACATCTCTCTATACTAAAATCAAAGTCAAGAACAAATGCATACAAGGAATATAAAAGCAATGTTTCTAATTTAGATTTGAAAACAAGTATACAGTGGGAAAATGAAATTAAGCTTGCCGAGTTATAAACTAATAAAATTTCCTGAAATTGCTACTTCTTTAAAAATAAAATCAGCACTTCTCAAGGGAAATGGTGTAAGACAAAGCAGGAGAGCCCCAGCTGGATTCTTACAGGTGAAACAGTTAAAGCTACCATTTTGACCAAATTTTGTCATCAAATGTTCAATTCAGCTGTTTTGTCTTGCCACCAAACCAGAGATCTAGCATCACACAGGCCACCTCCCCCTGGATGTAAACCCTCCATACTGCTGTTCAGAAGAGGCACGTGTACCTGCGTGTTTCAATGTTTTGAGTGAATTTTAAAAGTACAAAAGCTAGAACTATCGCAGAGGCAAATCGATCACATAGATAACAATAATTTTTCCAGAATACAGATGCAATGCACAAGCACATTAAAATATGACAACAAACACTTTTCGCACATGAACACTGGCCAGGGGCTTTCATTAAACGGTATCGAGACACGCGTCTCCATTATTTGCTCATCTCTCATGAAAAAAATATGCGCTCCCACGTGTAGAAGCCAATTCTTGCAAGTACACCAATGCCTACGTGTGGACAAAGCATTCTCACACACACTTGCCTGGCCATGCACGCACACACACCAATGCTCGGTCACTAACACTGATTGAATGGACCCGACAGTGCATGCACGAAAATACATTCACAAAAATATAGGTGTGCACGGCGAGAAGCCGGGTCCTAAAGAAATAAAAATAAGACACAGGAGGAGATAAGTGGACATTTTCTGTGAAGGGCTTGGAAGGGAGGAGAATGGACATTTCTACAGGAAGACTCACAAAAGTAGTCTGGTATACCTCTCATTTTTTCACCACTCCTCTCTTCATGCTGTCTTCAGTCACTCCTTTACACCAGAGCGAAATTTCTGTGAGCAACGGCCTGATTTAGGGAAGCCCTTCGTGCTCTCCTTTCAGGTAAATAACATTATTGCAAAGTAACAGTCTTAAAAAATACTATGACCTGGACCACATTGTCCCACGTCTTTTCCTTCTGTAGGAAAACCCCCAGCCCTGTGCCCCCAGCAATATCGCTGCATAGCCCCCTTAAAGGAACTACTGAAGAAATCCTACTGTTTAGAACTATGTGCAATAAGAAACCTTTTGTATTTTCAATAGTGATTAATGTTTACAATCGTGTGTATATATTAAAAAAACACAGCCTCTTAAAAACATGGGGTTAAAATCTTTGTCTTTGATATAAATACATTCCTTAAAGTGAACTTGCAACTTACTACTCCACCTACCAAGATATGGGGTACAAAAAGGATATGGAGAGATAAAATATGGAAAAATAGGGATAGGGGAAGGGGAAAAGGTTCCAAGCCTCCCCCAGCACATGGAGTTCATCCGTGTTTTTGCTACCATCTCATCACAAGACTCCCAAGGACGTCTGACCTGTCTGCAGCTAAACCGATCAAAGTCCAGATAACTTTTACATCTCTCTTGTATTCTCGTGTTCTGTATATCTGCCCTGTCTATATTCCAACACTGGGTACAATCCAAATCACTTTAACATCGGTGAAGGCAAGTCACTGATAGCAGATCTGTTCTGCTTCCGACGTACCATTGCTTGATGAACAAATATATGTGATTTCTTTGGAACAGTTTGTGTTGTCACTGATTGCTAGACATGGGAATTTTCTTTTTAAAAAATAAACATATTACAGAGAACGAGATTTATATTTTGAGGGCTCAGATCTGTAAATCCCTTGTGCATTCTTTTATCCTAACAAGAATGAGGCACCAGTGAAAAAAACCTTGACCGATACTCTAAAACTCTAGCAGAATGGTGTAAGTGGAGTGTGTGGTAGCTCGTGATGGAATTCAGTAGCTGGTGCCACGCTTGGAATATTGTTATATTTGTCTTTCTCCTTTCATTTTGAACTGCTGACAGACCAAAATAATCCCAGCAAACTGCAAGCACCCCATCAATGGCAGACAATGACAACAGGTTCTAGCTTTGCAAACTCTGCAAGGAAGTGCTAACCAGTAATTTCCAGTACCAATATAGTCTTTGGTTCCTTCCACTTGCTTGCTCTTAGATCAGACTGCCCTATTAGAGACTGCAAGATGTCTGGCACACGCAGAACAAAATGTCCTTAGCATTAACCAAGTCATACATCCCTATCCAATACTCACTTTCTAAGGGAGATAACTACTTTACAAAAATTCTAGGCAGTGTTGAAGTCTTGGCTTCTATATACCTCTGTGCAAATGTTCTTAATCACCTTGTGCTGGCATTACAAAGAAGCCCAGCAGCACTGCCTGAACCCAACCATAAAATTCTCTTCCCAAATTTCCACCTATCCAATAGTGCAAGCTAACCCTGCCACATCTATTATACACATCACGTGTCACGCTCACAAAACGGAAACAGCAGCATTGCTTCATTTATTGCTAGAACCATACTTTTTCAAGGTACCCGCTGTGAATAATATCTCTGATAATGCACAGACCAAAAAAAAAAAAAAAGGATGGGGGTTGTGGGTGTGATGGACCTGTGTCTCCGAAGGCTAAACAGGTCACGCTTTGGCTGTCAAACTGACATCTCGTTGCTGCTGCACTCCAGAATACAAGAAAGAAAAATGGTATGACAACAGCAATATTACTTAAGACGACAAACAAGTACAGACTCCCTTCATACAGAAACCCAATGCAGCGACCCATATACTGTAAAGAATCTGCTGCAAAGAGGAAAACAGTGTGGGTAACCATGTGACAGACAATGGCAATCAATTACATGCATCTTATTACAGGATTAACATGCGGTCGTGTGTAGTAAGCAAATGGCCTTTGTCAGAAAATAAGTTGCTGGCTGGTCGTGCGTGTTTTGATTATTGATATAAAGAAAAAATAAATAGCAAATCTTTGTCTTTACTTGACAACTTGAACATGCACCCAGATTACAGGTAGAATGATGGTGACTTAGACACGATCAGGCGAACAAGTCAGGTTTACAAACATAAACACATCATAGCGTCATATGGTCTTTCTGACTAAATGGGTCCAAACTACAGCAAATCAACATACTTTATACAATTTAATGTCTGGATATCACAGATTGCGAGGAAAAAAACAACAAACAAAGACATCCTCTTTCAGTTTCATACAAATTGACCACAGCATCACTAACGAGTCGCAAGGTTTGCGCCCCATGTTTGTGACGTGCTGATGTAAGTATTTGAACTTGCAAGAAGGAGCATATAAGTAGCATTTTCCAACAATGTATGCAAGCTTCCCAGCATGTGTCAAGTTCAAGCATAAAGAAAGAAAAAAAAATCATGACATTCGTAGCTTGGAATCATCCCTTCTTGTGAACAACCTTGACGTTTTCCGTGAAGAAAACTGTTAGAATATTGATTGAATAACATGCAACGGGGGTTCACAGATATCCACTGAACCACGATATTCATCATCACTTCATGCAATCACACTCAAAACAAGTTGTGCCCTCCAGTGCTGACGTAGGTCTTGACAAGATTCTTACTACAGTACAGCCCAGCATGATGGAGGGTTGTGGCAGGACAGATATACATATGGCCAAACAAACTGAGCAGCTGTTCACTGTAACTGTGCTGGCTGGGAGAAATCAGCAAGAAAAATGTTGCGCAGACAAGCTAGCACGCATGCTTTTCCTGTAGTTTTCTTTCATGATGTCGATGCTGTGTGTGTGTGCCTGTGATGGTGCCTTTGTACAAATAACAGTGAATTAGCGATTTTAATGTGATCATTTGCACAGCATTGTCAAAATCTATCTCTGAGAGAGTTTACTTTCATATAAAGAAAATTGTCCTGAATATCTGATGTTGAGGACAAGTTGCTGGAAACTCTGTGCTATACATTCTCATAAATCATCCACCGTATGGAAGAATGATGTTTTATCCCATGTGCTGATCTTCTGAGAAATTTAACAAAGCTTGCCAAAGGCTTTGTTAATGCCACCATCTGCTGCACTGGATTAACTTATTAAACTTCAAGTTCTTTGAAATATTTCCCTATTTTAAAACTGGTCACTTTGCTGTTTCGTGTGATAGGACTTTGTGGCAAGACACTTTCTGGAGGAAGAAAGGTCATGGACAATTAAATATGTGCATTCAATACATTAATTTCATGTCGCTAACAGCAAACTAACATGCTCAACCATGTGTTCTCTATTCACTCAGTAATGTCTTACTCTTAGCAAACATGATTTTCTGGTCTGTATTCTCATTACTGATTCATTTAAAAGAAGCCTTCGCAGAAACTAGGGGAAGATACTGATGACTTTAACCAGCTGATTCTCTCAAAGTGACTGCCCTTTAATCTAAGTGGGGAAGATGGGATTCTAGCCACTGCAAATGGGAGACTTTTCTTGGTAACCATAAATCGAAATGCTATTTTTGCTGCAAATGTCAGCATAGCATCCCAAAAGACAATCTCTGGCAATCAACAATTGTGAAAAAAAGACATGTTTAGTTATCTGAAAATGCTTGAGTCCTAGAACTATTTGGTGGAAAACTAAAAGACAAATATTACACAACAGCCTGTTTTACCTGCTTCACCTATTAAATGTAACCATCAAGTGATGACCAATTCCTATGACGAGCTATTGATGGATTTTTTTCTCACACTATGGTTATATTTTTAGGAGCAGAAAACTCAAACTAATTTTCTGGAATAAGGCAGGCAAAGACAAACTTATTCCTCTAAACTGTTATTTTAAAGCACGTGAGAACAGGTTTGTGTTGACTTTGCTTATCATTAAGGTGTTTCCAAATTCACCTGGAATTCTAAGCCTGTCAGTGTGAGTAAAGATCAGCACTCATTTAGAATTTGTGTTAAAATCTGCTTCTAAAGACAGAAATCTGCGACTCTAATTATACCAGGAAGGAAAAAGTAAGGTCATGTGTGACAGGCAGATGAGGGTGGTTTAATGTCAAAGGACACCAACAACTGGCGAAGCTCTCGCGATTGATAAACATAGATTTCTTAAATTCCAATTGTTTTTACAATACATATGAATTGCAACTATGATCTACATGGGAAAACGTCAATATTATCACATTTGTATAATAATTGTATAATAACAGCAACATTCTTGTAACACAACCATGTTGCTGAACTGTTTCCTTGTATCAATGCGAAGGAAAGAAATCAAATTTATAGATGTCAATTCCTTTATGCACACAAACTCACATTTTGAAAGCACAATATTTCCCAGCTGATAACATGCAATAGAAATTACAGCATCCATGGAAAGTGCAAAACCTTTGCTGTATGGGATATTTGGGATTTAAAAAAACTTCCAATCTGTGTCAATTTTTTTTTCATCGACCAGCTTTATTAATTGAAGTTATATAGATTTCCACTATACAATTTGATGCTCTAATGAAAAATCAGATTCTGTCAAACTTCAAAATGCAAACAAAACAAAACAAAAAAAAAGGAAAAATCCCCAAATATCAACAATGCAAAAAATGTTGTAAAGGAAGCAAAGCAACCTGTATTCTCTCCATATTAATGAGTTACATAGTGGATGCAGTAATGACTGTTCTAACGATAAAGGCGTATTCTTGTGAAAGAACTTTGGGTTATTCAAGTTATAGATAATTTCAAGTTATCTAAGCATCACACAAACACTGAATGGGGTGGCGTGAGGGAACAAAGTTATTTCAGCCTTGATCAACAGCAATGCTAAAGTCACCACTTTGGCAACATGCTGCATGCAACATGCAACTTTCAACTGTGGGCACAAGACACCATTCTCCTCTATCTTTTTATCTTCCTCTATGCCCCCTTGCCTCCTCCACCCCTCAGATTTATCTGTCAGCTGGTAAGACAAAACCAGAACTCCAATATGTATAGGTTATGATAAAGTCAGAACAGTGGAGTCACAGCAGTGAGGTTTGACATGCCCTATGTGTTTCATACACTGACGTAACTCTGGAACCAGATCATGGGGGAAGGGGTCGGGGGAAGCTGCCCTTGGTCATAAATCCGTAGCTGTTACTATGGCATTAAACCTATCTAGGAATATATTTACTAAACAGACACACATTCGTATTACTTGCACAAATCTGTGGGGGAAAAAAGTCACCTTGATCACTTATCAAGTCAAAAAACTGAAAACTGATTCCATACTGAAACTATAACATGTATTATTTTAACATATTCTTGATAGCACCTAATAGTCTAATACAGTTTTGCTGTTTTATAAGAGCAGTTTCCTCAACGCTTCACATACTTCGTGTTTATTACATTAAATACATAACACAATTGTGAGCAGTGTTAACTTGTATCTTATTAATCCTAACTCTTCTCTCTCTTTATGTTAGTAATGCGTCTGTTTGTGCTAGTGTTAGTGTTCCGAAAACTGAATCATTTTATTATGATACATACAGAGATACACATTTCTTGTGCACAGCAGAATGTCATCTCTATTTTTATTTTTTAGTATTTAGTGTTTGAAGATGAAGTCCCATACAAAGATCAACAAAGTTTTCAGTTCTGGTTAAAAAAAAAAGATTGACTAGTGAAAGGTTATGTATGGCTGTTTTCTGTCCACTCTATCACTAATGCAAAAAAAGAACAGGTGAACAGGTGCTACAAGCAACTTGCAAAACCTGGTGAACATAATTTTGTGCTTTTTGTAATGTAACAAGAATCTGCAAGCGCATCCTTACGAGTGCACGCGTAATCATATAAATGCAGACACAGATGCCCATGCCTCTCTCTTTCTCCCACACACATGCACATGCACACCTGCACATGCGCGCACAGATTGGAGGAATTCCTGCAGACCACTGAAACAGTCATCCTGTGTGACAGCGCACCCACTGAAAATTTGACGATACTCAACATCTTTGTGTCAAAAAGCAGTT
Organism: Lanistes nyassanus; assembly: GCA_004794575.1. Taxonomy (NCBI): domain Eukaryota; kingdom Metazoa; phylum Mollusca; class Gastropoda; order Architaenioglossa; family Ampullariidae; genus Lanistes; species Lanistes nyassanus. The sequence goes on along the minus strand of SMGT01012932.1, from coordinate 95,236 downwards.
CATGGGAAGAGCTCAGCAAAGGGCAGCAGGGTGCAACAGCCACCACGCACAACACAAAAGCTGACTTTCACTTCAACAGTTATGCTGAAACTGTCTTATGGCCTTGGTTCTGGCAGTATCATGCAAACGGCCTCCCCTGAACAGCCCGGACGTCCATCAGGGAGTCTACCACAACTCATAAATATACACCTTAAAGTGGCGTCGACAGGGTACCAGGCACTGGTTACCAGGAATGAACGTTATGCTGTGGCACAGCTGTTGACGCAGGACAGGAGATGGTGGCAGAGGGCCGCGTAGTGAGTATAGTCCCCTGAAAGTTTCCGTACATGCAAGCCTTGTGGCATCTTTCCCTCTCCATCAAACACTTCTACCTCCATCTCCAGATCAGCTTGCTGTAGCCTGAACCGCTTTTCAAGACACTCGTATGCGACTTCCGGGCAGCGGGTGTCCAGCGCATCTTTGATGGCTCGCAGCACGTCATCCACCGTTCGTGTACCGGCTGGCTCCAGCTCAAACAGCCGAGACATGCTGCCTTCTCCAACGCCTGGGTTCCCCACGGCACTGACAGTCTGGAATGAACGTGAATCCCCTCCCATGTTCATAGCACCATCGGCAGAAGGTTTTCCAAAAAGATGCGAGTCAGAACAATTCATGCCCCGAGATAACGGTTCCCCTGAATCCTGATGCGAGGATATTCCAGAATCAAACAAGTGAGAGTCGGAATGACTCACGGAGATGATGCTCTGCCCAAGGACTGACGCCGTGTAGCACCCATTTAGGGGAGACAAGCCAGACGACAGCGAGCCGTCTGCTACAGGGGGAGAAGGTCGTGTCTGCAATGGTGGCAACATCGGGGATGGGAAGGTGCCAGGCAAGGAGGAGCCGTTGGAGCTCAGGGAGGTGTTCGGGCACGATGACGACAACGAACTTGGAGGCAATGTCGGGAAAGCAAACACGTAGTGCTGAGCTTGTGCCATCGCAGCAGAACCAAAAGATGCGGGAGTGATGGCGCTTGCACTGCTCGAACCGCTACTGGGAGAGCTCAGTGATGCAATGTCCATGATCGGAGTCGCATTGGCCAGGGCTGAAAAGTAGTTAGGATATATATCACGGGAATCCTGTGCAGCGTTGAAGCGGCGCGATCGCACTTGTTGGGTAACGTGGGTGGCAGGCTGGTGAGTGGGCGACGTGTTGTGGGAATGTGACTTTGACAGCGCTTGTGGCCGGCCCAGCACACCACTGGCGAGGGACTGCGCTGGTCTGAAAGATGCAGGGTGCGAGAAAGCCTCACCACAGTAACCGTCAGGGCTGGAAATATATGTTGGGATGCTGGCGAGGTTTGTGTTGATGAGGCCAAAACCCTGAAGGAAAGAGTAGGGGTAGGAGCTGATGGCAGTAGAAGGGTTTGCCATGGCAGCAACTGAGCACGGCAGCCCACCCTGTCTGTTCAGTGGCACATCACCGTGGTGAGTGGCAGGGCTTGTCGGGGAAACTGAGTCACGGCCCCTGTCGTCGCTTGTGGTGTCTACGTCCGTCACGTGACCCTGGGTGTCAGTGATGCTGATCTGCGGGTTGCCTGCAAAGGTCCGGTGTCGGACCTCCTGGTGGGAAGACATGCAGTGCGATGCCCTTTTCATAAGGGGAGACAACTCATGGCCCTTGGTGTTCTTCCTATCAGCTTTTCTGGCTGAGCTGCACTCACCTGACCTCCATTCGTCATCTGCCATCTCAGCGTCCTCGGCACCATTGTCTGCATGGTCAGCCATGTCCCCAGCATCCTCTCTGATGGACGTCAGGTTCTGGAACGCTGGAGGGGGAGACGAGCGCTGCAGACTAGCTGGTCTGGAATGCAGCAGGTGAGCAAAGCCCCCAGGTGGCGACTCCGACCTCTGACCTCCGACGCCTGATGGATGGATGGACAAAGGCACGAGGGGCGGTGAGGGAGAGGACGATCCAGACGCGTGTCCTTGATGGTGAATGCCGTGGATGTTGTGATGGTGGTGGTGGTGGTGATGATGCTGGTGCTGGAGCTGCAGTCGCTGCAGCTGTTGCTGGAGGATTGCGGACTGCGTGGCGAGGTCGAGGGGTGAGACAGGACTGCTGCTGACACCAGACACAACACTGGCCCTCATGTAGCTGGGTGATGCAGGCAGCGGTGGTGATGGGATAGGAGTAACTGGCATGCTTCCACCCTGAGAACGAAACATGTCACAACTAAGATGACCCTCTCCAAACAAGAAGCAGCAGCAAAGCAATGCCAAACATCCGTTGTGTGATTTTCAAAGAGCGCAAAGATATTTCAAGAAAAACTCTCCCTCCCCCCTCCAATAAAAAAAACTCGCTCACAAAAGAAACATAAGGCACTTCATAACCCTACCTTCCAATAAATCCACATAAGCCTATATGGACAAAACTAAGCAGCCATTCTTTTAACAAACCCATGCAATTACTCTAATAAGTTTCAAAATAATGATGCAATTAACAGTAACCACTCACTGTTACCTGACATTGCACATACAGCATAGTGTACGAAAAGCAAATTAAAAAACTAAGAGCATGCCCTTAATGATGGTTATAAAATATGCTATTAGGCAACTGAAAGATGGAACAAAGGGACAAGGTTGGTATGAGAAAATCACACTTCAATTGGAGCACAAGAAAGACTATAAAAAGCAAGCATGCATCACATGTCACCATGCCAGCACAAGCAACCAAAACACAAGCGCCCGCATACAAACACTAACTCTCTCATTTACTCGGCCTGAGAAGGCAAAATTAGTTACACGTCTAGCTAAAGTGATCCCAAGTATTACTTCATTCTCAACATCATGATCTTTTAGACATTTTTAGGCATTTTTATGACTGACTCAGTGACTGGTTCCAGTACATGCCATCGCAATACACTTTGTCACATCCTTCTGACAGTGTTCAGACTGTAGTTGGAGCACTCATTTTTGACCCTGCACCAAGCTTAGATATAAAATCCACCACCATCACAGATGCTTGCTGATGTGAACTTCCCAGAATCAACACACACACACACACACAGACATATGGTACTGTAGTATATCATTATAATACAAGCATTTTCACACCAGCCCATGGGTTACAGGAGGTAAAGTGTGAAACAAACCTCATTCTCACAATTTACAATATAAACGCAAAATGATTGGAAAAATTTGATTTAAAGTGTTTCTTCTCATCATTGTGCATAAAGCTATGACTATTTAGATTACAAAAGTCATGATGCTGTCCTGTTCTCTACAGAAAACCACTTCTAAACTGTTTGTTAAAAAGAAACAAATGAAAGTATTGTCAGTTTATCAACACTAACTCATTACTTGATTATTTGGATTGTTTAATGCAAAACTGTTGCTAAATCTAGTCTTCCTCAGATTTTATTAGTAACAGCCTGTTAATTTTCACAGTATATATACTTTTTTTTGTTGTTTCATGCGTAGGTGTAAATGTTTACAACCCAAACTAAAATTTGTCTTGAAAAAATAAAGAATGTGTATTAAGCTGAACTGATAATGAAAATGACGAAAGAGACAACATCTTTGCGTCTCAGATGAATACTGCTGGCGTGACTCCCACACCTGCTTGCATTTATCCAAACCAAAAACACAAACAGGTGTTCCTAGTACCTCCCCTATTCCTTCCCCCTCACCAAACACAGTGCTCTCGATTAGGGTGAAGGTCAGTCCCTGTCGGATGCACACATCACAGAGTGTTTCCACTACATCCTCACATGATATACGTCCACAGGCCTTCAAGCAATCTCAAAAACTGATCTGCGGACTTATGCATGAACTGGACAAATCAAAGTCCCAGACCTCTAACACTGGGGAGAACTAAACAGACACAATTATGATCCTGAACAATCAAGACAGTAACAGTTCACGCATAAAGTCCCTGGCATATCTTATTTAATATTGTGCTGAAACCTGCATTAGCCAGACTTGCCTTAAGTAAATAGCACTAGCATATCCAATGCAAATTAACTGCCAAGAACATATAGGTGCAGTACTTCTGGACTTTTTTTAAACCAAGGGGCAAAATGACCCTCTAGCCCAAAATCAGAGCATAATTTTGTAAAAAGGACAACCTGCAAATCTCCACATCATTCTTCAATTTTTGTGCTTAAATTACCCCCAGCTATATGTTATCAGGAACTCTTGAGGTGTGACACCGAGTCATTTCCATGCATAAATTTAAAACCAAGCAGCTTTATCAAAAGAACGCTAGTGTTAGTGGCAGATGAATGGTGACTCCACTGAGCGCAACAATATGGAGTCCTACTTCATCCCTCGTTTTGGCACTACGGCACCCACAGGACTGAACCTCAATCATTGAACCACCCCCTTTCTTGGCTCTTTTGGCGATCTCATTTTACCCTCTTTTGAGTCCTCTCTCTCTCTCTCCGTTTTGCCTGTATTTTTTCTTTCATTAACCCCTGTGTAACTAAGCTCGCCCCCCCACCCCCCAAGCAAATGGGAGGACCCTTGCTACCTGCCATGCGATTGGCTACAACCGCAGAGGAAGGTCATGATCTGATTGGATATACGCATTACCTCTCTTGTCAGCTACCTTTTAATGTGAAGTCTATCCTGTCCCAGCAATGTCTTCCCACGATGTACAACCCTCTTCACCTTACCTCGCTCAGCTAAGTGCATTTTTTTGCCTTTATCTGTTTTCTGTTTCTGTCTGTGTTTGTGTCGTCCTGACGAAGACTTTATGCCCTGAAACTATTGGCTGTCGGTGCTGTTCATGTAGCTTGGCTCAGTTCCTATTTAACTTTAAAAAATTTACAAAAAAAGAAACTACTCCGTATAACGTTGAAATGCCAAGGACTAACACTTCTGACAGACAAAAGTACTGAGTCAAACTATTTCAGAACTGAGAGAATTCAAAGACATGTAAACAAATGGTTAACATCTTAACAATGAAATGTGTTCCATGTCCTAGATTAAAACAAAATCCTTATAACCAACAGGCAGCAAAACATCTGTCGGATCTGCTGCCAGTAAAATTAAATACACAAGGAAAAAGCAAATACTACCTACTTAATCAATCACTTCAGAAGTAGTAATAATAAATTAATGTGGTTATTGTTTTGGTATGATGGCATGAGCAGAACATTACCGAAGACCATCTGTATGGATGCCAGCATGACTTGCCTATAATGACCGGTATTGCAGTCTGGAAAATGCATTTACATTGTTTAACTAAAATCTGACAATTTACAGCTCTATTCCCCCCCCCATCCCCCCCCTTTCTGCAAAATATACATTCTGGCTGACAGTTCCTACTAAAAGGATTGAAGCTATGCCATCGTTTTTGACAACATTGGTGTAAGTAGTACATTTACAGATTTGGTATTTATACCCTCATTTGCCTTCTTGGTTTTCTGGAACATGTTTGTTCAAGAGTTCTTAGCTCTTGGCTGAATTAACCAATTGGACTGTAGCTTTTATAGGACTAATCTGTGACAAACATCGAGTCCAGTGAAGAAACCTCTGATGGTACATCAAGCTGACAAAGGACAAACAGTGGATACAATTTTTGCACCAGATTTTGTTGTGAGCATGCTTTACATGGTGAGGAAATGAGGGAAGATGGAGATAATGGATGCTGATACGACAGTGGCAGATATGATGGGTGAATAGGATGAGGTATGGGGGGGAAAGATGGCAGGGCAATGAATAAAAAAACTCACAAAAATCCCCTCGGAAAAAAAGGATTCCATAATTGCAGCTAAAATTGATCGATTACACATTCCATACAGCGTACGCGGAACTATGAAACCAACAACCCTGTGACGAGACCTTTTTTAAATACTGTATGCAAAAGACATCATTTCCAAGAACCCGTTTTCTTATAATTGTATCCAGCTGGTGAATAAATCTCCCAAATGCCTGTTGTGAATTCTGTTAAATGGGTCAGTCAGCCTGATTCTCCTGTAGAAAAGCAAATTGTTTCTGTCTAGTAAAACCATACTTTCCTTTAGTGAAAAGCATACTGGCTCTATAGCACCCAAAGCAGGTTGTATATATGTGGACGTATACAAGAGACTGCAAAAGTGCCAATCACTGCGGACTCTGACACTATGTGGGATACAGTACTTGTTATCAAATTAACATTAGGCTTTCTACAGAACACCAGGAAAGGCCTCTCTTTCTGCTCTAAACTGACTTTGTCAAAAACTGAACGTAAAATTAGAGGTAGTAATAGTATTCTCAATGCTTTTCTTTTTAATGAAACCCTGTGAAATACAAGAAGTAAAAAGTTCAGTAGGCTAAAATATCATGTACTACACGCAGCATAACCTCAGAATAACACACATCAAAGCAGAAATGAGAAATTTTGTTGTTGATTAATGCCCAGCAATGTAAATACAGTTAGCATTTAGGAGCAATTCTGCTCTGATAGCTTGGCAGCTGCCAACTGTTGATGCAAAACGTATGAAATAGTGCACAGATGAAATGATTTTAACAAAAAATGGAAAAAAATATACACTTTGCAGTTACACCTGGTGCAAGCTACACCATTAAAAACTCTTTAAATGTTTCCTTACAGTAACATTAAAGTTTAATTTAGTTTGGAGATGACTTCCACAATCTGGTAATGCTCCAGAAAGGCATTTCCTGTGCTCAGAGAGCAAAAGAGTGCATGAAGGGAAGAGAATAACCATAAAAACCTGCACTGAGAGCGGAAGTGAGCGCTGTTGAGTTGTGTGCAGCAATCAGCTGCTGGTGGTGGGAAGGAAGCTGAAGATGGCCAAAGGGGGCACGGCCTTATGCGGCTGCAACACCATCAGCCTGCTGTATCAGGGTCTTTGTCGTCAAGGCAACGTCAACAGTGTCAAAAGAACTTTTTTTTGTAAGCCACTGAAGTGGTCAGCCAGTCCTCAGGCCAGCAGGAGTGATGATGGCACAAAGCATTAACATTGTTACATTCCCGGATATTCTGTCGGATAAGTAGGTTCCACATTCCTACCCAATGTTGAGAAACAAAGGTTGTACCTACTTGTTCTTAGCATTCATTTTTTCTCTTCCTTTCAGTCCCCCCCACCCCCACTCTCTCTTTCTCATACTCACATGCTCAGTAACTCACAAGTATACATACACTTTCATTTTGTCAAAAATTTCAGAGCAATTTTGTTAAAATAATTACATCTATTATGGACAGTCACATCAGTTGACAGTGTTAAGTCTAATCAACGGCTACAGAACACACACCTAGTCAATACCATGCTACGTAGCTGTAACTTCTGCTCTATTCAGCCCTACACTTGTTACTAAAGATGTCTGTACGGCTGTATTGTCTTGTAGGGAGTTGCCAAAAGAAAGGTCTGAACAGCAGAGACAACCGTGACAGTGATGATGTCTGCTTGTAGAATTAGCAACATTTAGCCACAGCTACAGTATTTTCCACATTCTAAAGACACACCTAAAAACAAAATGTTAATGCAAACCTTCAAAAAAGATTTGCCAGATAAAGATGATTTTATTAACATGTTTAAAATGCAATTATCTACTTAAGAATGGGGTATGCCACACTACAAAAATGTTGCCTTTGGACAGTAAAAGCATTTCCAAGCCGACCTCCATGTTCCATAAAAACAGATACTCTATACTCTGTTATACATTACTGTACATTAGCATCTTATCCAACATCAGGGCTCTATCTGTCAAAAGTCTCACATCAATGGTTACCACGGTGACGGTACAGAACAAACCATTGCCATTGTTAGCCTCAGTACCCTGAGCCCAATGATCCCATAAATATGCCCCATAAACAGACAGCTGCCATGCAGGAACAAGACATAATGAAAAGAACAACTGATGCCTGACCAAGTTAAGCACAGAGACCCAGTGGATGATCTAACGACAATTACAAGGAGAAAGTCAACGAGAAATGCACTGAAGCTTCCATCCAACCACTAACAAGGCACATCCCAACTACAGCCACCACTCTTGCAGGCAGCCCGCTACATTCAAACCCACGAAACCAAGTACAGAGCTCGCCAAACCAGCAAAAGTGAAGTAATCCCCAGCATCATTAGTAAAAGCACTAGCCCACTCACAAAACTGTTCGAAGGTACAGATGAAAGCAAGTACAGTGTTGGTTTTACTGAAAGCATCACTTGTTTTATAGCTATTACTGGAATAAGTGATTAAAACAAAGACTGGATATACTAAAATAAAGCTCTTCTCAAAAGTTATTCAAGCCAGTAACAGAAAAACAGTTAACAATTTAAAGCAATGGCATGCGAAATGAACACTACACGTAAACACAACAAAAAAGTACGCAACAGATATCACTGTCCATATGTAAATAAATAACAATTTTTTTTTCAATTTTCCACTAACTACGAGGGTAGTTCTATCGTCCCTCCTCCNNNNCCCCCCCCCCCCCCCCCCCCCCCCCGCAACTTTTTTGTAATGAAGACTAATCTTTAACGTCAGCTTGTAATTATAAATCAATATCTGTGTAAAAACATGGCAAAAAAAGGAAAAAGGACAAGAAACAGAAAAAGCACATGCAGTAAAGAAATAAGGAAGGAAGGAAGGAAGGAAGGAAGGAAGGAAGGAAGGAAGGAAGGAAGGAAGGAAGAAAGAAAGAAAGAAAGAAAGAAAGAAAGAAAGAAAGAAAGAAAGAAAGAAAGAAAGAAAGAAAGACAGACAGACAGACCATAACTTACAATATAAGTGACAGGATACATTTATATGGCTTCAAAGAAAGTCATTCTAATAGAAAATCTTTCGATGTTTACAGTCACCTGCCCAACGAATGCAAGCATTTAGACCAGTGTTTAGCCACCCTAAAGAAACTGAAAAAAAAGTTGCTACAAAAGACTTTCAGGCATGGCCATGAACCCTCTTTCTCACCTGCAGTGATGTCTGCAGTCGATGCAAGGTGTGTTGCTGCTGTAGCTCAGCCTGGCGCTCGGCTGCCACGCTGGGCACTTGCATCTGTAACGTCAGTCTCAAGTGACATTTCACACAAAATTTCGGAATCATTACATCTCCCCTGCTTCCCCTATCTGAATTCTTTAACATTTTCTTGCCTTTCACCATCATAAAATGCTGTTATTCCCTTTCTGGTGAAGTATCATAGACATTAATGATAAACACTTTTTCTCTTCCATCTCATTTCCAGCGGACTCTGGATATTTTACTCTCTAAATGCCTGGTGGATGGGGGGGGGGGTCCACAGGATGCAGAGAGCCCTTGCTTAAAACCAAGAACTGTACTTGACAAAATGAAGCATTTTTCCCAATCGCCAACATCCAAATCCTTAATTTAGCTGACTGCATTTTATCGAGGTTGAGCTAGGGACCTAGCTGCAGGTCACGCGCCTCGAGGAAATGAGGTCCAACAATTTGTCTCTGGTTACTTCCCCTGACATGATAACTGCTGCAATAGGCGCATTCATTTTTCTAGCCTAGGACCCACATCTGAACTTGCTACATCACACCCGCACCACCACTAAAACTACATTACTACTACTATCACGTCATCATCGTCACCCACGTCTACCTGCAGTTCTTGGTGCTCCAGCTGCAGCTGTTTCAAGCTGCTGTGGCTGCTGTGCCGAGAGGAGGGGCCCCCTCCCCCACTACCGGCAGTACTGGGCGCTGTGCTTGAGATGGTTTGGTTGTAGATTTTCTCCAGGTGTGCCTGATGCTTCTGTAAGCCGGCAACCCCATCGCTGGCCCTCCGCACAGGGGAAAAGCGCTCTGAGGGCAGATGTAAAGAATGCAGGTCCTTGAAAGAGTCTCGTGCTGTACAAGAAAACAGGAAAAAAAAATATTAAAAAAGTAATTAATAACAAGAGATGCACTTGATTTGAAAAGAAACTACCATCAGAAACTCCACTAACTCATATTTTATATAGATTAAAAAAAAAACTCCATTATAATCTTGCAAGCAAACCATCTCATGGAGGTACAACAATTTCAGGGCATCTTTAATTATGTTTCTTGATGGAGCCGGCTGCCATGGTCAACCCCAGCGCTTCTCCACACAACAAGCAGGTGGTTCCCAGAGCTTACTCAGGATTACATCTATTTCTGTGCGTGGCTTTCATCCTGGATTAACTGCCATCTATGGATAATTTCCACCAGGTGTTATGGATTACAAGTGCTGCAAGCAGCTGTAATAGCGGAGTGTTTGGTGCTCCCGGAACGTTTGCAAGATGCTGTTTACATTCAGCTGGTTATGTAAATCAACACAATCTTCCACACAAAATCAGCAACAGACGGATCTCAGGTAAGAAAGATTTTTTTTCGTATATTGTTCTTTAAAACTGTGTTGGAATCATGTTTTTATCACTAATACTTTTTTTACGATTTTTCAAAAATCGTCCTAAATCGTCAAAAACGCTCGGATTCAAGCAACTGTCATGCACTGTAGCTCTACGGGGCAACCGAGTTCAATCCTCACTTCTGTCCCACTTACTGAAATCCCTGATCTCTACCTTCGTTTTCAAATGCCCATGAGACATGTTTAAAAATACACCTATATGTTGTAAACAGTGTGCTTGTAATCTATAACAACTATAGACTCAAGTGTCAAGGTCATTTCTACTCGTATGCCTAAAAGCATGTGCATAGGATCATGCCAACACATGCATGTATCCCTCACCTGGTGTACGTTCTGCTGGTGACAACAAACCTCCCCGCCGATTCCGAATAGGATGCAGAGAAAGTTTCTGCTGTAGTTCTTCTGGTATCTCGCGGATGGGATTTGCAACAGCTAGGGTGTGACGCTTACCATAGCCTCGCATTGTGAGATATCTGTCAATCAAAATTACATTACAGCCTCGTTAATGTTATTGATTGCACACTTTCCATTTTGTATCTCTGCTTGCTGGCAAACTCCGTGATAATAAGCCTACAATAACAAAGGGGTTGTAATGTTCTGGAATTGTAACACAAATCCAGCAGAAACCAAGCACAGGTTGCTTTCACAGAACACCAAGATATCATTGACATTTATGCATCCAAATGTCCCCGCAATTTTTCTTTCAAATGTGTGCTTGTAAAGGCACAAGTACGTACAGTGCTCACACATGAACACACACATCCACATACATACATGCCTGCATGCAAACAAACACACATACAAACTGCAAACAAAACTGCAAGTGTTTCAATGTAACTGACCTTTGAACTGCATCAGGGTCTGGTTCCTGGTCTGAGCTCCCATCCTCTGCCTCCTCCACCGTGATGGAGGTGTGCAGCGAAGGAGTCGGCAGGGGAATGCCGGTCGGGGAAAGGTTTGACTGCAGACAGAAGAAAGAAGCAATTAATAGACCATTTGTTTAACAGCTTTTAACCTCCGTTGGGCTACCCCGTGATGATGTCTCACCTACAAATACACACAAAAGTAGAGATAGTTAAAATTCCACAGAATATAGCCAAAGTTACACTTGTTTCTTAAATTTAAGAAAAAAAGCATTAATTTAATATGCTGAAGTCTTCAGCCTACTGTTTCTATCATCATCTGCAATAGTGTACACAACAATGCTAATGACATGACACGGTATGAAAATAAAAACCAGATGTGCATATGTTTTTGACGGAGAGAGATGTCCACTTGTTAGAAATGGAAACGAATTTTTTTTTTAATTTAAAAATTTTTCTCATACTTCACTGGGACCAATTTTGTTAACATCAACAATCATATCACCATGTTTATCCCCCAGACAGAACATCAATAGTATGCACATGTACATAAATCATGCTAGAGAGGTTCAGACATCAAGAAGTTCCGAAGGTTCAAGATGGCCTGGCAATGCCACATTTTGTTTGGTCACCTGGTTCAGATGGAGGCCATCGTGGCTGCCGTGCTGGCTGTCGTACATCAGGCGCTGGAAATGCTGAGAAAACAGTTGGATGTTGGCACCACCATCAGATGCTCGTCGGCTGAGATTAGAACCTGAAACAGTAGCCAGCTTCTTCACTTCACTGATCCTGGTACATGTAAGAAAGAAATGCAACACACACTTCTATTCACTTTGTATCTCTGCACTTCCAAAACATAATATAGCGACAAGGTGAAAGATTATACTACAAATTTTTGTTATTTTTCACTGGCATGTGAAATGCTACAAATGTACATACAGGTAAAAATGAACAATTCTGGGTCCCAAAAAATGGGATTGTTTTAAAAGATGATTAAAGGAAACTCAGGTAGCGAGGGTTTAAATCTGAAAGAGACATGCCACTTGTGACAACACAAGCCCAGCACCAGAACTCACATTGTGCTAATGCTGTAGGTGGGTGCAGAAGGTTCTGGTCATACATGGCCATCATGTACTGTGGAACGGTCGTCACGGCCACCGGAATGTGCTGAGGCAGGTTGGTTTCTGGCAGTGCTACAAAGGGGGGCAGCCCAAGTGCAGGCAGGTGAGGGTTGGCGATGATGGGCTGATGATGGGCTAGTTTGACGCGTGCATCTTCAGGCGATTCATGCCGTGGGTCACCCACACCCACAGTATGTCGGCGCATCGCCAGGTAACGTGCCAGAGCTTCAGGTGAGGGTTCTTCGTCAGAGTCAGACTGGTTGTTGTCTTCAACCTGAGGCTGAACCAGAAGAAGAAAGATGAAGAATAAACTTTTCTAAATCTGGTAGTAAGAGTTTTACTCACTGTGCGAGTTCTAATTATAATATTACAACCATACAAAACAAGTGTATTATCTCGCACAGGAAAACTGTGACACCTGTTTCGCTAAAAGTGACACTGAAAACTACTCTTTAGATAGTTACACCTTTCTGAATAAACTCCTCAAATAATATCTTTACTTTGAAGCATCTCCACTTCACTGAAAAACATATATTTAGTAGGCAAGGCAAGCACAACGATACTTGTGCATTCGTGCACACACACAAACACCGGCAAAAATTCAGTCATTCAGCAAATGGTCTGAAACAACAAACATTTCCAGAATAGCAATGGGAAACAGAATATGCAATTTCATCGCTACTAGAATGGAACCACACTCAATTGTACAGCTAATAAAATGCTCAATGTGTTAGGCTTGAGTTCGTCACTAGAGTAGCAGGAACATTCTCTGCCCGATGGTCTTGACATTTAACAGAAAGCTTACCAAAACACTGGTATCACCATACTGCACTGGGTCCATGGCAGATATATGAGTAGCCATAATGGCAGCCGAGGGGTCGTGTATCTCCACAGGCACTTCGACACGCTCCACTGCACATGAAGCAAAACAACAGGTGAGCAGATCTCATTTGCAGCCTACCTGAGCTTGCTATTTGTGGTTCAACTCCTGTAATCATAGGTGCCTGATTTGTGTGTGTGTGTGTGTGTGTGTTCACTTTTTAATGTTGCATACAGACTGCAAGACACAACACAGCCAAGTACCTGTCAGTACATTGTCATTGCGCTGCACACTGAGGTAACCTTGAACTAACATCACCTCAAGAACCTCTGACTCTTCTCAATATGGATTTTATTACCAAGATACTTCTGTCTGTCGGCAATGACTTTGTATGCTCAAAAAAACTTTGAATTATCTTTAGACTTGCTGCTTCCAACCACAATGTCACTCTCAAAAAAAAAAACTTCTATTAGTAATAATATTACTACTGTGCAAAAAGTATTTGTTTATAATTAAAACATCACATGCTCACAACTGGCACAACCACAGAAAAGCAGGACAACGGAAGAAAACCCCCACTGACCAACACCAGTAGTTATGCTAGATCGTCGCTCTGTTCGAGTCAGGATGGGTAAGTCTGGCAAAGGGTGCATGGTGGCAGCAGCCAGCATCTGCGTGAGAGCTCGAGGATGTTTCCGGCACTTGTCCAGCAGAAGATGATACGTGGCACTGTGGTGGTCATATTTGTCTGCCTGAACCGACTGCAGAGAAAACGAAATGGGTCAGCCATCTAACACGCACAACAATGAAATCAGCAACACTCGTACACGTAGCAGATAATGCCAGTGATGATGACTGTAATAGTATTCAAAACAACTACTGCTTCTTTGGTGTTGTTATGCCAAGACAGCAACTAACATCATATCACGGCAACCACCCTGCCCTGGCAAGAAATGGGAAGGGGAGAAGCTGGACAGCTCTGAGGTACAGCTTCAGACTCGGGTGTTGAAGGTTTCAGGTTCGAATCAGGAGTGGCCAAAATATCCTGAAGTTAAACATAGCACAAACTCCATCGGTGGCCATCCCCTGAATAATAAACTGCCTTTCTGTGCTGGTTATCTTCCTGCAGCTATCGGTTCACTTAACACGTCAAGGCACAGCTTCGTTTAGCTCTTTCAATTCTTTTGAGCAGTATATATTGAAAGTATTGTGGAATGATGATGTCTAAAAGAATTCTGGTTTTCAACACTAAGCATTTATAACAGTCTACAAGGGATCAAGGAGAACAAAGGTAGTCAGAAACTACAATTTTTTTAATTAAAAAAAAACTCCTTTAAACTCTACCAAATCTATCCTCTGGATGAAAGAGGTCGTGCTTTTGGCAGCCAACAATAAAATCACAGCACAAGAACCCTCGTGTCTGCGAGGCAAAGCCGTGCTACAAGTACCTCCAGCGTGTGCTGCCTGTCAAGCCCCAGGCTGGTCATCGAGCCCAACACCTGTTCTCGCAGTGCATCCTCCACCTCATCCTCCACAGCGGCTGGCTGGGAGGGGTCCGCACAGTGCTGCCGCAGGAGGGCCTGAAACTGCCTGTCTTCCTCCTCCTCCCCTGCCGGATGCATCCACCTGTGGTTGATGATCTGGTCCATCGTGATGCGGTTTTTCCCCTCCACAACCAGCATGCTGCGTATAAGGTCCTCACACTCTGGGCACACCAGCACAACGCCTTTACAACATCTGCTGCATGCCAGTCACATCCAAACAAGAGCATTTGTACAGACAGGAGAAGGTGCCACAAAAACAACCATTAATTGTACAGGCTGTTAATGTGTTACAAACTCTTTGTGCATCACCAAATACAAAGAGGAATCCAGGATCCCCCCACCCCCCACCCACCCACCCCAAAAAAGAGGGGTAGGGAGCATGGGTCCTTTCTAAAGGACAAATACGGCCACTCAAATTTAAATGGGATCCAATCAAACTAAAAGCCTCTCCACCACTCCTGCTATTTCTCTCTTTATTTTGCTGTTAGTGTTGGTGTATGTCCACTTTCCTATCATTCTTTTACTGCATAGCCAACAAACTACAAACTTATGGGGTTTTTCTTTTGTGATTTTGAAAATTAATCCACTTTGCAGAGAAACAAAAATACATATAGTTCAAGCATTTTAAAGCTGAAACCTAGAAGGAAAAATGAAAAAGAAATTATGTTTACATAACTTCAATGGATTTTTTTTCTGGTGCCAACTCTTTTCTTGTTTTTTTTTGGATTTGCAAATCATCTGAACTGGACATCAGTGACACAAAATCAACAAGTTGGATTGAGATTTGGGATACAGACCCACTTTCCTAACCTTCATAAAAAAATTCTTAGCGCTATTGCTGTTTCTTGCTGCCTGTTTCATTTGCATCATCCTCATGATTAATTTGTGTGTTACTCATCGTTGCAGTAAAGGAAAAATCAAACACTGATGATAACTTTTTTTAAACCTGGGGAGGGGGGGGGGACCAATGTGTCGTTCTTTGGTGCTATTCTCACCTGTGGACATGAAGAAGGGAATTCGAAATTTCCCGCTAAGAACACGGCTTCGTAAAGATTGCAGTGTGGTGCCGTCGAAGGGAAGTGCACCACACACCAACACATATAATACCACACCAAGGCTCTGAAATCGTGAGGAAATTTACAACATTAAAAAACTGTTTTTGCAGCTCCTCCCTCACCATTTTTCATCTTTCTGTTACCATCCTCCCCTGCCCCCCCCCCCCATATCTACATCAAAAAGCTTCAACATAATGAAATACACTAAGTCATGATGGGGAAGTAACTCCAAAAATAACAATCCCCACTCCTTTTCCAAAATAGCGAATAAAGAAGGAGTGATAGGCACCCTAAATCCTAATGAAACTTTGCCATTTTGGCGTCAGCTAAATCACTGTAATTCCATCTTCTGACATGGGGTTTTCCTGAAAAAGCACTGCAGCTTCACCCCCACCCCCCCCCCCCCCCCCCAATCTTCAATAAAAGGTGTCTAGACTACGACAATAAGCTAAAACTATATCGAACAAAGTGGTTAAGACTCAAATGGTGTGCGTTTCGATAGTAGGTGGGGCCATAGGAGGTGGGTAGAGGGGAAGGCCTATATATCAACAGGAAGAACACCAGACCACATGATGGGAACCCACTGTACACGCAAATTTCTCTTAAGCCTAACGGTTCAGACTGGTCACATTTATCATTTTACATTAAGTAGTTGCAGCTTCCACCTGCAAGCATAACCAGCCCTAAACAAAGGATATGTTTTTTCTCAGACAGGGCGACTGACTACTTCTGTACTAGCTTTCGGATCATCCTATAAAAGATAAGTGCAGAGAGGTGGCGCTAGTTTCTCAAACACCATGCCAAGCCAAAGGTTAATGCTGCATTCAGCAATCCATGCACACTGTTGACAAACGGTTTACACTTTGCATTGATGAGAACAAAGACAGCTTGTTGGCTGCACTAAGGCTGTGCCAAAGCATTAAGCATCCCATGCCAGTGAGGCTTTAGCCAGCAGACGCCAGCACCTAAGATTTTTTTCACAGGTCTGCAAATGGGTGGGCATGTGTTAAGCAACAGTCCACATTGAACACTGTAAATGTTCAACGTCTTATCATTCAGTAAGGGCTCTAGACCATCTACACTTAAAAAGAAATGCAGAGTCCAGATTTTTTAAAAATTAGCATAAACTATAATCTATGAATCACACAAATTTTGTTTGCATTCGATGTGCATGCATACAGGCAGGTGTTTGTTGATCCTTACCCATATGTCCACTTTGGGTGCATCATATTCCCGACCCTCAAACAATTCCGGTGCAGCATATGGTGGACTGCCACACCAAGTCTTCAGCTGCGAGTTCGGCGTGAAAAAGTTGCTGAAGCCAAAATCTGTGTCCAAGCAGGAAGGAACGAGATTAGATCTTTAGAGGTTTATTGCCTTTCTAAGCAAGACCAAGGATTCAGATCTCATTTTTCTTCATTCAGTCAAATATTCAACAGCCTCACTCTCACAAGACTTACTCATTTGACACTTAAAAAAGTAATTGGAATGGATATGACGCTGGAAAAAATCATACAACTTAAACTTCAAAGAAGGATAAGTAAGAGCTGATGATAAACTTACTTCTCTGTCAGGCCCAAATCACTGCCTTAATTAACTGACATTCTGGATCAGAGCTAATTCAAGGGGATGCGAAGATAAATCAACTTGATTTACCTACGGATGTCTCTAATTCTCCTGTGGCTGGAAGACTGACCTGCAATCTTGATGTTTAGGTTGGCGTCTAGCAGGAGGTTTTCAGCCTTCAAGTCCCGATGCACAACATGGTGGCTGTGGCAGTATGACACTGCAGACACAATCTGTCGGAACTTCTTTCGCGCCTCTCGTTCGTTCATACGCCCATGGGCCACCAGGTGATCTGCAACCCCACAAGCACACGGGCTATAGACTTCAGACACGATGCACAATCTAAACTGTTGAACTCTGAGAAATATTTCTTCTGCAATTAAATAGCTGCAGTGGTTGGGAACAGGCTTTACATTTGGTGTTTTATCAACTAAAATGCAAAAATGCTGTCTTAAGTGCCTTTCAGTCAATCACTGTCACTGACCAGTTATTATAAGATATTTTTCCGGGTCAAGCTTCAAAGGCCTAACCTGCGGACTTCCAAACTGAGTATCTCACATGTGAACCAGCCCCATAACTGACAGAAATCCTGAGCCGTGCACTGATTACTATTTTGTAATGAACTACTTCCTAATATTTCTTTTCTGGTGTGTAATTTAACCATGTTGTGCATGCACAGCTACAAAACAGAATTCACAATATCCAGGATTTTTTAAACTGAAATAGTCGTGGTACCAGTTGCAAGTTATGTTAATCCAGACACCCAACATGTTAATCGATGTACCCGATTCACTTTGTTTAAAAACAAACCATTAATTGAATAATTGGGACTTTAGGCTTGAAAGACCTGAAAAAGAGGTTCAGTTATCTTATGAATGCTGTCCTTTGCTCTAACCCTCCCTTCTCGCTGGGAGTATCCCCTTCAGACATTACAAAGGCCTGGGTGTATGAACCACACAAACAACTGCACTGTTGCACAGATGCATGCTGTCAAAAGGGGTATGGCCACATATCCATTGACACACAAATGCATACACACACATGCAATCACATGAATAACCCCACAAACATTTCTTGCACGCACGCGCACGCACACGCATACATTCACAGCCCACACAATTCCACCTACGTACACATAGCCCACCCCAAAAACGTGCTCAAATTTCACACAGATGCATAAGCCCACAGACCTTCACTCGTGCATTTTGAGAACTCAAGCCTTTCTCCCTCAGGTGAAATCTTCCCCCTCCCCAACCCTCCCAAAATCTCTCTCACACACATATACACCGAGCAATGTACGCACGAGCATGTGAAATCTCCCCCCTCCCCAACCCTCCCAAAATCTCTCTCACACACATATACACAGAGCAATGTACGCACGAGCGCACGCCATTCAATGCGATGAGTCACTTCAAACAAAACACGTTCCCCCCACCCACCCCCACCATGCCAAGGCGACCCTCTGGCCACAGCTAACCTTTCCACGTGTCGGACCAACCACACCTTTTAACAGGCAAACCCGCTTATAATGTGCGCCAACCGCCCACTGACGTGCGAGTCCAACGCCCAACTCTGTCTAGACCTCAAAGGCGGATTTTTTCGTGGGCGTACGGGGGGTTGGGGGGAGACGGGTTGAAGCGAACGTAATACTGGACGACTTTTCAAAAGCAGCGAGCATCAGTTGAACAACAATCACGCGACCCACATGATCTCAAATGATCAGCGTACGATTAGTATCTACTGCACCGAACACAATGCTTCGTCTTGTCATGGTGCTTAGAGTGCTTTACCTCCCCCATCTCCTCTCCCTCCTCAACAAGCGACAACGAACGGAATCGTTAATAAAATGTCACCAGTCTGATCAGCCGCTTCGCTCCCGGACGCACGCACTCAATGACGAACAAGGGCAATGCTGGACCGACCGACTGCACGTTCGGCGGCCTCAAGCACGCGCGCGCGCGCAATTAGCCCCGCTTCTAACCTCTGTTCTCCCCCACTCCACCTTTGCCCGCGAGCATCCCGCTCTGCCCAGGTGGTCGGTCTGCACTGTTAGATGTCGGCAGAGCGTCAACCCAAAATCCACCCCCTCCCATCTTCACACGTAAAATGTCGAGAGGTCAGGTGTGTCTTCAAGACGATTTTGAAAGTGCGGCCAGACGTGTCCATAAATATGTTCTGATTAAATTCAACCCGCGGCAGAAAGAAAAAGAAACACCACACAACTATACGTCCCATTTCCTCCTGCTGCTCCTTATCGTCGTCAGGGTCATCATCAATATCGTCTAAGTCGTCATGACCACTGGGCCCGCCAAGATCTGGTTGCTTACTTTTGCCCGTTCCACTCAGATATATCCTAATTTAAATAGTTTCCAAACAAGCAAAATCTTTGTGTTCTTTCGCATTATTCGAGGAAACCACGATACGTTAATCAGCCACCATAATGTAAGAATGTTACCTTAACAACATCTTAAAATCCCGTTTCGTGTTGTTTTGGCCTCGGCCTCCGCCAAAGATAGCATTTTTTTTAAACCACTTGGATGCCGTTTTATTTCTACCTGTTAGAACACGTTCATACTTATCTCTCTCATCTCCTCTGTTGCAAGGTCTGAGAGGAAAAGGAACTATGTTGCTTCCAATAGCAGGTGATAGCAGGTGTTTGTCGGAAAACAAGGAGCACCTTGTCTACTGTCCGAATGAGGAAAGAAGTTACGGTTGAAGGAGAGGGCTAAAAGAACGGGAAATTTATTTCTGCTGCCTCTTTTTCCTGTTCAGGCAGTCGATATTCATCTGGCTGGGTCTACAAATACAGATTATTTACCTCGCGCTGTAAACACAGAAGACCCGTAACGAGCCGCTCGCACCTGATAAAGGGCTGTACACGGCCACTGGCGCGACCTCACAAATCAGGTGTGTATGCACCGACTCGTGCATCCATGCACCAAAGGGGCCCGACCGTGCACGTGACTGCACACGCGCAGCCCTCGGTAAACGTCCGGCTGGGAAAGGACCCCATCTATGATATCGATCAGTTCGGCAAAGCGTCCCATCTACGTCTACGTCAAAGCTCAACTCGCGCGTCAGCGAACGTCATACCCACCCCCACTCGCCCTCTCCCACCCCATTCTTCCTCTCCACCTCGCCGCCTGCCGCCAGTCGTCCTTACCCCACCCCCAGCCGGCATCCAAAGCCAATCGACTGTCAATTTCCTCACCTTTAGCGAGGACACCGGCGACATTTCACGGACGTTTCCACGCTCTCCTCTCCCCCTCCCACCCCCACCTCCTGTTCTGGTAGAGGAGGCGTCGGTTCCAGAAGCCCCTCCAGTAAATCACGGCACGGGCATCAGTTGTAATTAGCGAGCGATGAGATCAGGTTAAAGGCAGGCGATGTCAAACTAAATGCCGCGACACTCCGAGGACCTTTTTCGCAGTCTCGCTAATTACGTGACATGACACACACTGCTTCCGTACTGACAAAGAAACTCTTTTTTCCCCCTTTTCGCGATTTCTTTTTTGTCTTTAAACAACACGGTCGAGGCAGGGAAAATGAATGGCCTTATCTCCGTCTTCATCTCTTCCTGAAGGCAAACGCGAGGCCCATTTTTCAAGAAAGACTACAGTCGCGCCTTGTTTTCTTAATATCAACAACAAACAAACAGGAAGATGACCTTTCCCCGCCAGTGGTTGTAACATACGTTTGCTACAAAAAAACCGAAAGTTGCAAAAAAGAAACGTACCCGAGCCAATAAATCTGCTGGAACTTTTCAGATTTAAACAAGAAGTTAAAATGTTGACGGAACGGACAGGTTTACAGGACAGGATGACAAGCTCAGAAGACAGCAGGATCGACACAGACCAGCGTTCGCGGCGATCGATACATTCGAAGGAGGAGGGCGGGAGGGGAAGGGATTTCTCAAGAGCAGGAAGGCATTTAAGTAGTAAGAATTTTAAAATGAAATATATATTTTAAAAAAAGCTGGAGCGGTCGGCCTAGGAAGACGATCTGCTATAGCCAGGTCAGCGCAGAACTGTCTTCAGGTCATTAGTGGCGCCAAGCAAGGCAGCCAGGCTAGATCTAGCCCGCTCGTGGCGAGGGCAACCCGGCTGCTGCCCCTCCTTACTCCCCCCACCCCGGCCGCCTCAGTGGGCACCGGTTTGCGTCACTGGGCGAACGGAGTGCAGCCAGGAAACGACGCTGAACCAGCAACAGGACTAGCACGATTCGTGCTGACGAAGACAGACTAGATGATAAACCCTGGCTGGCAGCAACATGTACACTGGCTGCATCAAATTCATCTGCGCACGTGCAAACTAAATAACTGAGCGAGCGAGCAAGTTACTGAGTGATGGGTGCAAGACTGTCATGAAAGTGGGGAGCGGACGGACGAAAGGAAAGAAGGAATGCAGGTTTCTTGTATATGCACGCGCGCGAGAGCGAGCAAGAGCGAGACTGCCCGCGCGCGTTTGCGCGCGACTGTACGTGAAAGAAAGACAGACATCCGGAGCTGTGGGGGTAGATGAGCGACTTAGTCCGCGAACACGTGGGCGCGCGTGCGTTATTGCTGTTAACAGCCTGCGTCTGTCACATACCGCCCGTGCAGCCAAGTGCCACAAAATGTGCACGGCTGCGCCAGGAGAGGTGCCTGTCGAGTGAATACCTTCCCGCTACTCATAAACACGTCTGGTTTGTACTAGCCGACACCTTCTAGCATACCAGTCGAGCCCATCGAAGTGTATCTACCCTACTAATTTATTTAGCAAATAATAAACGTACTATTTGCTGAGAACAGAGAACGAACGTTTGCTTGTGGTAGATTCTTGTATCGAAGACCTTTCCTCGGAAGTCAATTCACTGTAAGTAGTAAGTGGGTCTTTCTTTTTTTCCTGGGGTAATAATAATTATCTAATATTTATAAAGTGCCTATCCTTCATCTAGGCGGTGATAGACAAAGTATAACACATGCACAAGCACAATCGCGCACACAGGGGTGGATGGGTGGGAACAGTAAACTGGTTCCTGATCTATTTCCGCAAAAAAAAAAGGTCAAAGGTATTCGACAAGATACGCCTGGCTACTGTTAAACATCAATCAACAGTGAACACCGCATGGTGGAAATCATTTTCTATGCACTTTAGCGCTCGCATTACCGCCATTTTCCATTCTCAAAAATCCATGCGTCTGTTTGAACACCCGACCTTTTCCAAAGGGCGCTCGGCACTGCCAGAGACGCGACGTCACTAGCCCATGCAGCGGTTACTTCCCCTGCAGACTTCAAAGGAGTTCGCGTCCTTGCCCGCCACCTGCGTGAACGCTGACAAGTTTTTTTTCTCTCTCTCTCTCATTTTCTGAAGACAGTTCACCACGGTAACGAGACATGTTCAGGTAACGACATCGGAGACCTTAGATCTGCAGGTCCTTGACGTCAAAGTCTCGACAGCAGCTAGGCAAGCGCCCGTCTGGTGTCGCATTTCATGCCCATTACACGGTAGAGGCGCCTCGTAGCGGAGGGTCAGGTCAGTCGCCAGAGACTGGAGGCATCGCATCGCCTGATGATCATTTTTGAGGCTAGAGTGTTCTGGCCTCAAGAAGTGAGTCACTCTCTAAAAGAACTCCCACCCCAAACCCAGCCATGATGAAGCCTAAGCTGCTGACCCAGCGTTGCACCTCAACACCCACCCACCCACCCCATTTTTCTGGCCGGGAAGACGAGTCTTTCTTGCGCCTTTTGTGTTCTGTGAATGTTCGGAACAAGACTTTCTGGCCAAATGTACTTTTCACGAAAGCTTTGCTGAGTTCCGACTTCTGACTTCGATTTTCTTTTTGTTTTCGTGAGTTTTTTCTGTGTCTGGTTTTTTTTTCGTTGGGGAGGGGGGGTCTGTGTAAGGAATGCTAAAACCCCCCGAGCGAGAAAATCGCCGATTGCTAGCAAAATCATGAACCTTTACCCCTGCCATTTCCTCCAGGACTGTGTCCCGTACCCTCTAAGCCTCTTGTTTATGCAGGTAAATAAAGTGTCAGACGGTGCCGTGCTAATAAACAACAATCAAGAGTTCAAATTCACGGACCGTCTCTCCTTCCTACCATCCCCCCCCCAGCCCACCCCCCCACCCCGACAATTCGTCTTACTCTTTCCTATTCGGCCCCCGTTCTCATCAAATACATTCAAGTAGTTTATACCACAGCAGTCACACGCTTTGACTAGGTCGCGCGGAAACGGTCATACTAAATCACATGCAGCAAAGATTCTATCTTATATCTATCGTATTTCCGTTCCCCCTCCACGTCTACTCCGCAAACCTCTTGTGACAGATATCCCGTCTGCGCAGGAAAGCTGCGTTTCCGACGAAAATTAAACTGCATTTGTATAGCAGGCAGTTCTTTGTCACTCGTTTTCAGTTGACACTCCAGGTGTGTGAGGCCGAGCTAGCAGTGCACGCTAAATAGCGAGTTAAGCTCGGTGTACTACCTGAGACCTCGGACGAAAGTCTAGGACCTCGCCAAAGTTCGGGAAAACCATATTCAACAGATTTTGTCGGTCCGCAAGAAAACTCCAGGTTCTTGCAGTGTGCGTCTTCCATACAGTCGCCATCCTCGCGTTTTCTCAACCAAAAAAAAAAAAGCACGCGAGAACAGCACAATGATCTGCGCCACCCAAAAATGTGTCAAATGAGGAAATAAACATATACATTATGAGTAAATACCAAGTTTACAGCATATCTTCTTTCTGTAAAGGAATATTTCTGAGCCGTGTTATACGTAGTCTCTCAGGCGATGACTACAGCAAAACTGTGATAAAAGCTGAGTTCAGTCGTAAAGCATCAACGCGTTCTACCTAATCAGAAGTGTAAGTTACAGTGACGTCAAATATCTTTATAAAATTATATGCCTTGCAATTTAATTGTACATATTACGCTTTTTGCGTGCTTCATATAATGACAGAACGGAAGACAAAAATATGTAATCGTGCATTCTGACAAAGCGCTGACATCGCGATCTTTTAATAATGAACGGTGAGAACCTTTAGCGAACAGAACTCATTCACAGGCTTCTATTCAGCATGTGGTGCGCTGGCTGTGAACGTGACTTGCCTGGCGCCATCCACCGCCCGCAGGTAAAGTCATGCTGATTTGGCGCATTCCACGAAGCTACGACTTCTCAATGTGCATGCAACATTCACGACCGCCGCCACAACCACGCCTTCTCACCTTGCGGGTACGACACCCTGCCGCTATCTCTCAGTCAACGAACTCAAATCTGTTCCAACTTCCCTTGCTCTCACTCTCAATCCCACGCGTATATATATATATAAAATGTATTATATGTACAAAAAGATAAAACGTCCCACACGTGTGTATATATAATGTATATGTACAAAAAGATAAAACGCCCCACACGTGTGTATATATAAAATGTATTATATGTACAAAAAGATAAAACGTGTCCTACACAGACACTGAGCACTCACTGATACTCTCATACATATCGAAACGCTGAACCCTTTAATTAGGTCGAAGATGTATTAATGACGTTTTGATGTAGGCAAAGGGGTTGAGGGTAGTGTGATATGACGTTTTACTGATGCGATTCGAAAAAAATAATAATCTGCATGTAAACAAGGCCCCAGTAATAAACCTTCTACCCGTTCTGAAAAATGCGTCACATGACCTGCTGTCACTTCGACTAAAGCAGACTTATAAAAACTCGTTTTCCGCTCGGCCACTAAGCTTTTTCTTCTTTTCTTTTTTTTTTCTTTTTCTTTTTTTTTTTTTTTGGTTTTTCTAGCTACTTTTTTTTGGGGGGGGCAGCAGCTAACAGCCGATCCTTTTTTTCAACCCATTATAAGCTTTGAATCAGCTCGTGATCGTAGTTTCTGAACAATTCTAAAATAAGCATAACAGTTTCAAGCATTAAAAAAGAAGCCAGACACGCACAAATGTCTCCTTTAAAAGCGTACGCTTTCACTTTTTCAAACCCTTTTTTTTTTAAAGTTCGCTGCCAGTAGCCAGGCAACCGAATAAGACCTAAACTCTACAGGAGATTCTACATGCTTGCGAGCGGTCCCGGCTCCTCTCGGACTACGCAAGAAATGAAGAACCAAGTCCCAAGCAAACAGCCCTGCCGGTGACCTTGTCCGCGAGGTTATGCCCCGCGAGGTCATGCCCCGCGCGGGGTATGCCGGTCAGTGGTGTTAATGTGCATTACGGCAAGACGCGCTGACGCCCGTGTCTTGTCAATTACGGCACAAGCTCACCTCGCTGTGACGCACGCCGACCGAGGGCAAGGAAAGGACGGGGGACTGGGCATGCGCAAAGCGACGAGGTGGGCGGGGGAGGTAAACAGAAGGTAGGCAAGGGGATTTTTTAGACGGCGACGGACGGATGCGAGGGGGTGCGGGTTGGTGGGGGGCGACATGGAAAACTAGGATTAAAAGGACACTTCCTGAAGTGCAAACGAACCACTAACGCGTGTGGAGCGAAGAGTGGACCTCCTCTAATATGTAAAAGATGGCTGCGAGTGGCGCGGGGATGGGGAGTTAGGAACGAATGGGATTAAAGGGATATTTACTCAACTGCAAACAAAGCACTTAAGTGTGGCGCTTAGCATATAAAAGATGGCAGAAGAGCAGCTTTGTTTTGATGACTGTTTGATGGTTTTATTGCATTTTTATTAGTCACAACAATCTCTGAGAGAGATGCCAACTAACTTTCAAAAAAAAAAAAAAAGGTTGAAAACATGGGAGGGTCATCAAAGCAGTGATAAATAACAGCTGAACATAGAATTCTAGCTTGTTTTCCTTGTGCACCTGTGTACATGTGCACGTATTCACACTTAAGTCACAAATGTAATTGTTTTATAATATATTGTGATTTTGTCAACCCTGTATTTTTTAAAAGCAAATGTTTCAATACCTCTGTCCTCACCACAGGTATGTTGGGAACGGCAACACTAAGAGTTCAAGAACTGACTACGGGATGATCTGTACGTTCATAAACTCCATGGGAAATTCAGTACAAGTTTCCTAGGCTGATATTTGTTTCTGCAATTATCATACTTCACAACGGAGATAGAAACACTCATTAGGAATGTATATTAACCCACAATGCCCCTGATGTCTTCAATTCTGCCCACGTGAAGGAGAATTCATTCAGGCCAGGCCATATATTTTCTGACCATACCTCTAATTAGCAGCTCATATCTGGCGCTGGTGTCATATACTTCTACATTTTGTTGTATATGATTTTAGAAAACAACAAAATCCTGGAGAAAGGGTCTGCACAAGACCTCCACCTGCCCGGAGATGCTACCTCTCTCTTTCAGTTGAATCAGATAGCTTCAACAACTTTGTTTACACAGACAGCCCTGTCGATAAATTCTCTCATAAACAGCCCCAACAGAGCTTCAGCATTGTCTTCAGAAGGGCAGAGTTGCTACAACAGACAGGGAAGTCTGCTGCCCTGATGTATGCAGCACCCTCCCACTGCCACTCCTCCCTCCTGCAGTCTCTGATGCTAGATACCAAGACAGTGAATCCTTTCCACCCCTTTCTTTCCCACCTTGACTTTTAGGCCTTCAGGTGCTGCATGTTTAAATTTGAAGCAGACCAGAAATGCCTTACTTCAAGATGTCGTAATGTGTCAATCATAAAATTAAACTGTCTCCGTGCCTGTATCCATGTGTTACTTCCATGTGTACATGAAAGAGTGTAGCACGCTGACGTACTTATAACTGGGTACACTACATGTATGAAAGTGAACATAAACACACGGATTCTAAGTTAACAAAGACTGATGTAAACAGTAATTTTTGTCAATCGTGAAAAGGCATGACCTCAAGACAGCTATAAAGTATACTCACCAAGCCATGGCAACATGCCTTTAGATCTTTCGACATCTTCTTATATGACTGACACTCTAGCTATCACAAAGAACTTAAAAGAATATCTTTCCAATGGAAATAAAAGTACTAAGGCGACAACTTGTGGAAAATCAATATTTAGCTGAAATTCTAAATTTCTGATCCCTGATACCCTACTTACTTTAAAAGTACTTTGAAAATTTGTCAAAACATGGGTTATGTTCTTATAATAATTTACATATATACTGAAACCTACCTCTACTCTACAACATAATTTGGTGATAAAAATAACCCATTTGTGAAGTAGGAGGTACACTTAGTGGGTGCAATACATTCACAAAGTAAAATCTAAAGAACTGCACTGTTTTTTAAAAAAATTAAGGGAAATAATTCAACTACAGTGTATTGTTATGAACTGAAAATAATATCGAGGACTCAGTGCTGCTTTTCTGCCATCATTTTAAAGAACATTTGTACTGCTACCATCACCAGCAAGAACACCTTTTATTTCAAAAAATAGATGGAAAATAAACAATAGGATTCTCCACACGGATCCTGCTTCTTTCTGATTTAATTTTAACCCCACCCTTTCAACCAGATAGGTCAACTGTTTTGATAGGGAATGTATTGGAAATGGAATACTTTTCAATGATGTTTTGTTTCATTTTCACTCAGAAAAACATCTACCTTCAAGGTCACACTTCTACCTTCTTGCAGAATACTTCACTGTGGCATTTTGATAGCAACTCATGTATGTAGGAACAGCGCACACCTGCCTTTTAATGCAACAGGTAATAGGATATTGTATTAGCAATAACATGAAAACATTGCAAGCACAAGGAGTACAAACACTGGTAAGAAAATTTTACAGAGTACACACAATGATGCAATATCCCAGCATGATCTACTGACAGAAGCAACCCCAGCACTGGGAGGATGAAAGTCAAATGCATGTATTACAAAACATAATTAATACTTTATCAGATAATATATCCCCAATGTCAAACTGCAAGGGATTTGAAATTGAAATGCTAAACTAACCTGCCAACCTTTTCTTGGTGAGCAGAAAAAAATATTATGCTGTTTTCCTGATACTCTGAACAGTTTGCACTCTGTATCAGTGTATGCTCACACTGCGCACAGAAATTCCTAGTTTATGAAGTCTACTAAACAGCAGTGCTACACTTTATGTAAGCTTTATGTTTTTTTAATGTTTGTTTCCAGAACCCTATTGCATTGAAAGGTTTGCAATGCAATGGCTGCAAAAGTCAGCTTTAACTTAAAGAGTTGTCTAAATACAAGGTACATTCTAGGCATGTCTTCACCCAGCACATAACCTCTGTTAAAAACAAATATTGGGGTGGTAAGTTACGAGATCTGTTGGTATGTGACCCGATAATATGACAGATCTTGGCAAACACTGTCTGACAGTTCTTGGATTAAAGTCAAATGTAACTTCAAACAGGTGCAGACCAAAGTGTTTTCTGAACCAGAAAACAGCCAGTGTTAACATTCCATAAATGTCATTTGTGGCTACAGGTCAAGATCACACACAAGGTCCTGAAAGAACTGCATAAATGAAATCTTACCATTTTTTTTTACACATGCATTTGAAATTTCCTACTCATTGACTGGTGCATGTAATGCCAAAGCAGGGTATGAATCCACAGGTGCAACGTTACAAAAGCTGACTACCTTGAAAAACAAGTGCGCCATGAAAGGACAAATGCACCTTCCTTTTCAAGTTCCTGAACTACAAAAATGAATCGTACGACCAATATAATACAAGATATGAAAAACTTTTTAACTGCACCCTTATTTTCTACATTCCACATTACCTTTTTAAGTGCACCTGTAACCTGAAAAGGGATCTTGTAATCACTGAGAGAACAGATGAAGTTGATCAATGGGGTTTTTTTTAAATGTCTTCCCTGGCTATAGCAGTACAGGCCAAGACAAGGCAGATGGTCCTGTAGTAGGAATTCTACACAGTGCAATCTTACTACTTTGTTTTTCTGTTTTAAGTACTCATACTATAGCATTTTCCTCACTGACTGACGGCACTGTCAGGGGCTACATTCTGGTGCACTTATCCATATTGATCTATGACTCTGCCAGAAATGCAACAGTGATTCATGGATTAAGCACCACAGTCCCGATCGTTTAACAAAACCAGACCCAGTTCTGTCCTTATTCTGCTAAGAAAATCTTTCAGGCTGTAAGCAGGCACCAATACTATTGAAAAAGGTTGAAAGCAAAAGTACCAGTATCTTACGAGACTTATTTTATGACAGGCTAACAAAGAAGCCACTGCAAAACTGAAGATTATGTCCTGACCAAAAACAAAAAAATTCAGGAATCCATGTCAGAGTTGCAGTTCTGTCTGAGCCAAAAAGCCAATATGTAGGATAAACAGGGAAATAACAGTCATCAATATTCAAGTTATCTATGTGACATTTAGCTCCACTTATGCTCACAAGTCCCAGAAAGGCTCAATAAAGTATTCACAAGATGATGCTTGACAAGCAAGAAACCAGCGCCAGGATTTTTCAAAAACCAGGGGACAAGAGACAGGGTTTTGAAGACTTACTTTATGATTAAGCATTAAATGTTTAAACCTCACTTACTTGAAACATCAACAAAATATTAAAATGGGCTAAAGGAATCCCACACAAAGGTGACATATATTATCTGCCTTTTCCATATATTGCAGGTGCTGAAGAAACTAAACTTAACAGCTGGTAACTCCGTCAGATTCTCAACCAATCTGAAAGTGTTCAGTCAGTGTTCTCTTACTTTTGCAGCCCTCAGTGTCTAGAACTTGCTGCCTGCTAAACTCCGCAATGCTCCTTCTCTTGCTTCATTCAAAACACAACTCAAAACCAATCGTTTTCCCCTCGCTTTTCGCTGATTGTACTGAGCTTCTTGGCAACGCTGCACTATGCGAGCAAGAGAGAGAGAGAGGGTGACAGTAAGAATGAGAGATTGCAAGCATGGTTGGTGGTTGCTTTCTTGGTGCATCTTTACATGGTTGTGTGTGGTGTCTCGATATACTGTCATACTGTGGCTGCCTTCCTTGTTTTTGTAAATCATATTGAGCCCTTCAGGGGAATAGGGCTCTAAAAGAATCCTTTTATGATTATTATTATTAATAACCCTAGCTCAGTACAACTACAAGCATCAATATTTTCCATGTAGCAAATCATGAAACTTGGCTTAATTTTGGCAGGTGCCTGTTTACCTCACCCATGGGGAAATCCAAGTTTTATCGTGCCCAGGAAAAAAATATACGTCACCACCCTTTCACCCACCTTTAAAAAAAAACTCTCTCCACAAACATGCTCTTGTGCTTGTGCAAAACTTTCAGTGACAATAAACAGCTGCTCCACAGGTATGTCACCAGTTACCTGTGATATAAGTCCTAGTCTAAAAGCCTGCTACCCAGGGGTTACCAGGTATGTGCAGTACTCACCAAATATTTCTCCACCGCTGGCATACTCTGTCACCAGGTACAACATCCTGTCTGTCTCCATGACTTGATACAGACGGATGATGTGTGGGTGTCTCAGAAGCTTCATGATCTGAATTTCACGAAGTATCTTCGTCAGGTTATCTTCAGTCAGCTGAGTCTTGTCAATAATTTTTATTGCCACCTGCAACACCATCCACAGTATTTGAAACATTATATTCAGCAGTACAAAAGCTTGCATAGGAAAACAGTGACTCGTTTATAAATTACTAACACTTCTATCCCCAACATCTAATTTAGATCCATTTTCAAAGCTTCATGTTGTGTTCACCTACTGTGCTAAATAAGTGTGTGCATGCATGTAACTAAAATCACCTAAATAACTTGAAAAAAAAACACTAGTTCTCTGTAGCCCATGCTTGTTACTAATACTAACACCATCTCTAAATAAAAACACTCGGTTTTTTTTAAATTAGCTTGAAAATTCTTACCCCATTCTTAAAAAGGACCAAATAGTTTTGCTACATAAAGAAACTTTCAGCATAAGGTGTCACTAATCCACTTTTTAAAATTAATTTTTTTAAATAACCTCTCTTGTGTGTACTCTGTCTAGGAACACTGGAACAGGGGAAGTGCAAGTCTCCTAATGCAATGGAGATTAAGGTACAGACAGGTGATAATTTAAGTCTGTCACTCTTGACTACTGTCACCCATTCATGTTGCTCCCTGAGCAGACAAGCAAACTGCAAATGAGGTCAAGGCCTGACACTTCCTAGATAAACTTTGTATCTTCCGTTGTTTACAGCACTCCACACAAAGAGCTGATTATTAGTAGTACATGCAGCACTTCAAATGTTGTTACATCATCATGGGAGAAAACTTTACATAGTTTGAACAGGGACCTAGAATGCTGCACTGACTATTAAAACTGAAATTGGTTTGCTATTTTAATATTTTTTGTAATCCTTTTAATGTGCATGCAGTTTAAAGAGAGAAAAAACAGCCAGATTGGGGGCTGGGGAGAAGAAAAAATATCTGGTTTTTTTAAAGTTTAAATTGCTCATAAAAAACCCATCCTGTGATGTATCATTCAAATGCAGCACACATGGGATTAGACCACTGTTATTTTCAGCAATGAGTACGTGCCAAAGTTCTAAAACTCACAATAACATTACTCTCCCTAACTTAACAAAACTAACCACCCTTTACAATTTTATTTTATGAGCTGACCTGGTGCATTCTATTAGAGATCCAATATCAAATCTGAGTCATAAACCAGTTTCCTTCTTCTTGTCACGCTTACAGTTACACTGCTACAGTCCACATGAATCACCATGGACTACAAACACAGCTTACTTCCATGACTCTCGACACCACAGATTTTAAAGATAATATTTTCATGACACAGTTACAACAGCAATATGCTTGACTTTGCATGCAATCACAGCAGCGAGAATGTACACAAAACACCTATCTTGAAACCTTGTCTGCCCACTATTATGATGCAGGCTTTGGAACAATGGAGTTGAAGATATCTACACAGTAGGAGCCAAGTTTTTTTAAACTGTAAGTTTTGGCTGACATCTATATAGTAAAACTGACAGCCAAGGTTCTTTTTAAATGTGACCTTTGGTTTTAAGAGCAGTTAAACTATTGAAAGTACTACAACTAAGTTTGTATTAGTGAGCTATATGCTAATAAATACACATGACTAAAGGTAAAGGTTGTCCTATGACCTGTGTGGGGGGGCCTGGGTAGCTCAGTTCATAGACCTGCACACTACCGGGTGGAAGGGTGCTGGTTAGAGTCCTGATGTGACTAAGATTATTACCTGGAGTTAAACATTGTGCAGACTCTATTTGGCCATTCCCTGCATATTAAACTGGCTGTCCACACTGGCCATCATACTGCAGCTATCAGCCTGTTGGTTCTTTCAGTGAATAACTTAGTAATAGGACCCATTCCCCCCCCCCCACACCCATAGTCCACCTTCCTGATATGCACTCAATTTGTGGTGGGACATTAAGCAACCAACAACCAACCAACCAGTGACTTGTTTAAGGTCACAGAGGAGTAGGTGTGTGTGAGACCCCCACTTTCCTGTGGGCCAGCATCATGAAAATAATGACCATCTCTCCATCACTGCCTAATCCTCCCTGACCAATGGGTCAGGTACCCATTACCTGCTGGGTCAACTGAGAGAAGTTGGGCGAAGTGCGTGGGTATCCAACCAACAGCTTCAGGTTCACATGCCAACATGTTAACTACTCACCCATCCACTTTCCAGTACACATACACTGATGCAAACACAAAACACACTGTCCAGAGATGGCCTTGTAATTATAATAACTTATTTTTCATGAACATATTTTAAAACAGAACAAGTTTTCAACTTTTTTTACATGCATTCAATATGCTAATTGTCAAAGGAATGATTATAGAAATTAATTTTAGCGACTAGGATAATTAAGTTCATTTAAAAGATAAATCTGCACCCAACAATATGATGAGATGAGATGAGATGAGAACAATATTCACTATATAGCTCATTTCAAATTGTACTTAATGACTCACAACCATTGTAAGATTCTCAACACTAAAACGTTTCAGAAGTTTGATCTCTGAATGTTTGCGATACCGTCTCACAACTTTATGCCTAGCGTTCCTCTGGATTGGAATGACCTTTAGACATGAACTTATGAAACATCAAATGTTTTCAATATGTTGTTTAAGGTATAAAGATGTGTCACAATGTCACGGTTTCACAGCAACCACTCAGCATACGGACGATCCTGAAAATACTACCAAGAAATTCTACGCTCTAAGAGTAAGATATCAAACTTCGAGACTCAGGAAAGTCACACAGCAAGGGAAAGTAGGTGTAACTCAAGCAGTTTCAAGACATATGAGTGTTAACAATAACAGTTTCTGGCAGTTAAATGCCAGCAAATATTAGCGATCATTGTTCTAAGCAAGTAACAAAAGACATGCTGGTTCCCAAAGGGCCAGGCGATACGATGAAAATTCAAAGAGGTAGGAATCCACTTTGATAGCGCTAATATTAATAGTAATGTTCGACTTTCTAGTTTCTAGGGCTAGTTTCAAGCCGAAAGTAACACCGAACACAGACAAAGTCAAAGTTTTCGGCACAGGTACTCACCTTTGTTTTAGTGACGATGTGGGTAGCCAGCTTGACCACAGCAAAATTTCCCTTGCCGATTGTACACTCCATTTCGTAGTATCCCACCCTCACAGGCCCTCCAACACCGAGAGCTCCGTGACTCCGTCCTGCCAGCCTGCCAGCCATCTTGTTTATCCCTATAGCGTTACGCATACACTGTAGCCTCGAACCCAAAATACCAGACTTCGACAGAAACATGCATATAAATACACCAGAGCTTTAAATTTAAATGCAAATCCTATCTACAAATATAATAATTGGTTGAAGACTTAACTAATCACAAATAGTATGCCATTATCATTGTATTTACATCATTTTGCAAGGATTTCCAACGCCCTTTACGGGGAGCCCGAGAGTATTTTGTAAGCTGTAAAGAGGATGTTGTTGTCTGCACGAGGTCGGGTTCAGGACATCCCTTGACGAGGGTTTGCGGCGTGCGGTATATGGTGTCATCAAACCGTACTTTAAACATTAAAAGAAAAAAAACCTACATGTTATATAAACAGAAGGATTGAGTGAATATTCTCCACTTCATTGCTTGATTTCACGTAACTGTCCGCAACGCACTCACCCTTTGATAGGTGCTAAGGTAGACTCTGGACCCATTAATTGCGAAAAATCAAGATAAGTGAAATTAGAGGTCACGTACAGACTACACAGCCCCAAACAAACCATAAACTAGCGAGGCGAAAGATAACTAGCGTCGTATATATGCGGCTAGCTTACATACAGTCAAAATGTCTACGGATTCCGAAACCGCCAGCCATTTAATTCCTTGGGAGTATGATAACTTATATGTGCATAGCTTCTGTCATGTTTTGAGTATGTGCGTGTGCTCGCATGCATGTGTGGGTGGAAAAACAGTTGCGTTGTCAAAATCAGCTGTACCTACCGACCTGTCTTCGTTCATTTCAAAGTAGCAACCACAAATCTCAAATACAGGAAAGTGCATCTGTAGATTGAAGTTGCTCTTGTTGCGTGCGTGAGTGTGTACGCGCATGCGCTTGCGTGTGTCGATCATAGAGTCTGCAATAGTGTTTGGTGTCAAATTTCGTGCAAAGTTCGTGCATATATGTGCACGTGTAGGTAGCTCTACATAGGTCCGTGGAGAGGTTGAGGGGAAGTGTTATATAGGTTCTGAATGTATGGGAGCTAAAATGAGAACGAACAGAAGAAACTGGGGAGAGAGCTAAGTATGGGTACGACAGATTGCACGTTGCATCAGCATCAACAAGACCATATTATGCTGTGTACACGGCCCTGTAAATATGTGTATACGTGCAGGAAAAAAGTGCGCGCGCTACCAGGGATTTGAACCCGTGCGTCCCAATTCTCACTGTTTGGTAACTAGCACCACGTGCACCTTACCGCTTGAAAATGAGTAAGAAGAGCTGGGAACTGGGAAAGCAGAGAGAGAGGAGGGGGATGAGGGAGAAAGAGAGAGGTACACTTAAAATAAATATAACAGTAAACATTGCCTGCGCCTACACGAATTCTTCATGCATCCACATAGGTGTTAATTACCACGCAGCGCCCCCACCCCTCTCTACCCACTCACACAGGCTATTCAGTTCACCGTACTCAGCTATTGCCGACTGTAGAACATTTAAACCGCGTCTGTTTTGTGGCAGCCTATATCCTGTACTTGCTGGGACTATTAAGGGGCGGACGGAGGGCATTTGGGGCGGGGGGGGGGGGAAGATAATTTGAGTCGTGCGGCCCGCTCCA
>SMGT01012932.1:18807-50101 GCA_004794575.1 Lanistes nyassanus | reverse complement strand
CAAACCAGTCATCTTGCCTGGACGTCAAACATAGGGGTCCCGGTCGTCTGCTCTCGCTGACATTTTGTTTGGTTGTAGTGGTCTCGCAATGTCACAATGACTAAATGGGATTCTCCCAATCGGTGACTAAATTCCCGCAGCCCGATACCTTTCTGCATTCACTCAGTCTCCCTGCCGCGGTCAGCATCTCTCAGTCGTCGCCTGGGAGCCAAGGTTACAAACTGTCTTCCTACCAAGAGCTGCATTGTGTTCGCGTTGCACATGGTTTACACATGCATTGCGATTTTTCACCCGTTCAGTTTAGCTTTGTCGCTTGGACGCGTTTGATTTGCACACATTGTCTGGTTACTTGGGTGCACATGTTTGGCTGCCTCCTCTTTTGTGTGCGAACTCGCCAGCACTTCCATACACACTGACGTTCATTGTTGCAGCTCGAAACAAGGTGCATCCAAATGTACTGGGTCGGGTGCTGTGTTATCGCAAATTCTGCACGTTCGTAGCCTCACTGCCGAAAGTTCAGCTGGCCGTTTAATTCTCTCTCTGTCTGTCTGTCTGTCTGTCTGTCTGTCTGTCTGTCTGTCTGTCTGTCTGTCTGTCTGTCTGTCTGTCTGTCTGTCTGTCTGTCTGTCTGTCTGTCTGTCTGTCTGTCGTCAAAGGCCGAAGGTATGATGAATTTTAAGTAGTGAAGCTACGTTTAGCTTCAAAGACAAGCTAGAAGAGTTTACAGGACACTATGCAAGATGTTAGTGGTGTGAAACAGCTAATGTCCT
Organism: Lanistes nyassanus; assembly: GCA_004794575.1. NCBI lineage: Eukaryota > Metazoa > Mollusca > Gastropoda > Architaenioglossa > Ampullariidae > Lanistes > Lanistes nyassanus. The sequence continues at coordinate 49,331 of SMGT01012932.1, read as the reverse complement.
TCACTTAGGGGCCGCTAAGCCTACAGATGAATAAAGCTAAAAAAAATTATCTATCTTTCTCTTCTTCCCTTCTTCAGAGACCTGATTATCTCCCACCCATCTCTCTCTCTCTCTCTCTCTCTGACCTCTGCAGCCCTTTGCGTACGTGTGTGGAGGAAGAGATGAGGAGAACAGTTTTAAACAGTTATTAAAATATACTATCCGACAGATACATGCTTGCGAACAAAAAATACTTCAAAGAAACACAATATTTATTATTTTTGATACAAGCACATAAAGGCCTTTTTTAAAATTATCTTTTAGCAAGGAAGTGGGAGATCGATGTATTCATCGCTGCGCATCATGATGACAAACATCCCGAAACTGACAGCCGAAAATCACACAAAGAGCATCAAAACAGAACGATGACAGAAACTATAGGATAAAGCTGTGGGGGGGGGGGGCGGACAACTTTTTTACAGAAGACTTTTAAGCAGTCCTCAGTAAATCCGTCCCTGGTCGACAACGAAGCTGAACCAAGTACTGCACGCTCAGACAACATTTAGCGGCCGCGGCGGTCCGAATTCTTCGCTGCTGGAGCTCTGGAACAATTTTATCTCCTCGGCAGAACACCGGGGACAGAACGTTGACGTCAAATGCCTGGTCAGGCCACTGCGGATAGAGATCCCAACGGAAATTACCGGTTACAGCTCCAGCCCAGCTGAGGCCGGCAAGAACAAATGTGGTTATGAAAGGAATGGGTATTCGAACGGTTTTTCTTCTTCCTCTGCAATTCACGTCGATCAGCGTGACAAGACGAGGGAACGTTTAACTGTAGCAGTGGGGTAGGCAAGTGCAGCTGAACTTTCTCGAAACCTATATCGTCCCCAGGGACCGAGTGGCAAGGGCTTTGTTGGTACGTCTCGTTGGTACGTCTCGTTGGTACGTACAGGTGCAGGAAAAAAATACACAGAGGGACTGGGCCGAACGATCACTCTTGTGATCACGATTAGAGGGCCAGATGCAAACAGTGAAACGCTCATGCAACCCAGTTATATTTATTTATGACTTGCATGTTAAAAGAAAGAGGGTGGAGAGAGAGAGAGAAGATGAAACTATGCGCAAAGATATGCATGGCAAACTCTCCTCCCCTCCTCCCACCCCGCAGCACAAACCTCGTCTTTGAAAATTCAGTGACCCTACTCTATGGCAAATACATTGTCATTAGTTGAAGTTTCCGTCCTAATATTTTTCTCCATAAATAAACACATATAAAACGGAAGACATGTATAAATGATATACATCTTGTTTGCGGTCGACTTCTTAATAATAATACTTTTGTCTGAAGTGGATCACGCAAGATCGAGCGATTGAATCATCCTACAAGGATGACCTGGGTGCTAACCCAAAAGATAATGTGTGAACGCCGGATAAGAGTGTCCAATATGAATCCCAGCCTCGCTCTCACCACTGTTCATTCAAGAAGCCAGAACACAAGCAGGTAATTTTTATGCTTGTTTGGATGAAGCTACGTCAAACAGATCAACGTGAACCCTATTATTTGGAAGTCCGAGAAAATTATAATGTTAAAGAAGTATATATCCATCTATTATATCAAGGCTGGGTCGAAAAGGGGTTCGTGGCTGCTAGGTTCCCTTGCAGGAAATTGTCTGAAATATGGCTCGCTCACCCAGTGAATGTCACTAGCAATTTTTGGGGGCAGAAAGGCACCGATAGCAAGGCTCGTGTGACCCACGCAAGGTTGCAGGGTTGCAGGGTTGCAGGTGGCTTCCTATACGCATTTCCAGTAATAAGCTCGGACTTAAAACTTATTTGGCTTCTGTATTTTACGTACACTTTAACGTATATGCGGCTCGAATAACGGCTCAACCTCGTCGCAACTAGCGGCGTTAAAGGACTATAATCCAGCTAGATAAATGAAAGACGTCATCTAATTTCCAGGAATAATTTTCTCTCCCAGTAGCGCTTCCTTTCCCAGAGATGTTAATGAAAATCTGTCTGCATAACAGAAATTCTAATGTTGATAAACGTACATTGCAATCTGTTGCAAGAGGCAGGATTAGTTTCCCACAGCTGCATTCATTTGACTTAGTCGAGCCTTGCAGTCGGGGCGCAAACATCCCCGCGTAATAAAACATTTGCGACCTGCCATAGATGATTCTCAGACAGCAAATTTTAAGCTGGCAGACATCCGGTTATGATTTAAGGCTTCGCTTCCTTCCTATACTGTCTGTACTTCCCTCTAACTGACCACGAGTCCAGCTTCCAGACTAACCGGCGAATGCAGTGGGTGGAGTAGTTTTGTGGAAGGAGAAGGCACCGACATTATAGTTGCCTGACCGTCACATACGTATACATGCTAAGTTCTGTAAATGTACAGCACTGTTAGGTAGTTTCGAGCTAAAGCTATTTTGTTTGTGTGTATTTTGTTTGCTTGCTTGTTTGTAGCCCATACCGTTAATAGATTATAGCTAGAATTGGAAACACTGCTTCAGAATTAAGTATTATCTGTGTGCGTATATGGATCAGAAACCAAATAAATTATGCTTTCCCCCTTCCACAGCCAAGAGAAAAGTTTGAAACTCTATGGGGAATGGTGGTTGTCCATCCAAATCCCCACTTTTGATCCCTCACTGTCAAAAAGTCCGGATAAATGTTTGACGTCAGCGAAAGCTGGGAACGTACCACGCTTTTTTTAAATCTTCGTTGAATAATCCCGTTTTCATCGTATTGAATTTTGTCAGATACCTACGCGCTTTTAGTTTTTCCCCAGACAATCTCATATGCATCTAAGTATGGTCTTGGACGCTGCAAAACTTTATTGGTCTTCTTTTGTGGTGAAACGTGTCGTTAGTTAAAAAAATAACTAAACCCTGTCAGATGACTTACAAAAGTTCTAGAAAATCCAAGTTATAAATAACGCATGAAGCTGCACGTCTACGTCTGTCTGTCAACATACATCTCACGATTTAAAGTAATACAAATGTTGGACGTTTTATGCCAGTTTCCCACACGCTTTGACAAAATGGAATGAGCGGTCTTGGGAAAAAAGTTTAAGTACATCAAACTTTCTGTGGAGACAAAGGTTTTCAGGACAAAAACATACGGACAGCGCATGTTCACCTTCTCGGCATCCACCCAATGGAATTCACTTCCCCACAATATTCGCCACTCCACATCACTACAGACTTTTAAATGAAACTTAAAAACTTTTCTTTTCCGCAAGTACCTTGACTGACGCCGCGACTGGCTGTCAGCATTAACTTTCAACTTTCTCTGTTCATCCTTTTTTATGATACTTTTCCATCCACCTGATTTTAGCTACAGACGGACGATCTGTCTCCCGACCTGTTGGTCAGTGATGTGTTCATCTGTGTGTGTGTGTGTGTGTGTGTTTAACATTAGAGTGTCTGTGTGCCATGTCCGTGCGAAGTGTGCACGAATTGTGTTCTCGCGCGTTACAAATCTACACTTATTATTGTTGTTGTTGTTGTTGTTGTTGTTGTTGTTGTTGTTGTACACGGTGCTATATCGAAGTGGGCTAGAATCATCCACAAGACAAAAGAGTTCCCATGTGCTGGTAGAGCTTAAGAAAGGAGAAAGACCCTTGCACAGTCATAACTTGTGATATCAGCCTTTTCTGGAAGTAAATATAACTGTGTATACTTTCGCTGCCTCAAGACCCATCGCCTACCGGGACAGCTCTGTTTCCAGTCGCATTCACCTGGTCGATAGAAGAATGTAAAGTCTCTTAAGGACACGTTGTTAGGAGAGCTCTTTGTGATGGGAGTCCGACGAACTCTCTAAGGGCGATAATAATTAAGGCACTTTAGCCCCGTATATTTTACAAGCACCTGCACAAACGGACAGGTGATAAGAGCACCCATGCAGCCTGATCCTGACTCTTGTCTCATACAACCAATCATATCACACTTCACCAAGCATTTAAAGCAATCTGCATATTTAGAAACGCCTAGTTCTTTAAAAAGATTATTTTCATAGACGGACTTAGCCGCGTCGTTTAAGTCTATGCTTTTTGGGTCGGGTTACATTGGAGGTTTTATAGCTTGTCCACACGTAAAGGTGCACATAAAATACACAGACCGAACGGGGCCTTACAACTGCTCTTACGGCCGGAACTATAGCTACGAACCTCGTGCAACCCACACTCCAAGAAAAACGGCGTTGCACGTCAGTACTTGTAGGGTTAACAAACTTCACAAGACGAAAAAATCGGTAATAAAGGTACACATACCCTAAATTAAATTCCAAGGCCATTTTCATCATGAATAACGAGCAGAGACTTTTGGTGTCTGCTTAAAGATCTTTGGGGTCTAGTAACAGAAATTGCGGACAACAGCGGAAGCTCTGATAGAACCGCAACTGACATAGGGCATTAACGTTTTATTTATAGACAGGATTACCTGTGACATAAATCATAGAAAATAAAAATGGCAGTTAATTGCAGATTCAGTCAGAACACAGACAGTCGGTGAAGGCGGTCGGAACAAAAAGTTAATAGCCAACGCCAAACCCCCCGACTTTTCAAAGAAGTTGGTGTCTGCTACTGGGAGAAGAATAATATAGCAGGTCAATAAAGTAGGACCGAAATGAGGGGAAAGGCATATGGGTTCTGTACATAGACATCTTGTCTTGCAGACAGTAGGGGCTTGTAAAGTTTTATATGTCCGTCTCTGATTCAAATTATTTCCCCTTTTATCCTGATGCAGCAATCCTTTCTTCATTCCTTTAAGCCGGCAGCCCCATCCCCCATTTCAAGAAAAACCTCCCTGCATCCGACTCTGATCTCGCAGGGTCAGGTTACGTGGGCACTCGAATCGCCTTTCTGCACGGAAAAGTGCAAATAAGATCCACAGGGTGAACAGGTCTTGGAACGAAGAGCAGACACGCGGACACCACATCAGGAGTGGTCTGCTTGCGTGAGGTCCGCTCAGCTCTGTGATTTGTTTTCACAGGCACCTACGTAAGCTTCTACAGCGCGGCATCCCATCAGAGGTGGGCACTCCGCGCTTTACAAACTGATAAACAAATAGGTGAAAACAATAACGCTACAATTTAATAGTCCACGAGAACAACAACCTAGAAAAGGATGCCACCAAACGAAACCCGAAGCATCTGATCGGGCTTGTTTTTGTTGTTACCAACAGTCACTCAAACCTCCGCCTGTTTTCCCACCCCTCCATTTTTTCGGAGTTGGACTTGCCTGTAGTATCCGCCACGTTTTTGTGAGCTTTGGCTGACATGCCGCTCATTGTAGCCTTCGGTGTGACGTAAAGCTAATGGGCTCGACAAGGGATCAGCAAGGGAGCGGTCCGCACCATAGTGACGACCACGCCGAGAGCGGGAACCACGACCGTAGTCTGCACAGACTACCACTCTCTGGGGTCGTTATCAGAGCCGGTAATCCAGATGACCATAAACTCTGCAGCCAGTCACCCACCATCTTACCTGAGAACGTCAGCGGGGCTTGATGCAGGTTTGACACGGTTCGACTAAGTCGGATGAAAGCACTCGAGAGAAATTTGTCCAGCGAATTGCAGCAAAATTAATATTTACGTAATTCCAGTTTCTTATTAACCCGGATCTAGTATTCTTAACAGGCAATTATGTTCACTGTATTTCTGGGACGGGGAAGTGTGTCGGACAGAAAGTCTTAATTGAAATTATGCTGACGAAGTCTTCGACCCACACCTCTGAATTAGTTCCTAAGGACTGCTTTGTCAAAACCTCTAGACACTGCTTAATGTGGTTTGGTGTGCATGTACATGTGTTCATTCGTGCCTTCGTGCGTGCGTGCGTGCGTGCGTGCGTGCGTGCTTTTGTGCGTGTGTGTGTGTGTTTTAAAGCTGGGCTGAGGTGAGGGTGGAGTTGAATGGACACCTTTTTGTTCCCGCTTGAGGGTTGGGACAACAAATTAAAGGAACTCCCAGCATATCGGACGCAATGACCGACTGAAGTGCAGGCAATGCCATTGCAGATTTTTAAAAAAAAATGTTCACATGCTTCAGAGAAAAGGAAACAAAGAAAGAAAAAAAGAAAGAAAGACAAGGGAAAAAAAGAAAGAGATCTTGGTTTTTCAAAAAATAAATTTTATTTACTTTAAATATATATATATTTTTGTATACATTTATGTATTATTACCTTCATAGTTCGCCCTGCACGAATTCTAAGCCGAGTAACATAAACGTTCCTATGTTGCCTTCTAGTCTTAAAGGCCGGTTCACTAAATATGTTATGTGCATCTTGACGTGCAGAGTGGAGACACGAATGTCCATACAACCTGAACCACTGTCACTACACATATTAGCAAGGTGCGTTTATCATACATACATACATACATGGCGATGGAAGGAAACAGCTCGTCAAAAGATCTGGTTAAAAATATACTGGATGGAAAAAAATCCACGTCTCTTGCCCCATGGCAAACATGATTGCAGAACATACGCCCCGGCAGGTGCAGTGTGCATGCAAACATACGTCACGGGCCCGGAACTGCAAGAAAGTGTACGCTAATCATATATTTGCTTTTCAACCGGCGCGCTTATCCGGGGAGAACAGCGTGCTAAAATTATACCCTCGAAGAATAGCGGACGAAAATACTAGCGATGAAAGAACCGGCTGTCGTTCGTGCATTTCCGGTTACCAGAATAGACTCCGGTATTGCTCCCAAGATCTATACATAAACAGGGCTTCAAAGTTGTCAAGGTCGGCAGAACGTCTTTACTCAACCTGACAGTCGGGGAGCGTGATCGTTGAAAAAGAACGGGCACTTATCTTTCCGTCATCTGACGTCAACCGGTGTATCTCGTCGCTGGCTTGCGTCAGAAGGGCATTGTCGTTTGCCACGTAAAAACAGTAGGCGAGGACTTTGAGCGAGGGAGCGTGCTGTTGTCTCGTCTCCAGTGCGTCATGCACAGGTGACATTTACTTTCAGACTGTTTCTCAGCGGCAATAGTCTTTATTTCCGCCCGCTACCCCCTCCACTTTCCTCGTCACACTCTCGATCCCTTCCTCCCCCACTCTCGTCATCACGCAGTCTTCGTTGCCGACTTGAAATCAGCAGAAGACCTTCATCGCTCCCGTACCTCTCTCTTCTTCGTCGTCCTCCTCCTAATTCTCTGCCGAAAGATCTCGTTCTTGTTTATAAAGAAGCAGGACGAAGGAAAACGAAGAACGAAAGGAAATCGAAGAAAAAGAAGAAAGAAAGAAAAGAAGAAAGAAAGAGGAAAAACACCAACAAAAAAAAAAAACCCGGAACGTCTCGAATTTTTAGCCGTTCGTAATGTATTGTATACTGTAAGTACGTATATTTTCTTTTCTCTTGAGGTTCTTTTGCGCAAGTTTTTTTTAAATTCTAAAATCTTTGATTTTCAGCGGTGGACGCCGGGGGAAATGCGACAAAAGATTTTAATATACGTCACGGAAAGGATTAGACAGTTTGTTTTCCTTTCTTTATTTTTTTCTAAGAACTAGACGCATGGTCACATGACACATGGCTCGCCCAGTGACCCTCCCAATTCTTCTTCTTTCTCTACTTTTTCTTGCTTTTTTTCCTTTTCCCGCCTTAACATTTTCTTCTGTGTCCCACATTTCTTCTTTTGCTTCCGCGAACATGCTTTATTCAAACTTTAGTTTTTAAAGGTAAATGCAGTTAATTTTGTTTCGAACTATTTCATTCTTCCCTACATGATTTCTTAATAACAAACTGACTTACAGTCGATTTTTAAAAGGGAGGAAGCAACAGAATTTGTCGGACTTATCTGCCACTAGATTGACAGGTCTTAGTTAATTATAACCCCGAAGCGGATGCCTTTAACCCCTGGACCATGACGGCATGGACGGCTACTTGTGGACAGGAGCCGCATACCTTGCTGAAACCCGACCTAGGCTAAAGATTATGAAGCGAGATGCAAACAAGTTTTTTTGGGCGTTTCGCATTTCCGCTCTGTGTTTATAATTAAATGAAAAGAAGAATAGAAAATGTGTGCATTTCCCTCCAGAACCAAGGCTGCTTTGCAGGAAGGAATGAACAGGTGAACCTCAGGACGACTAAAGGGGGGAAAAGTGAAAAAAAAAACCAAATGGGCCTACGAAAGTTTGATGCGGTTTTCTAAAACTGTTCCCGTGTCTTTGCGCGCTGCTGGTAGCTCCTGTGACGAGCAAAATAGTTTTCAGAAGTTCAGTTTAGTCACATAGAAGGCCGACATGCTTGTGGGCACGCATCTGAAGTAGACGAAAAACCCGGAAGTTTGACGTAACCTGACCGGGAGCAATATGGCGCCTACAGCATCAACCAAACGACCATATAGCGCAGTGCAAAGAATTCAGTCGTTCTAACAATCAGGACGACGATATCCATATGTTAAAATGTACAACATCAGTACTACTTTTATGGAAACAGCATCAGGCAAGATATTCCATACAGTTCTGGTTACAGAGTCTATTTTTGCAAATGCCCATCGAGGAGCTTCAGACAAAGGAACGGCGTAAGTGAAGCTGGTGACAACTTACGTGTTTTTCTTGTCATTCTGTTTCAGTCCCGTTTAAATCACGGTTCCTTAAGTAAATGCGCAGACTATTGTCTCTAGCAGGAAAATCTGTTCTGGCTTTCAACAGCCAATGAGCTTGCAATACTTCTGTTTCCTGGTCTTTCTAAACCACAAAACCTCGGGGGGGGGGGGGGGGGGGGGGGGGGGGGGGGGGGAGGTAGCATCTTTCTTCTTGCAAGTTCAGTGCAGGAGGGCATTCTGTCTGATATAGATGCGTCTTCAGAAAGAAATATGGCTGATTTTCCAGTCTTAAAACCTTGCCTTACAAAAACCCTTTTTTGTGTGCTGCTAGAGCCATTAATAATGACCAAAGACGGATTTTTTTTCCAAACCGAAGAGAACATCTTTAGGTCCAGGTGTGTGTGTGTGTGAAATTAGTTTGCCATTTAAGGTTTCGCAATAAAAATGTAGAAAATAACTGCGAACGATGGACGTTTTCGCGACTGTTCGTGTCTTTTTTCCACACATAATATCGCCCGGAAGGCATATTCACCCTATGAAATTTACGGAGGCTTTGATGTTCGGAAAGGTGAACAGCAACTCTTGACAAAAATGCGTACGTCTTTGCAAAGCAATATCGATAAGTCTGACAATGCTCATTGAAAAAAAATGCACCCTAACGATCAGAAAAGTCTGCAAAGCCAGTCTTTTGCTTTGAAAGAGCCTTCGCTTCGTGGTCACCTAAAAGAAAATGTGATTTGTGAATGTCAGTGTACATGCGAACTGCTGTCTCGAATTACCAGGATCGATAAATAGTTAACGGTCTCTTGAAGCGGCTTGAAAAAAAAAGATATTGTCGTTCTGACTTCCTGCTGAGGTATGAATCCATAAATATGAAACAAGTTTTCTCCTACTACCAGCAACTTACCTGTCACCCTCCTCCTTTCTCTCTCTCTCTCTCTCTATCTGAGCACTTTCAACCATGAGCGAACGAACTACACGCACACGCTAGTGCGCAGAGGTTTATAGCGAAAATCGATTCACCTATCTTTTTATTTATATATGACGATGGGGTCAAGCTGCGATTCAGTGCCTCGAAACACAAAACGCTCGCTTAAGCGGGAGGGTTTCGCACGAGCGCACACGTTGGACTGATGACGTCAGTAGCGACGTCACGTCGCGGTGCGCTGACGTCGGTTGGGGGGGGGGGGAACAAAAGGTAGACGTTTGAAGACTGAAAGCTGCCGATGAACGAAGACAGGTTTAGAACAGATCGATCATAGAAAAAAGAACAAAGCCAGGAGACCGGAACATAACGCTTCCCACACACATTAAGAGGATTTAGCTTAAGCAGCGGATGTTCACAAACACCGAGTACACAGACCGATGTTCTCGCTAAGTTTGGCACGGGTGCGATTGCGCTCATGTACGGGCGCGTACAAGGATCGGACAGAAGACGCACGCGCAGAGTAGCAAAAGCATTGGTTGGTTGGTTGGTTGCTTGGTTGGTTGGTTGGTTGGTTGACTGACTGATGGACGGATGGATTAATTGATTGATTGATTGACTGACTGATTGATTGATGTGCTGCCAAACTGCATGGTGGACTGACGGGACTATCTTTCAGTTGATGGTAAATATGATCAAAACACGCACACATCGCACAAGTGCTTCGGGGCAAGCTGTCACAGATCCACAGAGGCGCATGCACGCATCGGCACAGGCACACACACACACCAAAATCAGCGTCAAAACTACTTGGGCCCAAGGCGGAAATCGGAATTCAACTCCCCTCGTGGACGCAGGTCACTGTGCAGACATCAGTGAGCTGTTTGTGGAAGGATTAAGTGGCAGATGAATTAACGCTTAAGAAGGAGACGATACGAGAAATCGTGGGCGGGAAAGGCGACAGGAGGCGCAAGAGAGTCCTCTTCACTGCCTCCATTAAATGCAGTTCGCCCGATACGGATGATCAGAAAATAGAACATAATGTCATAAAGATCACCTGCCACCCAGCCTCCGCGACACCTCCCACCCAGCACCTCTTGACGTAGCCTCATTTAGAGGAACGTCCACCTCCCAAGCTCTGTCGCACCTTGCCGCTCGCACTTTATACCCCGCTATCCACCCACCCACCCACCCAAGCCGTTCCCCTGTCCCGCCTGTTTCGACCATTCACGGAAGTTTTCTTCAGATCAGCGAGATTGTTCGTTGTCAGAGTTACTTGGGTGGCCCATACTCTCTCACCCTACTTCCCTGCCCGCAATTAGGAGGCTCAGCGCCCCGCCATTGACGTCACAGTGACGTCATTGGCTTTGCTGATGGAGAGCGGAACACACTCTCCGTATCGATTCCGCGGCAAAACCGAGCCTCCAGGGTTCGGGGAGAGCGGAGGGGACCGGGCGTGTTTGAAAGCGGGGAAGGTTCCTGGATATCGAGGGAGGTGAAGGCGAGGTCAAGGCCGGGGAAAAAAGATAGGGTGGTGGTGGTGGTGGTGGTGGTGGTTCCACCAAGTTGGCATCAAACAATAAAAGGTCGACGGACAGACGGCATAGAATTTGAGGCCTCCATATTATTGTGTTGACTGACGCATTTCCGGGCATGGCTTAGCCAAGCGAGACGCGCTGACCAATTGCAGTAACACGACTGGATGCTAGACGCCTGTGCGTGTCCCTTGGACGAAGCCAACCGAATGTATTCAGGTTCTGTTTTGCTTCGTTTTGTTTTTGTGTTGTAAAAAAAAGCCCTCCCTACTGTTTGAGGGGGAGGGGCTACATTCGATGCTGCTCTTTGCAATTCGACTCTTCCTGGTGGCTCAACTTGCTGACGTCAGCAAAAATTTGCGGACTGTTTTTGCTGTATCCTATTCATAACAATGGGCTTCTCGAGTTTCGCAATCAAACCCATACACTAGCCTCCATTTCAGCAGCTTATTCATTTGTGTCTGTATTCACATTGGTCTCTTAACCACGTCACAGCTGGGTCCATCTTTATGTAACGTTTCAGGCGAGTTAGTTCCTTCAGACTAAAGGTCATCCTGTCGTCTAGTCGACTAGCAGCTTCCGATTTCTTTTTGAAGGGGGAGGGTGTGTCTAACCGGCCGTTTAGTCATTATAGACTCGATAATATAATCGTTTTCAATCGTTTCGATACAAACGCGAATGGGATTTAACAGGAACGTAATTTAAGAGATGGATATGCATGCAGACCCAGTGTTGGGATGCATGCGCGTTTCTTATCGCTTGTCCATGCGTAATGTTGACTGTAAAATGCGCAGGCCTAATGGACTTCACGACGGCTCCAAAGATCTGAAGGCCAGAAAACCCAGATCTACTGTTATGTTCCCTGATAAGGCCCAGCTGAGGCAGAAACAGACTAAGATTTCCACAGAGTTCCGAAGAAATATTTCGAATTCGTTCTAGACCTGAAATGCCAAAACCTACCCAGAAAGCCATCGATTATGGAGAATCTCGCTGTAATGTTTTGTTATCTCAAGCCTTTCCATCTATTCCAGCTATTTAGTCATTAATATCCATTTGTTATATTCAGCTCGCTTGGAATTTTGCTTGTTTTTTAAATCTCACAGAAGGAATCGACTTCTTTACCCACTCAAGTAAATGTCAACAACAACAACAACAAAAAAACCACCCCGACTTATACAATATAGTCTCCAGGGCTTATGAAACAACCTAAGACTTAAAAATTGGCAATCTAGTAGCTGCCATGCCACACGCTTGCCACTATAGGGAACAGTACTAGGACTGGTTGGCCCGGTGTCAGAATAACGTGACTGGGTGGGACTGACGCCTGTGTTGCGACAGCAGTCCCACGTGTGGCAGCACGTTGCGTCATGCAACAGTCCGTCCTGATATGCCCCTAGTTCGCAGCTGGATGTTAAGCAACAAAAACCAACCAACCGTGTTAAGCCCCATAGAGATTTGCATCATACTGATTAACAATCGTGTATTTATCAAAGCTCGTGCAATTTAAAGGTCAAGGGTTAGCAGACCAATGTGATTTTGTTATAACAAAAAATCGCATTTCAGTGCACGCTTGTGAGTCACTGTTGCACATGAGAGAAACTGCAGACAAAAGATTTGAGAATCCTTACCTTATCAGTCTACCTTCTGGGATCCATAAGCTCCTTTCAATTTTTCTTTGCTTGAAAGTTTACGGAAAACTACAAACGCGAACTAACCTACCTGATACGTTCATCAAAACATACAAAGGTTTATACAGTAAGTCAACAGAACTGGTTTTGTTCCCTCGACGCTCACTTCAAAATGGTATTGCTCCAAGTTAAACATCTGGCAACGCTGCACAGAAGCTTACTCGAAATTTGCCATAGCATGGGGCAAGTCAGTTCTGTAAGTCCTCTCCTCTCTACGACAAAGGTCAAGCTTCGCCGAGTAACCAGACAATGCGGTATAGATCGATACGTGGTGTCCACGAGAAGTAAAAGCCAAGTCTCTTTTGCAACACTCAGTTCGAAGATAAAACGCAGAACATACCTGTATTACTTCCGTCCGCTCGCTAAACCAATGTTTGTACGTTTTCTGACGCTCTTTCTCAACTGCATAAGTAATGAAACAGCATCGGAGCCTGCACGTTACCATGATCAAATGATCTGCATTTAAAGTTAGTACCCAACTGAATACTCTGTGGTGTAAAGAGACATGTGAAATATTATGATAAGCAAAAAGATCTCTCTCCGGGTTTTGCTAGAAAGTTCGGCTACATTTTGTGAATCTTATTTATTACTCAATTCAGCTTCGCTTGCAAAAGGTCTGGCGGCGGGGGTACGCTGGTCATGTATTACTAAGACAGTGAAAATGCTACGTCGCGGGTTCAGATCCTGTGCACATGCATTTCCTCTGAATGTGTCATCGGCTTAAACGGCCAACGGTTGATGGCTGTAAGATAGATATTGTCGGTCTCGGCGAGAAACCCACTAATAAGCACGTGAAACATATAGTGCTAACGCTGACGACTCTTTCCCGACTTTGGGATTTAGTTCGTATCAGTTGGTACCAGACGGTAGGGTACAATATACATCTAAGCACGTGCCATTTGATTGTCCAATGGATTACGTTGCCATGAAACGTCACTCACAGAGATAATAGGTCTGAAAGAACTACCGCTTTGCCTTTAGTCTTGACGTGTGGAGATTTTGTGTAGCTTTGGACAACCTCGAGACAGGCTTAACCTATTTCGCCAGCAAGAATGCATATTTTTTATATTACTGTACTGCACTTTGGTGCTGGGTGCGTATAGTCTTATACAAAGAACACGTTCTTAGACATACATCCAAATATTTGGCATATTGTCAGCCTTTTCGCTTTGTATAATGCTTTACATTCATTTCGATCTTGGATATATCACTACTCACCAATCTCTGTAAATCTCTACAGATAGACCGCAGGGTTTTGTTGTTAGCAGGGTACAGTCAGCATTATACGTATGTGTCAACTATAGCGTATTGTCTATAATTTTCTGCCTTTTGCATACACCTCATAGAACGACGAACTAGGGAATTTGGCGATTTGCGTACTCAAAAAAAAAATAACAAAAAAAACAAAACAAAACAAAAAAAACCCAGGTACATCTGTGTGTACAGGCGGGAGCCTTCCAAAGGCGCAAACAGGCTCATATTTTATAACATATATACAGCCTATTCTAGACAACTCAAACCCAGCTGACCTCGCAATTCACAGGCGAACATAACCTGCCTAATTGTACCTCTACTCAGCCAGTTTATCACAGTTTTACTTTTTAAGTACGGGAGATTCGGTAAAACTATTTAAATTAACTCACACTCGATGTCAGTAGAAGACGAATTAGCTGCATGGAATGGTCGAATAAACGGATGAATAATCTTTTCCAAAATAAAAAAAATAATGGAAAATCATATTTGCTGTTTTCAAGTATAGTGTCTCAGGAAATATTTTTTCTCAATTACCTCTACCAGCAAAAGCTATAGTTGACACCTGCAGCTGTGACTATACTCATTCGATAGACTGCAGTGGAACTGTTGAGTCATCAATGGTTACTTTTCGGAACGTGAAAGATGTCGGATGTCGGTACAGCGAGAAAAAAATGTAATTCACGAATCTACTTTTTGACTGGAAACCGAAGATATTCCATAACTATTAGGTGATTCCCCTCCCTAAAGAAGCGGACTACAACCCAAGGGTTTCTGATAATCTGGCGTTATCGTTCATTAAATCTATAATTTCATCGACTTCGCCTTCTCTTCTGTAATTAATAAAGAACAAATGAGGACAGAGCGCTTACATTATCGAAAGATAACTCCAACAAAGATACTGGCAGCGCTAAACATAGCCGTATGCAGACGCCCGTGCCCAAGGGAGCCTACCGTACCCAAACACGTAGCAAAGAGAAGGCCAAAAGAAAGGAACTTGGCAGATCCTCTCCTTGGCAGTTCCTTTCTTTCGGCCCTCTCTTTGCTACGTGTTTGGGTACGGTAAGCTCCCTTGGGCACAGGCGTCTGCATACGACTATGTGTGAGCGCTGCCAGTATCTTTGTTGGAGTTATCTTTCTCTTCTGTATCCAATCCCGGCATGACCCTAATTCGTTTTGCCTCACTTTGGATCTCCTGATCGTAAAAATGTGGTGGAATAAGACATTGCACTTAGTTGGAGTAATTACTACTGTATATGTGTGAGAGACCAGAAGGTTCAGGAGCAAACATCACCTCTGCTGCCGCCCTGTAACAGTGTGGCTACGACCAAGGCCCAGCAAGCTTGTTGAAGCACTAGAAACACTTCGACGCAGTTATTTCCCTTGCGAGCAGTGCATTATAGCAGAGATATAGTATGCTGAACGAAAATATCTAACGAATTACCTGTCTAAACGTCTTTTTACCTAACAGACTGCTTTGCGAAACATTAAAAGTAATTGAGCTGATAATATGTGTCATGGGTAAATATGTGTCATATGCTTCTCAAATTTCTTTTTGAATGAAAGTAATCTGGGAGAGCTGTAGTGTAGGAGTGTAGCGGGAAAGAAATGCAATCTCATGAATCTGTCATCGAACCTCACTGCCTCTATTTGAAGGCCTCTACTTGATTTCGTTTCCTCATATACAAAAAGCTCAAGCGTTATACATTCGGATTCTTATATACTTATAATATCCTACTGCTTTATCCTATTTTCTATTTTAAATAGGAACAACAAACCCTCAGTGAGAACCGGGGGGCGGGGGGGGGAGGCAAGTAGGTTAACTTCTGTTTCGAACTTTTATTTAACTGCTCGCGGTCAAGAAAGAAACTTACAATACATTAGAAATAAAGTAATATAACAACGTTAGTAGACTTTGTTTGATGTGCAGATTTTCTGCAATTTGGACCTGTTTGAAATACGAAACTGATTGAGAATTTCTGTATGGGCAAAGTTCACGGGAGACGCTGATGTGTTTAGAGTACAGGTAGTTTGTATCAGGCTTTACTTGGTAGGAGCAATGTCTGGCCTACGAGTCCTCGTGGGATGCAAACGTGTAATCGACTATGCCGTGAAGGTGGCTGTTGATTTAATTTTTTTTTTTTTTTTTTACATTTCTTTCTCCATGCATGGGACTGTTTCGAAAGTTTATTTTCCTGTGCTTGGCAACCTTGAACCTTATCAGGAGTCGAAATGAAGTCGACAGTCAAAATTTATATCATTCGCCAGTGTACATATAACTCATGCACTTCCAATTTGTGCCACCAGATATTCACGCATTGTTTGAAATTTTGTGTGTGGTGTATTTACAGATAGCTATATGCAACAGTTTGCATTTCACAACACTCGTCAACAGCATTACTGTGATTACATACAGACTTGTTAATGCGGTAACTTTTTTTAAAGATCCTACTTTTGTCATGACAAATGTTGGCAAGAACTATTGTGTCTGCAGATACTTAACAAGATATATTGACATTTGATTAATCCTCAGTAAGACTTTTGTCATCAGACACAGTTTTTCTTAATTTGTGTGAACAGATTCGTGTCAAACCAGATAAGTCAGGAGTTATGACAGATGGCGTGAAACACAGCATGAATCCTTTTGACGAAATTGCAGTGGAGGAGGCAGTTCGCATGAAGGAGAAAAATATAGCTTCAGAAATAATAGCAGTATCTTGTGGCCCACCACAGTGCCAGGTGAGAAAAAATGTAAAAGCTAGTAAGGTGGGGTTTCAGGTAAGAGGTCAGTTCAAGTAAATCCAGGCCTCACCAAATAAAAAGTAAAGGAAACAGCTTTTTAGAGCTTCCAACCAGCATGTTTCTCTTTTGGCTAAGACACTGCTAACATGAGGGGGTTTCTTCCCCTGAAAACTCATTGCTAGTAATGTCAGTGGACTTCACTTTATTTTTTTTAAGGTGGACAGTGAATTAGGTTTGTTTTATATGCTATTATTGGTAATACTACATACCAGAGCAATTATTTAAAGCTTTTTAGCATCTTTCACAAAATATGGGGAGAGATTACCTTAATGGTAAGTAAAATTGAATGGATACTTGAGTGTATATGCTCTATAGATTGGCACGCCCCTTTGTGTTTCCAAAATTTGTGATTCTTTGCAAGAGGTTAGATTGATTTCTGGTTCATGCAGGAGGTTTTACGAACGGCCATGGCAATGGGAGCAGACAAGGCTATTCATGTGGAGGTGGACCCAGCTGACTACAGTCGAATGCAGCCAATGCATGTAGCAAAGATCTTGGCAAAGGTTGCTGAGGAGAATAAAGTTGACATAGTGTTGGTTGGCAAACAGGTGATGTATGAGAACCAGTCACAAATTGCCTGATCCTGAAATCTGCATGCTGCTTCTATCATTAGTTGTCTGCAGGTTTTCCTCTAAAATGGAGCTTTTGAAATAATTTAATTCTTTAAATTCTTTTTCAAAGGTACTAGAATATCTTTGTCTGCACTCGTGTAGTCTTCAAAGTTGTTGGGTTGTGGGGGGAGGGGGAGAGATGGAGGCCGGGGGGAGAGTGTGTGTGTTGTGGGGGCAGGGGGGAGTGCATGTGTAGGGGAGTGAGACAGCTTGAGATTTAAACAGGAGATGGAAAACTTATGCTGCAATCTTTTTTTCACCCATTCTTCATTGGATTGCTAATTTGGTGCACTGGGTTTGATGGAAGATGTCTCATTTTCATTTTTGTAGGGTGCTGTTGATTACAACAACAATAACGATAACACTAATAGTACTTTATGTTGATGTAATAGTAAAATAGATTGTGTAGTGAAGTAAAATGTGGTGCCACTTAATGATTTCTGTGCATTTGTATGTTTGCAGGCTATTGATGATGATGCTAGCCAAACAGGGGCATACATGGCTTCCCTGTTAGACTGGCCACAGGTGGCTTAAGATTTTCAAAAACTTTATTTAGGTATCTGTAATAAATGTAGTACCCATATAAGATCTTGGAAAATCTGTAGATCAAGCCCAAAACTAAAGAATTAGCTTGTGTTTCTTCCTGAAATCAATATGACAGAGCCAAAATATATAAGATTACACAACTGCAATGGAATAACCAATAAAAAAGCAACTGAACAGCTACTGATATTCTTCATAAAGACTAATCCATTTTTGTTTAAAATTTTCAGGCTATGTGTGCTTCAAAGATTGAGAAAACAGATGGAGAATTGAAAGTTGTTAAGGAGATCGATGGAGGATTGGAAACAGTCCGGGTTAAACTGCCAGCTGTTGTGTCAGTTGACCTGAGGTTAAACGAACCTCGGTATGCTACCTTACCAAATATCATGGTCAGTTAATAAGGCATTTTTGACTGTTAGCAGGGTATTTTTGGTCATTTAATATGGCATTTTGATCTGTTAGTATCATATTTTTGGTCAGTCAATGAGGCATTTGGGTCAACAAGGCATTGTTTTGGTGAGTGAAAAAGTATTTTTGTTGTACACAACATTAACTCACTTGTGACGGAGAATCCTACCTAGAGTAGGTCCCGGGGGGCCGGGGCATTTTTAGCCTTTTTTCAAAAATTCATAAAAAAATCCCCCAAAACAATAAAAACATTATTTAAAATTGCTAACTAACTACAATAAATAAAGAAAACTCATTTCTTACCGTGTTTCTTGGACCTTGTTCCATAATTTTGTAAATCCTCTGATGGAAACACAACTGAAGTTGCAGAAATCAAAAAGTCCTCGCCATTCAGTCTCAGTGTCTGTTCGGTACTCTTCAGTACACGTGCTCGCTCGTTTTTCTCTTCGTAATCACTTTCTTAGGTCTTTCAGGCACAAATACTCTTATCTTCATCCACTTTATCACAGTAAATTTGCGAAACAATGTCATTTTCCTCTTTAGCGTGTAATTTGAAGCGCAAATCTAGCATTTCTCAAGTGACAGACCACATGTGGACCCCCCCTTCAAATTATTGCCGGAAACGGATCTGATTGACAGTTTAAAACACAGAAAAGGGAAGCAACTCGTGAAGAAATGATTCAGCTTTCGATTGTAAGAGTTCTTTCCCTTAAAAGATTAGCAGATGACATTTTAAAAATCATAATTCGAACGGACTTAATCCCGCCCGTAAGGCGGAAACGTAGTGCCAATGGAGCGGGCTGTCGGTTATTCGCACGGTGTCAAAGAGTTAAATCAGTTGAGATACGACCCACCAGATCTGATACTGCGCTAAAATGTACATTTAAAAAAAAATAAAAATATTGCAAGAGAACTTGTTGCAACTAGAATTTAAATTGATTATAAGTTAGCAAAATTAGGACTTGTTAGTAGTTCTTACTTCCCTCCAACCCTGTTTTAAATATCCAAAGGAAATTATGTGTGCAAAATGGTTTCTCAAAAAAGTATTTGTACACACCGTTTTAGCAGTGAAACAGAGAAAGACTGGAATACTGGGGAAAGACCTAAAACTTGTCGTCCATTGTGCACACTCAAGGGTTTGTGTTGGATGATACTTAGCTTATGGTGTAACAGGATTTGCTCTCTTTCAAACCAAATTGCATTTACTTAGACAATTGTCAACAGATGCATTTGTGGGATGTCTTATTGACATTTGGAAAGGTTCAATCTGTTGCACGGTGTTAGTGCAATGAATTTAACTGACAAAGCTGTTTTATTGTGTGATTTATAGACACCATTTTGACATGAACAATCTCTTTGGTCAGGCAGTCCTGTGGCTAGAATTCTGTCAAAGGGAAGAAACTTGTATTAGGGAACAGAAGAGCTTTTTTTTTGCATGCCCCCTCCCCCACCTCGTGACAATAATAAGTGTTTGTGAAGTAGTGTGTTGTTTTGTTGTATACCTAAGGATGTGGCAGCATGCTCTGGTGTACATGGAACCCTCCCACCCACCCTACTTTTTTGGGGAAAAAAATTAGGGTTGGAAGAAAGCTTAACATCCACTGAAGCCTACTTTATCGTTTCCTTTTGCAATATCTTAAAATATTCTTTCAAAAGTGTTGGAAGTAATTAAGTTTTGAATTTTGAATTAAATTTTGTTTCAATTGTACTGCTCCAAACTTACATTCAAGAAGCTTTATTCTCATATAAAAATATCATTCAAGTCATAAAAGGAGGTCTTTCAAAACTGGTGTTGATTAGGCATGTTTCAACTAAGTTGCCCTAGCCTTTCATGCAGATATCTTTAACTCTAGAGCTAAGAAAAAGTTTCAAGGATGAAAGAAATTTAGAGTCTATTAACAATGAATTACCTGAGTTTTCGTATGTCATCTGCAGAAAGCCAAGAAAAAACCACTTGAGAAGAAAAAGCCAGCAGACTATGGAGTTGATGTGAAACCCACTCATCAGATACTGAGCGTTGAGGAGCCATCTGTACGACAGGCTGGAAAAAAGCTGGAGACTGTAGAGGAACTAGTAAAAAAGTTGAAGGAACAAGGATTAATTTCGACCTGAGATTCTGCCATGAACCTTTGCATGCAGCATGGTAAAGAAATGATAATGTGTTTTGATAATTAGTCCTATTGGTGTTGGCTGGGTGTGAATGTTTCTTGGCCACAAAGTATATTTATGTCCCTCAGTTTTCAAATGTTGTGTGAAGATATCCTTTCTTTTTGTGGTTAAATAATGGAAAAGCCTAACAAGCTAAACAGCTTTAAGTTGTGGTATCCAGTCTTGCTTTTGGCATCCCTAGGACTGGGGGATGAGGATGTGGGATTTGGGAGTGGGTGTGTTAGGAATACTTTTTACCTATAGGCATACATTTCAGACTTTTAATTTTTTAGGATAAATAAGCAGTTGCTTTTTTTTGCCAGACCAAAGGATTTATTTCTAGCCAAAAGAAAAGAGAAACAAAATAACATTAGTGTCGATAATTGCAGTAAAAATGATGATGATGATGATGATGATGATAAGGTGACCAGTGATTAAAATAATTAAATTCTCATTCACCAGCTGTCCACAACAAATCATTATTCTACGAATTTATGTATAAATAGCTGTATTAAGGTGCTTGCACGGATGTGCACATGCACACATAGAGACATGCAAGCCAGCACACAACATGCGAATGTATCTGGGCAAATACATTCACAGAAAAATTTAGATTTGAACATCTCCATAACCTTAACTGCCTTATTTTACGTGTAGCTTTATGTGATTTCTTTCTACGTTTTGTAGCAGCTTTCTTAAAATAAAGTAGATGTTAACCTTTATGCTAGGTGCCACCCAGGCATGGGTGTATGTCTACTCCTATTCATGCAGTGAATCTGGTGAAGAGGCTGACATTCCTTAATTTGAGTTCATCATCTCCTTTGCAGGGGGAGAGGACAAGAACCAGTAGCAGTGAATCAAGCCTAAGTCTTTGTTTTTCAGCTCACTTCACACTGCATGACTGCATGAAAGAGTGCATCCCAGTGTGGCGTCTTACACAGATTAGATGCAGGACTAAGGTTAGGGTCATAGGTTTTATAGGCTGTTGATATTTTGAGACAAATTTCCATTTATCTCTAATAAATATATTTATCTCCTGATAGTAGAGGTCTGCAGTGTAATTTGCTCATTGAATTATGAATTACTGTTTTCGTCATCTGAAAAAGTGAAGGATAATGAGGATGATTCAGTTTATCGTGTGACAATATATTTTGTGATGCTAGCCATCAATTTGTAATGATGTGTTAGTGTGGTGATTATAAATACATCCTGGACACTAAAAGTTCTTGCAAGCATTGCAGTGACAGTGACATTTGCTAGTTTCATTTTAAGTACATACCGGAGATCTTGCTGCATACATTGCATTGTAGTGATGGGAGCATTTGTTAGATTCATTTTACACCCGTTCTGAACGCTGCATTATTCTTGAAGAATCTGGTTGAAGTGAAATCATCCCACATTGTCTTAGGTGAATGTGATAAGTAAAACTCTCTGCATTTAAAAAAAATGCTAAATACAGCAGGCAACTGAAACTTTTGAAATTATTGCTTTTAAGGGTGTTTTTGCATTGCACTGAATGTGAGGGTGGCGCGTGTATGTATCTGTTACATCTGACACTCTCATTCGCTTGAGACTGACTAGCTTAATGTACTTTCTAGCTCAAGAAGTGAAAACAACCGTTGCATAAAGATGATTAAAATGGATGAGTGACAGGAGTAACAGACCCAACCCCCATCCCCCAGCTTAGCATTTTTTTTTGCAGGGGGGCTGGGGTAAAAAAGGTGATGTCCTCTTGCAATTCAGCCTCACATTGACTAGACAGCTGCATCATAAAACATCGTAGTAAAGGGAGGGAATTCAGTGTTTGGCAAGAGAACAAAAGGCATTGCAAAGTACGATGGGTACAACTGTTGTTGGTTCCCCTGTTACACTTGCACTACAGTATGGCCGGAGCTTAGGCTTTTGAAAATGTCGGAAAGGGGGACCTACATCTTTTTTTAAACTGCTTAATTTAAACTTGAAGAATTGAAGAAATCGTTGAGAATTTAATATTTTGATTGCACACCAAAGAAATCAGAGTGAAAGATTTTGCATGTTTAGGCGTGCACCAGAAATCTTTCTTCTCTCTCTCTGGTTAGTCGACGAATGGGGCACCAGAGGAGTATGAAGGAAGTAATTTGCCCCTTTGGGCAACAAGAACGTGTTGGGCAGAAGCCTTGGTTGGGTGGGGGCTAGTTAATGGATTGGACTGGTCAGGTGAACGGGTTTTCCTGGGTCTTCTTTTTAGTCTTTTTGAGTTTTGGGAGGTACATCCAAGGAACAGAAATGCAAACGATGGCTTATTGTTTAACGTCGGTGCACAAGGAAGTTTGTCTCATGACGGGGTGGGGGTGGGGGGATTGCTGGGAGAAGAGCAACACGACGAACATATAGAGGGAATCCTCGACGACCAGTCTTGCAAAACAGGAGGGGTCAGGGGTGCACCATGCAGGGGAAATACATATGCCGGACACCGGATCAAAGCTACAAGCCGTGCCTAACTGCTAGCGAAATTCCTTTTTAAACTACTGTACTTGCTCCAGCAGTGTACATGTACTATTATTTTCCTTCGGCAACTCGTACCCTCTACAGTGCTGGAAAGAGAACAGTATTTGGTATGCCCTGGCAAAGACAGTCGGACTTGGGACGAAAACGCCATGTTTTGGTAGCATCCGCACCGTTCAGTTTCGATAAGGTACACGACCTAAAGAATTAGACTCCCACGCATGCGCAAACCATATGCGATCCTGATCAAACCCCGCCATTGCTGCCATGAAAAAGCGCAGAAAAACTGGAGCCAATCAAAATACAGTATCACGTAAAATATGCTAATCTCGTAGGGTCACCACTGAAAACCTTGCAGTTTCCTGGAAGATCTTTACTGCCTATACCCCACCCCACCCTTCCCCCAGCCCCCACCTAGCCCCCCCGCCCTAACCCCACCCCTTCCCCTAAATCTCCCCTCCTCCCAGAACATCCCCTTCTCCCTCCCTTCCCCCCGCCCCTGGAAAGACCTTCGAAATATAGCTCGCCATTTGATTGGCTCCGCTTTTTACACATCCTAAATAGAGCTCGTCATTTCACTGGTTCCAGTTGCTCTGCGCTTTTACATGGTGTAGCCCCAAATGACCATACAGTGTAATTTTCGGTCTTCAAGCAGCCGCTTGGTCTTATATGGTGCATTCGCCTCTTCTTTTACACACCATCCCCCCCCACAAAAAAAATCGCAAAAAATCTATAAGCCGCAGCGATAGGCAATCCACATCAAAGAAATCGTCATCCTTTGATCATCGTAGAAAAGGGAAAGCGCTGGTCAGTAGAAAACTGCATGACACAATCACACGCAACATACACATTCGTATGTATAGTTCACACGGTATTCGAAATAAAGAATCAGAATAATCAGTTATTCTACTGGTAGTTCACATATATTCATTCACGTCACTGATTGAGTGAGCTATAAACGAAACCGGCGGGAAAATATTGATAACGTGAAGATATTTAAACATTAGGGAGCCTACTCCTTGATTAGACCTCTAAATAACTGAAAAGCCCTTTACGCACCGAAGGGGCAGGTGTTAGGGGGGGGGAGGGTGATCAGTTGAGTTCTGATTTTATCCATGTATAAGCCACGTTGGTTTTATAAGCAGAGGTCTGATTGGAAGGAAAATGTCGTGGCTTGTCCGAAAATTAGGGTACTGCACGCGGTAGCCACGTGCTCCTTTTTAAGAAACTTTCCTCAAAGTAGAGGAACAAATACAACTTTTTTAATGTCTGCACCGCCGTTGGTGAGAACACCCGGGGTGGGTTGCGTGAGCAGGATTCGTATATTCAATTCAGATCATAAATGCGATTGTAAGGCATGTGTTTGCCTTCCGTATACATCCATCTAGCTGTATGGACGGCGATACGAAGGTCTATGCAGCCCAGCCCATTACGTAACAAAAGTGACTGCGAACATTTTTCAAATTCCACACCTGACACTTGCCTGAAAGACGAGCCTTTACGCGCATGCCAGACAGCTGCAGCAGAAGACGGCAAAGCTGTGCAGCAGACGAGAAAGCGTCATCAGAAACCTGCGCGCTCCATTTGATAGCCACGGACAGAACTGATGACGTCAGACTAGTCATCCGTCCGCCAAAAACAATCCCAGCAAGTATTTCTGGATTGCACGCTCGGGCTTTTTGTTGTTGCACACCATGGCATTTAATCCACAGCAAATTCCTGGCATATTCGCAACAAACGTAGCAGTTTTTGGAAGTCTTGTGATAGAACAGACCAGAGATAAGGAGTACTCCTTATCTCTGAACAGACTAATAATCAAAGATAATAATTAAGGTCTATTATACGGCAAAAACATGAAATCTACTAAGACGGTTGACACCAGGGTTTCGAAAGCTGTGTAAATACATTAATAACTGTTGAATAGGAGCTAATGTCTTTCAAGACGGTTCACTTGAGTTAATTATAACGCACCTATAGTGTTTTATAGTATCATATGCTAGAACTAATACACCCAGCATTTGCCCACTTATTGCTGTTTAATTATTCATTCGCATTGTTTACAAAAGTTTTTTTTAGCAATATAAGGTATGCAGAGGAACCAGAATGACGTGCGCACCGATGGCATCACAGAAGACCCATCTCAGATGGAGCGTGACCAGCAGTGGTTACCCAGCTGCAGTACTGAGAAGCCGAGTAGGCGAACCTAGTTTACAACACAGTTTAACTGAAGTACTTAAAGCATTCCATGCTCCGTACTCCAAAATTTTACAGAAGATGTCCGTTTTTTTCATGCATCAACCCGTCATTTTCGCTCTCTCTGTACATAAGCTATAGGTGGCCACTGTTCTTAACCCTATGCTTTTTTGTGGAGACTGTAGGGATATCGTTATTTTATTTTATTTATCGACACGACGAAACGAATGAATAAACGTTGTTTAAACCAAGATGTCCGTTTGCACGACACGAAAACCAGGGTACCACCATGTAAACGCGCAGAACAACTGGAACCAATCAAATGACGAGCTCTATTTAGGATGTGTAACAAGCGGAGCCAATCAAATGGCGAGCTATATTTCGAAGGTCTTTCAAGGGGCGGGGGGAAGGGAGGGAGAGGGGGATGTTCCGAGAGGAGGGGGATTTAGGGGAAGGGGAAAGGGTGGGGGCTAGGAGTAGGGGATAGGTGGGGGTTGGGGGAGGGGTGGGGTGGGGTATAGGCAGTAAAGATCTTCCAGGAAACTGCAAGGTTTTCAGTGGTGACCCTACGAGATTAGCATATTTTACGTGATACTGTATTTTGATTGGCTCCAGTTATTCTGCGCTTTTTCATGCTCTAGCTATATCTGGGGCAAATTGTCATTTTTTAAAATTTGAGTAAAATGCGTTCTTTGCGTAAAAGGTCCAGATATGCATTTCAGAGTAGCGTATGTGGTTTCTTCTATAGAGGCTTTGGCTGATTACATTATGAGTATATAACACCTGTCGAGCTGAATAATTCAGTACAAAGTCTATTATACGGGAAAAATCTTCCCGTGATAAAATCATCATTAAAAACGTAAATCGTACGTAATGTCAATGTCGATGTTAATGTATGACACGGCTTCCAAAAAAGGTGAAAAATGCAACAGATCAGAGGAAAAAATCAGAATGACATAACTGCTACTTCAACAGGACCTCGTTGTGTCGTCAGTCAGAGAATGTAGTCCATAGCAAAAGCGCGTACATGCCCGAAGTTTTGTTGCTTAAAAACATCGCAGGTAAAGTGGTTATACTGGGCTGTGTGTCACCTGTATCGGATTCCCTACCCAAACTTCATTCTCGTTTCCGATTGACAACGACTTCCCTGCAAATAACTGTCTCAACTTACCAAGTATTATACGTACAGTCCCGCACCTTCATATTGTGCAATAACGGTACTTATGTGCATGGGTTTGTGTGTGTTCGCTCGTGTACGTGTGTGCGCAGGCTTTTGCATACCGAATTGTGTAGCGAATGGAGTGATAATGGGAGAATTTTGCGAGAACAGGAGACGTAACCCACTGGGTCTTCTACAGCAAAGGAGGTCATCTCTGGACAACAATTTCCCCACACTTCACTGCGGACCGGGATCACTTCACCAGCATCACGGCTGGGTGTTTCGTATAGCAAATATAGTTTTCGAATTATTGCTTTTTAACAACACATTCTATGCTTTTTATGAAAAAATAAATAAATAAAAGAAAAGCAAGAAAACTAATAAGATGAAACCCATCACGTACCGAGAGTGCAACTTCTTAGAACGACGCTCAGAAAGTTTGCATTCAGCGTATTTCGTCTCGCCACCCCCCCCCACCCTTTCCAGCTCCATTTATCGTTTCTGAAGCCGCATCTCCCGTAAAACTTTTTACATCAGGATATATATATAGAGAGAGAGATTAAAATTAGAAATTGACAACGTATCCTTAGCCACTAACTGTAGGCCCTGATTCTAAAAATACAAACAGTGGGAAAATGGTCTCAGAATCCTGATTTGTAATACAGGATGTCTTTGATATAGTTAATATTTGTCACGATCGTGATCGATTGAGGGATCTGTTTGACGTCATCCTAAAGTCATCTGTAGGGAGATGTTATTCCTATCTCTACAGGATTTCCTGAACAAGGCGAAGCAGTGGAATAAAAGCGTCCTTTCAGAGCTCAGCTAGTCGACCGTCTTTTCCCATACCTGCAGCGCATGGTGCCAGACGAGAAAAAGTAAATGCCAGAAAAGCCTTGTGATAGCACCAAGCCAAGGAGATGCCGACCCCTTGATAAAAAAATGTAAGAGGTGCCGATAGATCGAGAAGCTACGCATTTATAGGCGGCAATATGTCTTGAGGTTCACGCTGGCGCCGTTCAGCTGAAGGCTTGAGAGCGCAACAGAGGAAAGCGCTGTAGGGAAAAGAACATTTAGCGCGAAAGTTCGGGAGTTATGCCCCATGTAATCGAGAGCGAATAGTTACCCCCCCCCCCCCCCACACACACACAATTACCTTTCTGAAGCAGCCCCTCCCGCACAAGAACAAGAGCCGAAACAAGAAAGAAAGGAATGCAAGGGAAGAAAGGAGACAAGAAAAGGATGAGGAAGGAAGAAATAATAAGAATGAAAGGAGAAGAAAAACAAGTGACTGCCGGCCTGCCGCTTGGAGGATAAGCCCAAATTAAATGTAAAACAAGGGAACTGTACCAAGCTAGAAAGGGACAAAGACGAAGACAATCTACGTGTTTCGGGGCACTACCCCTTCATCAGGACGACACAAAAACGACGAAAAAACGAAAAGGAAAAAGACTTATCTGCAGTAGATGTTGAGAGAAGAAAGAAGATAAAAGTGGGATTAAAAAGAAAGACGACAAGGGAAAAGGAGGAATGTACACGTACATCATCGGTGGTAGATTTCATCGGAAGACGAGAAACATTTATACATGTACAAGCTTTTCCTCACTGGCGTGGATCGAAAGATCATTGATTTGCTGTACGCATTCAGGGACTATCCATGTTGAATGATTTGAACGTGCTAGCGACAGTCAGTAACGAGGCTTGACAAGTGTCGGTCCTCACTGCTGCTCGCGCCCTTGTGCGCCGACAGGTATAGCCTTTGAGCAAACGAGGAAAAAAGGTGGACGCGACGCGTGCAGCCAGGTGTTTCTAAGGTTCCTGTGACGTCAATTCCACCTTGATCCCTGCTAAGCATGCTTACGTCAGCGGGACAAAAAGAAGTTGTTTAGACTCTAGCACATATTGAAGCCTGGGTGAAAAAGAGGCCAGGGCAGGCTTCATGCGTGCCCACTCGAGTTCTGAACTTTTTGCACTGCACGTCCAGGTACGATAAACAGAATCAAGGGGACTTAATACAAAGACTGCATGGGTATGAGTTCTCATGCAGCACAACCCAGTTCATACAGTTTTACAACAGATTCACGAATCTACTCGCAGTCTCCTCCGCTCGCTGCATCTGAAAGACACTGGGTGGTGTAGTTGTTGTGTGGGGAAGGAAAGTGCTTCCACCTCGCGGTGATTTTGCATATGGTTGTGTAGTCTCTTTCTCTTTCTTCTCTCCCTCTCTCTCAAACATGTCCCGGACAAACAGACGGAAATAACTTTTGAAAGTGTTGGCGTTTTATTTTTTAGTCATAGTTTAAAACATAGACTATGTACAAGTCGCAGATTGTTAACAGGGATGGAAATGGGAATTTTAAAGCTATACTAACGGTCATACCCGAACTTTGTGGCTTTTGTCCACAAAATACTTAGATCTAAGGATTTTTTTAGGTTTATTTTGCGTTGGTAATTATTTTCGGGGCCAGTCCATGCATTGTATGATAAAGAATTTACCCTCCCCCCTCCGCCAATCACTCTTTTTTTCGGCAGACGGGTTTAAGTATTTTCCGCTTTTTAAAATTTAAACTTTTCGAATCGTATGAGCATATCCGTACTTTGCTAGGATAAGCGTCTTGGCTGAAAGATAAACGCAAAAGAGACTAGAATTATTAGTTAAACAGAGTGGTGGAGAGGATATTGATAACGGAAACATCGATTGATGATCATGACTCACTTCAACATCGATCGATTAATCCTCCGGCGTTATATAAACATATATATTATCTGTGATAACCTCAGGATGAGTTCTCCCCCCCCCCCCCACTCAACAAATCCTCTTCTGCTTGATCACATCGCTTGACCGCACTGTGTAGGGTTTAACGTTAACAGTAGTAATTAAAGTCGGCCTCACACTCCATTAAACGAAAAGCTGGATGAGATGCAATTTAACTCGAAACTGTTTCAAAGTTTTTCTTTTTTAAAGTTCTTTCTTCGATGCACTTATTTTTCGACACAACCTGCCGCACAATCTTTCTCAACCCAGTAAGCAGACATCGTGTGCAGTATACCCGGTGCAAGTAAATTCGGTGACCCACATGGTTTGACCCAACACCAGTACGCGTACACCTGGGGATTAGGGGTAGCTCTACGGGAAGTACTAGTTTTATGTTTGACCTAGGGACATGAAAAAAAAAAATTAAAGACGCCTATGTCATGTGCGTTCAAGTAAAAATTGGATCCAAGCTGAACACCACCGTTCTTTGAATTACAAAGCTTTTCCCTTTCCCTTGTGACATCACCGCTGTCGACGACAGTCACATGGCAGGTGAAACATATTTCTTTCTCATTCAAGGTGACTTCTGCCACATTCAGTCGCCCGCAGTCTACACACATCACAAAACCCGACTCGTGAATAAGTTCTATTACAGGAGCTACGTCAGCCCCCTTCCTTTATTACTCAACTTGTTAAAGTCGTGACTAGTACAGACTGCACACGACAAGAACACACTTCACAAGGTCTGGGACTTGGCTTCACATCAGATACAGTGGCGGCTATCACCAGAAATAATAATACAAATTGTCTTTTACACTACTTACAATCGAGCGCGTACTGACTTAGTAGAGTTATCGTTCTTGTTACCCCTTTTCAATCACAAAAATAAAGGAATACACAGATGAAGATACACAATTCATCGCAGAAAACGAACGAAACAAGCACAGATATTGAATGCGGTGCTTTTCGGGAGTTTTTTTTTTTTTGTCTCCGCGGGCGTTCCACGCACTGTAGTGTACACACACAAAGGTTCTACACGAACACCGTACAGTTTACGGACCCTAGTTCCGACCTTTGTCCCTTCCACGCGCTGGCGCAGCCAATCAAAGCGCGACAAACGTGTCTTGCTGATCAGGGACCAGAGGTCACTTCAACGCGGCTAGGGCAACGATAGGTGCGATCGTCTGAGATACTTATGTGCCAGACAATGTTACGCACCTTTCATGGGTAACCATTAAAAAGGAAAAAAAAACAAAACATGACGACGAAAATGACGATACACGTGTAACACATTTTTGGCAAAAAGAAGTTCGCTCCCAAAGAACATGAACATTTACAACAAAAGCAAAAAAAAAAAAAGTAACAAGCGATCCTTTTTTGTTCGTAAAACCTGGAGATCAAACAACAGGGTCCACACGCGGTTTCGATGCCAAGGACAGAGGGCAACGCGTACACAAGACGTGGGTGGGGGGGGGGGGGGGGGGGGGGGGG
>SMGT01012932.1:0-18794 GCA_004794575.1 Lanistes nyassanus | reverse complement strand
GGCAACGCGTACACAAGACGTGGGTGGGGGGGGGTGGGGGGAGTAGGAGGCACGTGGAGGTCTAACTTTAAAAAGGACGGAGGGGGATGGAGGAGGAGAGAAGCGTGTGTGGGGGGTGAGGGGCGGGGGGTAAACTTACGCTAGGGGTAAACCTCCAAAAGATGCCAAACATGCACGGTAACCTAACCTGGAAGCCGCAATCCAAAGTCATGACCAGCATGTGAACTGCGCTCCGTCTCCGGGTGGCAACTGGAGTGGAAACACAAGGAAGGGAGGGCGCCTGAAGTACAGCGCTCATAAAACCGGCTTCAAGAGCAAGCAGAAAGCGGTGACATGGTCGTCGGTGGGACGGGGAAGGGGCAGGAGAGGGGACAGCCCAGCAACGCTGAACGCCCTTCAGTACACACGCATGCACACGGGACAGGGGGTTGGAGGCGAGAGGGGTGGGTGAACACCGCTGTTATCAACAAACAAGAATAGACAAACCATCGAGAAATGTCTCGGTCACACAAAACCTTTCATAATTATGATAAAAAGTCACCGGGAACTGTCGGCAAGGCGCCTGGCACAATATGCACGTCTGCAAAGCACGTGGGGCGAGCGATTGCGAAAAGCTGCAAGTTGTAGTTCACTCCCAAAGAATGGTACCTCCGTGGTGTCATAAAATATTTTTTTAAATCGAAACTTGCTGGTTGTCACGATGAAACTTCGACCTCGCTGGGGGCAAGCGGAGGTAAGCGGCGGGCACAGAGCGAACATGCGACACACGGAAGTATACGGGTGGACTGGGGTTCGACAGGTTGGGCATGGGGACGGGAAGAGGGAAAAACCTTTCAAAACATCTCGACAACGCTATCTCGTTCTCTCAAGCCACGGTAGCTGATTGTCCCAGAGGAGGCAAACGCCTCGCGCTTCCCTCAATCACTCCGAACATGGCGGACCAGAGTGGGGGGGGGGGGCAGAGAGGAAAGCTGATGGACAGAAGATTTGAACACAAGGCTAAGGAATAAAGCCAAGACTGCAGTCTAATTCCCACACTTCCGACCGTCCTAAAACAAAAGCACCCCGTTTCAACTGCGCCTCTACCACAAAGCTTGCCTTCGGAAATAAAACCGAACTATAGGCGAAACAAACATGTCGATTGTCTCCATCGCTGCAATTTTTTTAAACCTTCAATATTTGTCTGTTACTACCGATACATCCGTAAAAAGAAGGAAACCTTGAAAGAGATTATTGTTAGTCCATTTCATAGATCCCTTAGAGAAAATGTCGGTGATTAAAACAGTTTTTATTTTTTTACGGAAGGGGGGAATAAAACAACTTCATATTCCTTTACAGTGATATTACTTTATTTTTAATTCCCAGCAATCGCAGAAACCAGAAATTCTGGTTCCGTCATATGGTAAGGTCTCGCGTAAAGCGAGCTAAATGATAAAATGTAAAAATAAGCTTTGAAATAAGTCAAACATCCATGCGATGGAAACATTTACGACACTTTAAAACATTGATTATACTGGCCCTATCAGGAAAACCTCCGTTCTGGGTTCCCTACCGTCTGCACAGACATTCGCACAACACCAGAGAGACAAAGAGAGAGAGAGAGAGTGAGAGAGAGAAAGGCCGATGTGGTCGGAAATGAGGTGGGTTGGTGGTAAAGGGCGTGTTTGGGGTTCCTTTATAGACACTTGGCACTGGCGTTAGTAATCCCCAACACGCACCGACAAACAGTGAACCATACGGACACAAGGTAGGCGAGACTACACAGATTACGGGACGACAGCCTGTGCATGGGTACGAACTGTGCGGTGGTTGTAAGAAACACTGGGGTCTGTCCGCACGCGATCTGCTGTCCCGCAGTTCCGATTGCGCGCTAGGTGTACGTTCACAAGAGAAAATAGGCCAAAGAGATTCACGATTCCAATAATTCAGGCGACAGTTACGTGACGCCCGCTGCAGCCATAGCGTCTCAGCTGCCAGCACGTGGCCACAAACTTCCGGCCTGACCAATAATGCCCAGCGCCGACTACGTGACTTCCCAGTGCAGAGTCGGCGGGCAACCTTGCTGGCCAGCCTAGGTCGACGTCACAAATTCTTCAGAAAAAAACGTCACGCGCCTTACGGCAACGTCAGCCATCCAACCAGACCACAGGGGTAGACTTTACACACGCACACACACCATACCCCCCTGGTCAGCTTCCGTTCTCGTGGTACCTCACACGTACATTCTCTATGTAGGAAATGCAGAAAGGCTAATCGGCCTTGATCCCACTCAACTTACCGCTCGCAAATCCTTCGCGGCATAATTTTAAACTTGGTGAACTATTTTTGTAAAGTGTAATATTAGTTTTGAACACAAAATTGTAAAAAAAAAAAATTAAAAATCTGAATCTCAGGTTTACACAACCATAAGGTTACCCTACTCCCTCATCTGTCCCTTCCAAATCAGTGTCCTTCGCGCTCCAAATAAAATTAAACAGCTTCACTATCTACATAAATGGGGGAAAAAATCCCCCTTCTCCCCTAATGAAAGGTAACGAATTGAAGAAATGCTATATTTCCCGTCTCCTGAAGGGCTTTAGGAAGAGGGGAAAGGAAAAAAAAAGGCCCCGAGAGAACACAAGTTTTTCCAAGCACTTGGATTCGCAGACGCTCTCACTTACAAGTTTCTACAACAGCAATGTAGATAACAAGAACAGCCCACGGTTGCTGTGAACACATCCGGGCTGCGCAATAACCAGTCTCCCCCTCCCAACCTCAATTCGTCAATGGCAGCGAGGCCAAACTATCGTAAGTTTTCCTGATGTAGGACACAGGACAGAAGCTTCTACGTCCAATTCCATTCATCGCCAACTTTATTCATCCACTTGCGTAAAACACTTCTCAACTAAAACACACACACAAACACAGAGAATCCCCCCCCCCCCACACACACAAGCACAAAACCCCCCACGTAAGTCTTCACACGCCATTCCCTGAACAAGTCATTTGTGCTGGTAAAGGTGCTAATAGTAAGAACACACCAATTCACACAAGCCCACTTACTGGAAGATAACATGCCGAAACCTTGCACGTGTCGTCAACTGTCCACAAACAAAACCGCAAGTGGGGACAAGGTAGGAGGTCAGACTGGAAGATCCCACAATCACAAATAATCTGCTGCATTAATCAGGCGCAGACCCTTGCTCGCATCTTGGATTCAATCCCATCACAGTGGCGTCAGGCACTGTTATCATCAACCCAAACAAACGTTTTCCAGTGACCACTACCACCCATCCTTCACTTAGTCTCAATGACCTTGGACAAGGGTAGCGGAGAGGG
The DNA here is from genome assembly GCA_004794575.1 of Lanistes nyassanus. NCBI lineage: Eukaryota > Metazoa > Mollusca > Gastropoda > Architaenioglossa > Ampullariidae > Lanistes > Lanistes nyassanus. The sequence continues at coordinate 15,476 of SMGT01012932.1, read as the reverse complement.
GGAGGGGAGGGGAGAAGACAAACACCACCAAGCCACCAGGCTGCCTCGAGATCACGTGACCTTACCATTCTGCCTCCGAGTCAAATACTCCGTACCAGCAGTCCACAGCAGGAGGGCGAAATGTGGAGACCAGCATCTGATCTCTTAGGACGGTAGGGATGGAACCAGCCATGTATTGCTACTGCTCTGTACTATGACCAACGGTCAAAGACTTGGCCAAGCCGGGCACAAAGTCACAGGGTACAAAATCTGCAGTGTGCAAACACTGCCATATTTTCGTCACAAATACAAATATATAAATGTATGCTCTAAGGGGATCTGGATCAATCTGCCACAGAAATATAGGACAAACTTGCTGCATATATCAGGTTATATGGCAAGCATGCTCGATAGCACAGTCTCGTATTGTTATTGTTAATATTATTAGTGTAATATTCGACTTGCAGCAAAACATTCCTGTCAGTATTACATTTTTGGATACCTTCTGTCAACAGTCTCAAATCATTCAGCCACAGCGCCAACTTCTATGGCAAATATCTCACACACCCACACAATCATCTCGCTGTTTCTCTCTCACACCCCACCCCCCAACCCACTAGACAGACGGTATTTCAGGAAAATGTCTAAACCAGCATGTAACAGCAACATGTGAGGTTATCGATGTACACCTGGCCACCAGCATATACAAAGGGCATGGTATGACAAATCTCTAATCAGTAAATGATGACAATAAAATAGAATTTTATTGTACATGTTGACTTATCCATTTCAAAAGAAACGTACCAAAGTCTTACCTCTGCCACTGTCACTCTACTTTCCTTGTAAATAAACAAGCCCGCACCTTTTGATGGCACGGCCTCAGAGATCGGAACAATCTGGAGCCGTATTTTCGGTCCCTGGTTAAGCCTAACCCGATCGCAATCACGTGACAAACTATCAGTTAGTGACCTTAAAGGTCACACGATCGCGATTGGTTTAGGCTTGACCAGCGGCCATGAATAGGGTTCCCGATCACAGAAGCTCAGTTTCAGCAATGCTAAACTACAAATAACATCGTCTACTTTACCTGATCGTCTCTCTTTCCAACATATGCCGAAAGCACGGGTGGAGAACTTGGGGAATAGTTCCGACATGTTGACAACTCCGCAGCTCATGTGTCTATTACCAAACAGCTTCCCCCCACCCCCACCCACCCACTACCCAACAAAATGAAAACAACTCTTAATAATGCTGCTCTGACAAAGATCTCACAGTTTCCCTTCAAATTCGACAAATCATGCAACATCTGAGCTGCATTTTCATTCAGACTTGCTGTCAGATCTGCATCGATTTGCCGGTATGTCTTGTCATAAAGCATGATTGCAGCTTACACAACAAAACTATATCAGATCCTCTGAGTGCCTCAGCATGCAAACACAGCATTGTGTAGAAAGACACCACATTCAAGCTCATTTTGTTCTATACGGGCAACAAGCAAAAATACCATTTTGGGAAACATGCTAAAAACACGGTCGAAACCACAAAAAAGCACCTTCCTGAGTTTTTGCTTCCTGAATTACACCTCTGCTGAATACGATAATCATATCCCAGCATTACTGAATGTCCTTGCCTTTGATTCGTGAAGGCTGCGCAACAAGTACATACACGACGATACTTTTTCATGGAAAAATGGCGTCTCTCCCGGCATTCGTTAAGTCAAAACTCAAGCTCACAAGAACAGAGGAAAAGCCATCATTTTGTAGTTTTTGTGTCAAAAATGGTGACTGCTTTTCTGCTGCATGCTAACAACAATACACAGCGGCAGAAGCGCTAGCAGATGTCTGCCAAAGACACAGCAAAATGATGTACAATATGATGCTTACTGAGCTAATCACAGTCTTATGTTGACCCGTAGAGGGTAAAGCATCTACAACAGTCATGTCAAAAAGTCTCCAAACATGTCTATAAATTATTTTAGGTCAAACATGTTCAAATGGGCTGCAAAACCACCAACACAAGCACATGCCGATGGTAAAAATCTAGACTCTGGGAGTGGTTAACAGTGGTACAAAGTCTCTACAACAACATACAATAGAAACATGTAAGCCAGGCGGTTAAGGACCAATATTTTGCAAACAATACCACACTATGATACATCCATGTGTTCTTCAGGGACTACAGAAAACCCCAGTGCTGTGGTGGCAGATTCGCTGCCTTTGACGGAATTTTTCCTGGTCGGTGCCTGGGTGATGGCTGCCTCATGCAGCATGTCGGAGAACAGTTCTGGGGTGCCGAAGGGGTTTAGCTCTAGAAGCTGGGGCTTCCCTGCGTCTAAACTCGCAACACCTTGCTGTGGTTTGAATCCCTGCAAGGGTACGCTAGCACCATGCGGTGAAAGAAATGTAGCATGGGTATTCAGACTGCTTGTGCAGCTCTTGGTGAGGGCTGGTTCAGTTCCTGAAGGAGGGTGGGAAAACGAATCTCCGTCGTCCCCCCATCGACAACGGGGAACATCTTGGCCCGCAAATGCTGCATCTCCACTGACGCTGGGTTTCTGCATGCCGACTCCAGTGCTGGTCGCAGCCAGAAATATGTTGCTGTGTTCAGACTCTTGCGCCGACAGGGCAGATGGGTCCTTGAAAGGGTGCACTGCCATGAACACCCCGGTCCTCCTTTGCCACAGGGTGTTGTTTACTGGGGCCGTCATTGAGTTACTGCTCAAAGTCTGTCCAGTGCCATTCTCAGACCTCTGGCTCCTGTCAACACAATGGTCATTAAACTCCAAACCAGCACAGTTCCCCTCAGCATCATCGTCGTCACAGCTGGACCCGTGTGTAGCCAAGGAGGATCCCAACGATGCAAACTCTGAAGGCCCTGAGAAGTTGGAGGCTGGCAAAACGGGAAAGGGAGCATCATGCTGTGCCAGACGAGGTACCTGAAGAAACGTAGAGGGTAGAAAACTTGGACTGCCATGCTGGTGGTTTGTGGGCTGTCCTGGGGTGTGCTGCATGGTGCTGACAGGGTAGGCCCCAAAGAATGTCTGCGCCACAGTGTAGGAAGAACTCCCCTGGGCGGGAACTGCCGATGAATAGCTGCAGCCAAAATCAATTTTGGGCAGGTTGTTCGGGTCGATCTGCAGCTGCTGCAGTTGGGAGGTGAGGGGCAGGGGAGGTGGAAGGTCGCTGTCCTGATGGTGAGGGTGAGGGGCATGCTGATGTGGATGTCCGTGTTTCTGAAACACCTGTCGCTTCTGCTGCAGACGGTGGGACATCAGCTGCTGTTGCAAGGTCTTGCTGCAGGGAGTGTATTCGTATGGTGCCGACGGCGTGGAGCCGCTGGGCAAAGGTGGGGCTTGTGGGGCATGGAACTGGGTGCTGGGGGCTCCCTGAATGACCTCCTCTTTGGATCCTGCACCAGTCCCTGCCCTGTCCAGTTGCTGCTCGAGGTACAGAGACTGCTTCAATGCCAGCAACCTGTGCGGCTGGATGTCAAAGGAGTCAGATGGAAGGGACATGCGTTTCATTAAAGGTTTTCGTCTCCCCCCTGCTCCACCCCCACCCGGCTCGTCCAAGGACCACTGCCGATGCCCATGATGGGGAGCTGAAAGCTTTCGATGTGGATGAGGATGAGGTGCAGTCTGGGGAGGTGAGGACGATGGTGGAGGCGTTTCTTCTTCTTCACTACTCTCCGCCAAGTTGCCAGAGGAGTAGAGGCTCTGCAAATGCTGGTGTTCCTGTCGCAGCTCAACCATCCCACGCGCCCGCATGCTCTCACGCAGCCTCTGCCGGAAGGCAATGATCCCCTGAGCTACCAACCCATCTGATGCCCTCCTTCCTTCTCGGAAATTCACAGGAGATCTTGTCTGCCCTCTGTCCTGCAGGACGTCCTCTCCCGCTGGCATCTCACTCCGCCCACCACTTCCAGCTGCCACAGGTACCAGCCCTGTCACTCCAGACATGGAAGCCGTGGAAGCAGGACTCGAGTTTCCTGCGGCTGTTGTTATGCAACCACCTGGTCCCATGACCTGCAGGTAGGGAGAATGAGGACCAACGTTTGTCATGCCTTGTGGCATCACCCCTGCATAATGCAAACCTGGAACTTTCATGTGGGACAACATTGGCAGTGCACCACCAGCAAGTGAGCACGGATTGCTAGAAGCCATGTCCACCTCCAGCGAAGAGTCAAAGCTGGCAAAAGGGGAAAGACTGACAGTATTTAGGGAACAGCTGCTGTTTGCTCCAGACAGACCCTGCCTCTGCGAACTGCTCAGCAAGCTTGCTCCATCCAAGTAGGCGCACCTGTACTCAGGCAGCAGCCCAATGCCATATGGATCTCGCTGGAGTGCTGCAAACCTTCCAGCTGAGATCGTCATGGCTTCGCTACATTCAGTCTCTCGGTCCAGGATGTCAGCCTCCACACCCTCGTCAATAGAAGTTGTGATGACGCCTGGGTGATTCATTCCTCCTGCCGCAGCCGGCTGGGCAGGTCCTCTGGGTGACGGTAACATGTCTGTCATGCACAGCAGCACGTTGGGTGGCGGTGGCATCATTTCTGACTCGGCAGTGCCCAGCGCAGCGTACGCGTATGAAGATGTAGTCTGAGGGCTGGACCCAGGAGCAGGTGGGCTGTTATTGTCGAGGGTGCGACTCAGGCGACCCTGCTTCATGCCAGCCAAGGGTGGCCGAGGGAGTCCCATTGCCTGCAAAAAGCAAAAGCCCCACTTATACAAAAGTAAAATAACATCGCAAAAACTTAGTTTTGCATGAACATGTCCACTAATAAGCTCTCCCTACTGTTACTTAAGAAGCTTAAAAACCACTCAAAAAAAGACAGACTCCCAAATAAGTTGTAACTTAACGCCTTTTGGTTCCAGTTGTCTGCGCTGACACAATTAAGTTTGTGCCAACACACTCAAACAGATCACTACTGCTTGCCATAAGCAGCAACGTTAAACAACAATTTGGGCAGAATGATGTGTTTATAGACCCATCAAAAGTTTATTTCACTGACCGAGTCTTACTGGTGCTGGTTCCAAATGTTTAATGCTTCAGCAAAATCCTCTATTTTGGCACTCTGTTAACAGCAATACAACACTGGCTCACAGCAATTCAAGCAGTTCAGCTACCCCTGACGACAGCATAACAAGTGGGACGGTAGGCATCTACTGTGTCGCAGAAGGGTTACCAGATCAGCTACCTGTGATGGCAACATGTGCAGCATGGCTTGTTCGGCAATGGTTGATGGCCGTCTTCGCCTTGAGTCGATCCGCGTGTCAGATGGGAAACTACTTCGATGCTGTCGCAGGCGATCAAGCAGAAGGTAGTAGATGGCTGTGTAGTGGTCATATGCATCATTCCTTAGAGCCTGAAGACCCACAGACATGGGGATCTTTCCATATTAAAAATGTTAATAAAAACAATAACATAGCATTATCAACGATAAATGCGGCATGATGAGTGAAGATCCAACAGTAATTTTTTATTTTAAAAAAAACCAAGACAATTGACAGAATGAACAGTCACAGGAAACAATTTTTTTTAAAATCTTCATTTCTCCTATTTTATACTTTATTTTACTGTATTTACTCTTTTCTGTGTTGTGCATTATGTTCTGAACATGAGGTAATGCCCTGAAACATTGAGGGTTTGAATGTTTGGCTCCCATACACCCCCAAACTCAAAATAAAAACGACAAAACTGAGCAATACAAAATCCAGGAAAGCTTCTCCTGGCAGTCTCAGTTCTCACCTCCATCGTCTTCTGCTGATCTATTCCCAGACTCTGCATGATGCGAAGAATCTGCTCGTTAAACTGACCCACTTTGGCATTCTGTCCCACTGTAGGGGAAGGGGGGCACGGCTTCCACGAGCCCCCATCCATCAGCATCCACCGGTGTTGCTTAATCTGCTCAATGGTGTAGCGGCGCAAAGGGTCCAGGACTAGCATGCGTCGAATCAAGTGTTCGCATTCTGAGGAAATAATTATGATGTTGGTCAATTTTTGCAGTGAGTTCCATGTTTTTCACGTGCAGTAGGCAACTAAAGAGGCTGTTTGAAAGATGAACAAAATAGTGTTTACAAAAATCATGAATGAAAACTCTCTGGCAAATCGATCTGTGTATTCTCTGGCAAGTCGGTCTGTGTATTCTCTGGCAAGTCGATCGGTGTATTCTCTGGCAAGTCGATCGGTGTATTCTCTGGCAAGTCGATCTGTGTATTCTCTGGCAAGTCGATCAGTGTATTCTCTGGTAAGTCAATCTGTATTCTCAGGCAAGTCACTGTGTATTCTCAGGCAAGTTGATCTGTGTATTCTCTGGCAAGAATATTCACTTCAAACAGTTTTCCCTGTTTGATTATACTCATGAAGTAATGAAGTACACAAAGACAAACAAAGAACAAATGAGGACAGAGCGCTATAAATCATCAAAAGATAATCCCAACAAGGTACTGGCAGCGCTAGACGTACCCGTATGCTGACGTGTGCAACCAAGGGAGCCTACCGTACCCAAACACATAGCAAAGAGAGAGTCGAAAGTAAGATCTGCCATGTTCCTTACTTTCGACTCTCTCTTTGCTACGTGTTTGGGTACGGTAGGCTCCCTTGGTTGCACACGTCAGCATACGGGTGCGTCTAGCGCTGCCAGTACCTTGCTGGGATTATCTACACAAAGACTGATGATCTAAACGGAAAGAACAGGAAAGTAAGGAAGGAAAGGACAGAGCGAAGCACAAAACTCACCAGTAGACATGAAGTATGGTATGCGGAATCGCCCTGAGAGCACTCTGTCCCTCAATTCTGGAAGTGTTGGGCCATCAAAGGGGAGAGCACCACAGACTAACACATAAAGCACCACCCCTAAACTCTGCACAAACAGAGTGGGAAAAGGTGAATATTCTGAACCATATTAATTTTTTTAAAAAATGATTAATAGTTCATCTTTAAACCCATTAACGTCTGCCTTAAACAAGTGACCTGCCATCGCATTTGCTAAGCAAAACCTAAGGGTATTCACTGTTTAAATCTACACAGCAATTTTCCTATGGGTCATTCTAAACAAAAGGCTGGTCAAAGAATTTGTGCAAAACTACCAACACACTGCTTTATGTATTCACATATTCCTAACTTCTATGTATGCTTAGCAAATTCAATACTGTAACTATGAGAAAAATCCTATAACACCCATGAAATGTACCACAGAGGTTCTTTGAAATGATCACTTGTTCTGTTTACTCGAATAAATAAAATTCTCGTCTTTTGTCATGAGACAAGGCACATGTATTAAACTATGCACAGCATGCACGACTAACAAAATGGTGCTGAGTATAGTTAACAACAGAACTGATCTTTACCCATATATCTATCTGGGGTCCTGAATATTTCCTTCCTTCAAACACTTCAGGAGCAGCGTACGGAGGGCTTCCACACCAAGTTGCCAGCTGCTCATCTGGCTTGAAGAAATTCCCAAAGCCAAAGTCTGCAATTTTGATGTTCATGTTTGCATCTAGCAGGAGGTTTTCTGCCTGCAACAAAATACAGATACACACAAATTTAAACTTAATACAGATGTATGTAAATGAACATAATAAAGGCATGTGTTGAAAGGATTTGTGCACTGTCCAAACCAAACACCATCTTCTGCATCCCATCAGCTTTGCATAAAATCTTGCAACCAGCGCATTTTTACATTTCTTCACTAGACTTCTATGACACAAGTAACCGCAACACCTGGAAACCTTTTATCTGCTCTTCATCAACGAGCAAAACAAAAAAAATAATGGTCCTTTTCCCTCAAGCTTTAGAAAGCTATAAAAGTTATACATGCTAAAACCAATTCAAATTCTCTGCAAAAAGATTATTGTTCCTTGTATGCAAAATAATTACAGGCTCTACCCATCCTGCTGAAGGTTGGACCTGTCTATTTTGCAATGATATCAGTCTGGACACGCATCAGTGAACACGCCAGCTATTCAAGAGCTCCCCTACTTCTACTTTGCATTCATCCACCTTGGCAGGTGTATCACTTAATCTAATGTGGGTTCACATTTCTGGCTCACCTGCTGCTGTCCGCAGTCTACTGAAGCACACCTTAATTCTCATGCAATCCACATGCCTAATTTGGTAATATCTTTTGCACCTCAACAAAGGCTGAAAGAAATTCAATATCTGGCACACGCCCTTTTTAAAAAAAGTCTGTGCAGCTGTACCTGAGGATCTTTATCCAATGCCTAGATGTACAGCAACTTGATTAGCATAACCAATAATTATATTTTCACAGAACAATATCCCAGACAATCTTTTAAAAGCTTTCCATTGTAATCTATGTGCCTGACACAGAGGATGAAATTCTAAGATGGCTATAATGTTACGTACAAACGAGGGACCTCAACAGCAAGCCCTGATGACGCAAGTGACTGTGCTAATTTTATAGGTGCAATTAATCTCTGGCGTCAGCGTAACATGCATGCACATTTGTGGTTGTGATGGACATAGGAATTTTATATTTAAGCAGCTAAAGCAGAAAATGTTTTCCGAATGACACAACATGTCTTTTCTTTCAAACACTGGGAATTATTAACAATCCAGTGTTCATCTGAAGAACCCTTTCCTGGTGGGTCTTTAGCAAGTGCTGTCTGCTATGCAACTGTACACGAAAAGGTCAACATGCTTTTGCCAAGAAATAGCCTTTGTTACCAGAACAGAAAATGCAAACTAATCCAAAGTAAAATCTCTGCCAACTTGCCGTTCTGTGCGTATCTACAGCTCCAAACTTAATGTCACTTTTGCTACTGTTTCCTTCTTGTAATCTGTCAGTTATGGGATGGGGACATGCTGGTGGTGGGGAAACAGGTTGCGTTTACACCACTGCTAATCTTCTGGCATCACATGTACTGTGATGTGTCATTTCTGTGGCATGTTTCATTACTGTGACACACAGTCTCAGGGACTTGTATTGCTCCAAGAGGCCCTTCTATGACACTGAATAAATACCAAAGAATGGTACAACCAGAGCTGCACAAAATCCCTCTGCCCTTAATTATTCATACTGAATTACTAACTCCACTATAGGCAAGCACTGATGCCCACTTCCAAGACAATTCTGGCAGGCATTTCTGGCCAACTAACAAAGATCAGAGAACAGCGCAACAACATCTTTACTAAATCCTTTATCTCCCTCACTGCCCCTAATCACCCTAGCTAAAAACTTCACTTTTTAGTTCCAATCTTTGTTTCAAGAGATCAAGTTTGAAAAGAGTTCTGGCAACTTTCCCTGGTGTCGTTCAAGTGCACATATCTGAAAATCGCCTGACAAAGACCAACAGATGGCAAAAAAACACACCTGTACTAAATCCTCCATCTCATCCTATGCTGCTAATCACTACCTGATTACGTCCTCTCACAAAGAAGAAAGCCGCTGGTTCCCAAAATAGGCAATTCAAGAGCTTCTCTTTATGAGGACTTTGAAAGCCATTAAGAACTCCTTGCCATGTCCTCTCTGCAGACACATTTCCAGCCATTTTCCTGCCTTTGCCTCACCTCCCTCCCCCTCTGATCTCCTGTCCCCCTCTAATGTCAATCTTTGTGCACCCCTGGCTGTGACAGCTAATCTACTGCATTCTGGAAGCTTCCACATTCAGAGCTGAGGAGGCGCGCTGTCTTAAAATAGTCACCAAAATTAAATGCTGTGACCCTTGGATTAGAACAGAAACTGAAATGAGGTCTGGGCAAGGTACTAAAAGAGTGGGCTGCAATGCAAGAACAAAGTCCTTTGAAGTATAACATAGACTTGTGAGTGTTCAACTTGAGTCATCCAATGCCTGAACAACATGTCATACACTGTCAGCCCACCTGTTTCTTTAAACCATCTACCAGGTGACATATCGAATAAAAGAATGGAGTCCAAGGAAAGAAAAACAGAATCGTCTTTATAATTCTCCTGAACCAGTTAACAGAAACAACAGCATATTTTTGCATATGCTTTCATCTAAAATAAATGAATGCATGTATGTACTGCGGACAAGATAAAACCAAGAAAAATAACCGAATGTGAAAAGGGGAGAAACCTCCAGAGAATAATAAATGCACAAGCATTGTTTTGCGACCACAAATTTACTTTCCTTCGTGCCTGTTCTTTAGACAGTCCTGAATGCCTGCTGCACAAAATAAATTGGTAGATTATCCTCTAACGTCTACATGTTAAGATGGATGCAGTGCTGAACAGTCACCAAGAACCCATTTAACAAAGAGCAGCGTGGACAAGACAAAGTGGGTGAGTGGGATTGAAAGCAACAGAGCTGGCGAAGGATAAAACCAGATATGGCTTTTAGATACAGACATTCTTAGGGTTTTATCTGCACTATAGATTGCAAGGCTAATAATAAGGTTTTTTTTAACAGGTTCGCTAATAACAAGTACAGTTAGGTCACATCTGTGAAACCAGAACATTGCTAAGCATTAGACACTCCACTACTAGAGACACAGAGCAGACGGCAAAACTTGTGGGCCATTTGCTGCTTTGATATGCATGTGCATGGCTTGTGTTTAGTCATGCACCCATTCGAGCCTTCCACACCATACATGAACAGCACCATCTCACATCCATTCAAATTTACTTACACCTACACTCACACCCTCAAACTCTCTCTCTCACACATACATACAGCTGAGGACAAAAGTTTTTTTGGAGGGGCAGGGTGGAGGGGGGAAGAGAGAGATTGGGTAAGCAAGTTTCTCCTTACACCAAAAGGTTACTGCTGGTTGAACCTACAAGTAAATTCAACCCATCTGCTCATTCACGTTTCAATCCACAGACAAAGCAAGCACACAAAGGAGATCAAATATCTGTTACAATCTGGTTGACTGCAGATGGATTGTGATGCACAGGCATGTGAATGCAGACAGAATCAGAACAGGACCGGGGAAGGATGTCTTGCACTCTCCTTCTGCCCACCAGACAAAGGCATCCAGACAAGTGTGCAAACTTTGCCTGGCGTTGTGCTTATGTCTAAAAATAGATATGCATCCGTGCCCTTTTAGAACATTTCCCTAAATAAAGATGCCCTCTCCTTTTCTAAAAGGCCTGGAACCTAAAAAAAAAAAGTGTTCTTAACCTCCTGTTTGAACTGGTAATATCAGGCGCAGCGAGTCTTTTTTTTTTTATGTTGAATGATTTTTTTTCAGTGTGTTTATTAATGTTTTTGTAACTTGTTTGATTCTGGTCTGTTGCTTTCTTTAAATGGCTATGCTAAATGCTCTTATGTTTTTTCTTGCCATTACATGGACAAAGCCAAGAGAAATTTATCTTAATGTTGGCTATTTACTGTCATTAGGATAGGAACTGCTGCACATTCCTGGATTTAAATACACCTTAACGATGGCAACCTTAAAACCAGCAAGCAGCAGCGCATTAGGAGATCATCACCAAGCACACACAGCCTTGTCGCTTTTTATTGTAGTTCGTACTCTACAGCGTTTCTTCGTGCATTTTCCAATCATTTTAGCGTTTCTTAACGCCTTATTCCTCCTTGCCCCCCTCCCCCCCAAACCTGGGCTTTTCTGTTCCTGCGCATTGCTTCCACCCTCTCACCCACATTTTTTGTAACCTGCTGCCCACGCTGGAGCAAAAACTTCTGTAAAGTGCCTGCTGTCTTTTGAATTGAACAAATTAACTAGATGGAAAGATGAAAACAGATGAAAGCTAAGAATAAATGAAGCCTAAATGAATTTCTTTGAAAAATAAATCCTCTTAAGCATTGTGTTTTCCTAAAACAAATAGTTCCTCACCTATAAACAGTGACTCCAGAAGGCGATTTAACAAAATGATTTTTACAGACTATGAATAACGTTAAGCACAACTACAAAAAGTAAAACAGGAGAGGTAGGGGTGTGTGTGTGTGGTGCAGCCAATGGAATTTCCCACAGACTGAGGAAGTGAATGACAAAACGAGGAACGTTCCAGAAACTGACCACAGTACTGTTACTTTCAGATTTAGCACTACACGTTTAATGTAACGCACTACCCAATGTGTTCTATACAGACTACAATGAGAAGTTGTGGTAGCCATAAGCATATTGGAAAGTTCAGGTGTGTTGGAGGAAATGCACTTCCAGCCTGTGATGATTTTACAGTACTTCGCTGCAGTAAGGATGACTTAATATTGCACCAAGCAAAAGTCAAGGAATGACACTTTTGCACAGTCTGTGCACAAAAATAGTACACACAGAGCATAAACCCAGTGTAAACATCCTCTACTGTGGGCAACCATCGATCATCTTCCCCTGCAATAGTGACAAACAAGGTGTGCATGTGTTCTAATGGGCAGGTGGAATTGTATGTGCACGGTTAGTTCAGCATGCACACAGCTGTAACAATGTCAGTTCCAGCTTACCTTCAGATCCCGATGGACGATGTGACGTTCATGACAATAGTCCACAGCTGATAATATCTGCCAAAACTTGCGTCTGGCATCTGACTCTGACATTCTCCCATGACGAGCGATGTAGTCTGCAAAGAGCAATACAAACTGTGTCTTACACTTGGCACAGCATGGTTTCTCGATGGCCTACTGGTTCCAAAGCTTGCTCCATCAAGTTTTCTTCGACTGTTCATTGCTGGGACTTTCAAGGCTTAGACCACACCATCTAGCACAATCCCCGGGAACACACCACCACAACTTCATCAGCACATACCGTATCAGCCCCACCTGACCCCACCCCACCCCTAAAAATCCCTTTTCCCTAGCATCTTCAGAATTATGCAGAAAAACTGTTCAAAGTTTCAAAAGTAAATGGAAGCAGGACAGAAGCTTACCAAATATCTCGCCATTTGGAGCATATTCAGAAACAAGGTACAGCATGTTCTTTGTTTCCATTACCTGAGTAACAAAAGAAAATTCAGTCATATGGCAAGAATAAGATTTAATTCCATCCAGAAAGAAAGAAAGAAGCAGAACTGATGACCAATTTATAGAACTGATGAACAATGTCTAACTGTTAGCAAGAGACAGAACTAATAAACAAGTCATTAATGTAAGCAACAGGTAGGACAAATTTTGTTACACAAAAATAAACGTTAAGAAAACTTTTCTTCTCCAATTCCAGATCTACTGTTGTATCATTGTTCAAAAATTCAAGAACCAATGGGGAGCAGCTATAGTCATTCTCCCAGAACTTTCAACAATAATGTAGTCCTCTTTACGCTAAGTTCATCAATGGAGGGAATGTTATCAGACACAGATAACGATTTCACACTTAATCATTGTGTCTGAAAGAATTTTCTTAAAAAAGAATGGTCAACAACAGAACATGAAATACCAGATTTACTTTCAGTGGAGACTGATCATTCACCAAATGCAATAAAACATGAAAACACCATGTGTAATAAATTACATCGCGGACACCTAGCAGAGATAACTGCAGTAAGAGCTACTGAAACCAAGCAATTTCCTGAAAGAAAAATCCACCACATTATAATCTGCATCTTCTAGATTACCTTCAAGCATCTTCTGATGTACTTTATTTAAAGAACACTTAATCAGGTGTCAATCTATTTTTGGCAGCACTCTTTCGCCCCCACAGATAAAAACCGCAGCCTGTCTCTTACTGCCTGAGCTTTTAAACTCATCTATTGTGCGTTTATGATCTACTTAGATAATTTTTACCTGAAGCTAAAAGGGTTATGCGTACTTTACAAAATTATGTTGCTCTTAAGATGGAGGGAAAAGTAATCTAAATTTGGCAGCTTAATCTCTCTACATTAAAAAACAACATAAGGGCCTTACGTCATTTGACTTTCAATTCCTCACATTAGGGTCTACTCATACTTTTATCTTACTTGAACATTAGTTTAAAGAACATGTACAAATGCAATGTACCGAAAGGCACAAGCAAGGAAATACTTATATACAAACTGTTGTTGAAAGGTGAGTTTACTGTACACCATTACTTGAACTGTTGAAGGTGAACAAATGACCCAGTCTATAAACCTGAGTAGTCATTGTTTATAGTTTGAGGGTCATTGTGCAAATAACCAGTGAATGTTCAAAAACTTTGTATGTCATGGAGACACTTGGAGTAAGTTTTTGTACATCCAAATGCTAGATACCGTGTATTATTTATTAATGCATGTGCATCATACTTACATAAATTTATAGGCAAACCTTCAACACTGTGCATGTGCTGTGTTGCAGAAATTTAACCATATTTGTCAATTGCATATGGCAACAAAAATCAATATACATTATACATTTATATACATATATAAAAATATCCAGACATGCTGAGTGCCCATGCACGCTCTACTTGCAAGACAATGAAATCAGTAAACTGACTAGAACTTTCCCATCTTTCTTTCCCCATCAAGTTTTCATTCTACTTTGATCTGTCTTTACAGTCTTTTTTTAATTGATAATAATTCCACCTATTTACTTGCTCAGACTGATCAAACAAACAATTTAAAAAGAAAGCAAGAAAGAAAGAACAAAGCAAGCTTCCAAGACCAATGCAGACTGTTTTAAAATAATGCAGAAAATCTTTACAGACCGAGAAAAACATTAGGTCATGTAAGATTTAAAATAAAACGCCCAAAACTTGACATAGCGGGTCCGGGCACGTGAGCTTTGCAATTACCTCCCTTTCCTTGTTCTTTCCCTCCACTATACTCACAGTTACACAGCTCATCATACTTTCACTACCCTTCTCCTCTGTGTGCATGCATGTATGCCAGCAGGAACATGTGCGTTTCAGTGTGAAAGAGATCAGAACAGGCAGACTGGTCACCAATGACTAACTCTCTCATTCTTGCCGTTTTTTGTGGCACACCACTCTTGTAAATGAGAAGTCTTGACACCAGAAAAACACTTAAAGTATCCTTCAAATAAGAAAGAGAATTTGCTGTAGACCTCAAACAAAAATATCTCAGCTAAAAAACAAAAACAACCTGGAACTGCTGAAGCTGCCTCAAGCTGTGGTTGCTCTGTACTTCCCTTATTAATAGTTAATTGGTATTTAATTTTAAATAAGTAACAAGCTTGCAAATGTCAGTTTATCATTTTAAAACTGCTGCTCTTTTTCTTTCTTTCCACTCGTTTTTCTGGTAAAGAGCAGATTACACTTGTTTACACTGAATTGTCTAACATATAATACTAATATACATAAACATTACTTTTCCCCAACAATGCAAGTTCAGCCTTCTGCCCCTTCCATATCTCCCTGCAGCTAACGCGATCATAAATACATCAACAAGCTCTTTACTAATCCTACCTCCCCCCCCCAGAAAAATATACCCCCCCAACCCACTGACATATGGTGACTGGAAAGACCCCAAAAGGGTCAGTTTTAGCATTAAAAGTGACTGAAATGGCAAAAATAACGAATTACTCTGTCATCTAGAACTCTACTGAACAACTTCTAGCTGTCTGTCTGAGAAGGGAAGGCTTCAATATAAATACATGTATAAACAATTGACTTACTTTAAAAATGACTGTTTAATCGTATTAACAG
>SMGT01012931.1:173710-193428 GCA_004794575.1 Lanistes nyassanus | reverse complement strand
CGGCGCACACTGGTAAATTTGGTCTTTGCCATTTGGGCCACGTGTGTGCCGGTTACACACAAGTAAGCTTAAATACTCCTTTCCACATACAGGCTGACAGACAAATTAGGGCGATATATTTTAATAACATTTATATCCACACCCAGGGACCTGTGTCCTGTGCTTAGCGACCTGTGCCCTGTACTTTGTGTTCCGTGCTCTGTGTCCCGTGACCAACACACTTCGTTCTCTGCACATCTCGTGCTGAAGCCAGAAAATACTTGTTTAAATACTTGCTTAAACATGGGCGAACGCGATACTATGTATCAATAGGCTCTGTTCCCAGCTACAGATCTCAAGCACAAATAGACTGACACCCAATCGGGCCAGATTACGCTTCTGGACTCTATTGGTTTAACTGTTATCATTCCAGTCCTACTATTGTCTATATATGTCTATTATTTATATATTGTCTATATATGTCTATTATTTATGTAGAACTGCACTGAGTACTCATGAATTTTGAACATGGACTTCGCATACACCACAGCATATGGATCTAGGTACAATACATAAACATCGCATCGCATCGCCTGGTCACTATCCGTTATCGGCTGCAAACACTATCAGTAGAAAACTGAACAAGTCGAATTCAGCAAGTCACAGCAGAGCAAAACCTTATGCTCTGACACAGCTACTGCGCATTCTTACTTCCATTTTTATTTCTTATCTCCTTTTCATTTACATATTTCTCTTTTGTTTTGCATTTTAGCTTTGATTATACCAATTTAAAACTTACCAGCGTTTTATAATTTGCACCATTTATAGCTTTTCTATCCCACCTATCTCTTACATGTATTGTCAACCTATCCTCTGTGGGTGCCTAATACCCGGCTATACAAAGAAGGCTCTATGCGGGAACAGTTGTAATGAAGCACGTACCCTGTCTCCCTTGTTTATCATGCTAACTGGATTATTACATAATGGGTACCGACATTCCCTTGTACAGAGCCAAGATTGGCGGATTTCACTTTATAGCTCTGCTAAGATGCAGAAAACTGTCTTTTCTTTAGCAAACGACAAGGCCCCATCACAAAGCAAACTAGCGCTAGCACTTTTTGCGTACACACTCCTTACACCGACTCCAGACCGTGTTGACGATGTGCTCGCTCAGCCTACACGATCAAACAAGAACACTACTCAGTCGGCAGATACCTTCACAAGTCTGTCCTCGAACGCTGTGTTCTCACCTGTCCACAAACAACTACTGCTTAGATCAGGAAACGTGGAAACCAACCCTGGCCCGAACGGAGCGGGCGACCTCCGCGTAATCCTTGTGTCAACATCAGAAGTTTAATCAAACATATTGGCCTGTTGACGGCGGAATCACATCAGTATGATGTTATAACTATTTCCGAGACGTTCCTGAAAACCCAGCCTTCAAAATGAGACGCGATTCAGATCCCGGGTTTCCACGACCTCATTCATCTCTACTGTAATGGTGCTGGCGATGATGATGATGTGGATATTGAACAAATGCAACAGACAATACTATGCAGAGTAAACCGGGCGCTAAATCAAAGCTGTGTGAGCGGAAAAGTTGACGTCCCTGATACTGCGACAGACAAAGTCATGAATGTCCTCGTTTCACAAGTGATACCTGTTGTAGTGACTTCAGTGGCCGTGGCAACTGGGGAGGTATTTAGGAAGATTGTTAAACGCATTCGAAGAAGCTAGGACTGCGGTACCAAAACGCAAGAGCTGCAAAGAGATTTAATATTACTAAAATATGAGAACGACAGACTGGAGCAATATACACGCAGGAAGACAGTCCGTATCAACGGTTTACCCGAAGAACCAGACGAGACAACTGAACGACTGGAGGAAAAGGTGATCCAGATGTTCAGTGCTGTAAACGCTGATGTATCGGCAGAAGAAATCTCTGTCGTGCACAGGACAGGACGGAAGTGTACAGGTGCAGTGAGCAGAGCTGTGTTGGTTAAGTTTGTTTCCAGGAAAAGTAAAATGAAAGTAATGACTAAAAAAATCCCCTAAAAACTAAAGAAGAATACAGCAAAATATTCATTAACGACGACCTGACCTCACTGCACGCTAGAATGGTGCCATCGATGGACGCATAATGTGCACGAGGAAACAGCCTGCTGGGCTCAGTGGATATCCTGAGCGCCCCATCCGCATAGACAATCCGGGCGATCTGTTTAAAGTCGGCATTGACTGTGTTGATTTTGAGAGGCCTGGAATCGCTAGCCTTGTCTGTGACATTAACATCTAGTGGGGCCCAGGGGGTAATAGTTTTGCAACTCCTGTACACCTCACAGAAAACTCGGCTACCAGTTCTACAAAGTCAACCTCTTCCAGCCTCCTAACGCCTGACTCGCCTGTTTGCATGCAGTTCACCCGAGCACCTGCTACCTTTTAGAAACGCCAACTCCAACTCCAACAGTTGATGCAAATAAGATAACCCCACCGAAACCTGCTACAGCTCCACCGGGACCTACACGCTTCAACCCGCCCCAAAGTGTTACTGCAGATAATGTTATAGCGATAATTGGTGAAATTCCGAGTGATGCTGATTACGCTTATGGTGAACTTAGGTCATCCGCCCCACCCGGCTCACCCTCTGGCACTTATGGACTACCTGTCAACTCTCCAATAGCAACCATCTCGGATACCTTTGTTCGCTGCAACATACCGGGGTAAATCTGTCCAATCAAATGAAAGAAATGGTCGCCACTCCCGGTATCTCCCAGCGATGTTCTATTTTGGACCAGTGGATACCCACCAATGAGTGTGATATCAGTGACGTCAGGGCCGAGTCTTCTAGGTCACACGTGCCGCTCGTGCAAGGTGAACTGGCCTGTGAGAATATGACCCGAACCAGCTTAAGCAGCAATTTGGAAAGTGAAGGTGACGTGAACTCTAGCCCAGAGACACACTGTTTGACTGAGGTATTACCATTACTATTACAACATGTGGATGTACCCATTCTACCTACACCAAGCGTGAGCCCCGGTGAGTTACATTGTGTTGACAATACAGATGCAACAACACTTGTGCCATCAGACTCGAGCCATCGCAAGCAGTCACTCCCTATTGACTCACGTAGCCTTGACATTTGCCCTGGCGTCTATAGTGCTCGTTTCCACCCCGTGAAACTCAATAGTACCACAGTTCGTCTGTCCTGCCTTACCCTTAATGTCTGTGGTGTTCTATTGAAACTAATGTACCCAGACCTGGTCGAACTGATTAGTGATTATGATATATGCTGCCTGTGAAAATAAACTAGATACTGACTCAATCCATATCAATGAATAGGTGTCGTTTTACAAAAATCGCACTGTGTGCCAGGAAATCAGGAGGGATCCTCATATGTTAGTTGAACAATCTATGGATTCGTATATTACTGTCTATGAAGAGCAATCCCAGAAAAAAACCGTTGACCATGTTCTCATACATTTCTATTCGTTTGTTGATACCAGACTAAGCCAGCTAGGATTATTTGTTTGTTAGAATCAGTAAGGAAGTTACAGGTACTGATATGTTTGTGGGAATGTACGTTCCCCCTGAGGGGTCACATACGAAAACAGAGATGTGTTCACTGAAGTGGAGGAATCACTCTTGGCCCTTAACACAGGATATATATGTCTCTTAGGCGACCTTAACGCCAGAACTGGAGACAGATCAGAACTTTTGAACGTAGGCTCTTTTAAACTAGACTTTGAACTCGATGGAAGTAAACAGATTGATCTACCTGCTTGAACGTCTCAAGACACATGCATTAACAACTGGGGTCATAAACTCATTGAGCTATGTACAAACTTAAACTTGGCCATTGCAAATGGGCGAGTGGGCTCAGATAAAAATATAGGAAAATTCACTTGTAAAAATGCAAGCGTCGTTGATTATTTTGTTCTGTCTAAAGAACTTTTTAACCAGATAGAACACTTTGATGTCTTAGATTTTAATGAGATCTACTCTGACATTCACTGCCCAGTAATATTCCACTTGAAAAGATCACCCCAACCCGACCTGTGCAAGCACCCCTCAGAGGACCCCTATAGATGATGCTAAGCTGAAAGAAAAAGCACCCCAATGCGACCTAAATGGCAAAAAAAATTAAGGGAGAATACATTAGGCTCTTAGACGATAATAAAATAAGCGAACTAACAGATAGAATTAAACACATGATACAGAATGACCAGGAAGTGACAACAGAAACAGTGGACGAAATGGTGCTTGAGATAAACAAGATTATGATAAACAGTGCTAAACACTGTGGACTCTTAACTAAAGCGAAAGCCACTAACCCAGGTAGAAATCACAGCAAGACCAGCCAAAACAAACCATGGTTTACCTCATCATGTAGAAGTAAAAGAAGGGATTTCTATAAAGCCAGGCGCTATGCAAAATCCTGCAACAACTTGGAGTCCATAGCTCAAAGACTAAAGGCTAGACAGGAGTACAAGAAAGAAATAAGAAAGCAATTTAGGTTGTATCAATTTGGATGGACGGAAAAACTGAGACAGTTAAAAATCAGGGATCCAAAGGCATTCTGGAATATTCTAAATAACAAATGTAATACCAACGACAGGGATAGTAAGGAGACGCTACCTTGCTCAGATTTTTTTGATTACTTTAGAAACTTAAGCAAGCACCATCAAAGTAGTAAAGCACAAAATATGACCTAAGACTTAACTGTAACTTAGGTGACCCTAGTGACGAATACCTGGACTCTCAAATATCGGAAGCTGAGGTTGCACCTTGTCTAGATAAATTAAAGGGAAACAATAAAACATGTGGAATTGACAATATAATTAACGAATTTCTAAAATTTGCAGGTATAAAGATGCTGAACCTATTCACGGCACTATATAATCTTATCCTAAAATATGGACATGTATCCACTAACTAGACACTGGCATATAACTCCTGTATTCAAAAACAAGGGCAAACAGAACAATCCCAAGAACTACCGAGGCATATCAATCCTTAGTTGGTTTGGGAAACTATTTACAAGTGTACTCAATGAACGCTTAAAAAATACTTGGAAGAAAATAATCTCCTTGGCAATGAGCAAGCAGGATTCCGCCCTGGGTTCTCAACGGTAGATCACCTATTTACACTCCATGGCATTGTAGATATTTTCCTAGGTAGAAAAAAGAGAGTATACTGTGCTTTTATTGACTATGAAAAGGTGTTCGATAAAATAGACAGGATTTATTTATGGGGAAAGCTTCTAATCCACGGTGTTAAAGGAAAAAATGTTATCTGTGATCCCGGTTATATACATTAAGGCCAAATCATGTGTTAGGTTTAATGGAGTGCAGTCTGAATTCTTTATAAGCAGCCTTGGTGTAAGGCAAGGGGAAAATCTTTCTCCTTCGTTTTTTGCAATATCCCTTAACGATCTTAGAACTTACTTACTGGAAGATTCCATTAATGGTCTTCCCGAACTATCCAAGCTGGCAAAGGATGCCAAACTTACAGCAGAGGATGTTGACGTGTTTTGTTTAATCTGTTCATACTGTGATATGCGGACGATTTTGTGTATCCCTCTAATCGCGTTTTTGCCTCCTTAAGTAGCAGTCGTTCTGACGCATTAGCCTCGATTAAACCGGTTCTGGTCTGAGTAGGTGGAGCACGGCAGCTGCCATGACCAATGGCGTAGCGCTCCCTACCTAAGTGGGAAGAGAAGGGGAGGAGCTAGCAGGCTAAACTAAGAGTGACAGGTGATACCCTAGGAGTGACATGTGACAGTGGCGGGGTAGGGGTGGATGTGGGGACATCTGGCTTTGAGGACGCGCCGTGTTGTCCCGCCCCTCCCGCCTGCAGAATTTCTCTGCCTCCTCGAATAAATCCGCCCTAGCTGCAATGTCCTCAAGGCGCTCGACGCCTAACATCATGAGGTGACGCCTAAGGTCGGGGCGATAGTGGTCGAGAATAACTCCCTTTGTTATTTCTTCCACTGCAGCTATGTAGTCGGAGGTGTCAACCTTGGCTATCTTCATCCAGGAATTAAAGGTGTACAGGACACGCCTGTGAAATTCCCCATGCGTCTCGTCCTGACGCTTGGCAGACTTGTAAAATTTCACTCTGTAAGCAGTTGCTTTCACTTCAAATCGTTTGAGGAGAGCGGCCTTCAACTGGTCATAATCTGCGCCTTCCTCCATTCTGTGGTAAACTTATTTGGCAACACCTGTTAGCAGCGCTGACAGCGCCAGGGCCCAGTTGCTGTGGTCGATAATTTGCAACTTGGCCAGCTTTTCAAACTGGTTCAGGTACCCCTCGATTTTGTCCTCTTTTTGGTCAAAGGGTGTCATGTTCACAGTCTGCGTCAGAAATCACGGGTCGTCGTAGCTGTGCCAGCCATAGGGCTGCTCATGCCTTGTCTTAACTTTTTCTAACTCTAGCCTATATTGTAAGTCCGCCTTTTCGCGTTCAATGCGTTCTCTTGACTCGCGTTCTTTCTCTCGTTCTCTCTCCTCACGTTCTTTCTCTTCTCTAAAAAACGCGGCGTTAGCTGTACGCCACTGAGCTATTTCTTCATCAATGTATTTCTTCAAAGCATCCCCTTCCAGGTCGTACATTTCCATCCCTTCTTCTCTCAAACTTTTCTTCTTCTCCCGTTCAGTCACGCAGTACTCACTATCAAGACCCATTCTTTCCATTTTACACCTAGGCCGATCAGCTACGACGTAAGCGACAAAGCGTAACTCAGCCGACGTGTCCTATGACAGCAACGCTAATTACCTAGGCCACTCGCTGTGCCACTTGGCGGGACGAGAAAGCTCACTAGTGTTGACCTCCCTTTTTGCGCGCGCACGCAACCAAAGTCTCACGTCACCAGTGACGTCACGCTAACACGCGTGTCTCTGACAAACACTAGCACAGAAAACTAATCACATGAAATAAAGCACTACAACCTTCAGAACAATCAAACACCTTCAGAAAAAATCCTACTGCAGAATCAGAAACACAATGAAATCAAGAAAAATGCATTAATTCCTAGTCCAACTAAGATAAAGCACACCTATCCCCGGACGAGAAACCCCACTTAATGTGACGTGGCGGGCCGTACCTTAACTTATTGGACTCGAATTCTCAGAATTACTGGACAAACTTTTATGGTCATCTCGAAAATGTAGATTTAATTGAGCAATCGTCACCAAAACCTTTACTGCAACAGGTCAATGGTTTCTACACCAGAGGGTGACGACGCTATGAAATAATGCGAATAACTAGAGAAATCTACCGAGGGGAAAGATTCTCATACTCTGACACGTTCGCTCAGTCTCACACAGGCAAAACACTACAAGCTCAAGAGCCCCCACCCTCGTAAAACACACAACTGCAGCGAACCGTTATCCAACATATATTTCAAACACTAACTGACTCGACAACATCAAATATATCTACAGATTATTTACAAAGAATCACCTTGCTCCTGTCTAGGGTAAGACGCTGCCTGATTACATCATACCACGTGGTATCAGACAAAGAAGATAATCAAACTTCAGAGGGGGAATCAAATTGCAAAATCCGCCTATGATCCCGCTCAATACACAAATACAGTAAGTGACCAACGACAGAGCACCTACTCTTGTCACTACTATTACAACAACTTCTGCGATACAGAGCTCTAAAGCTATTAATAAGTGACCAACAACAGAGCACCTACTCTTGTCACTACTAAAACCGCTGCTTTACTGCAATACACAGCTCGAAATATAGCTATTCAACAACCAACTATGAAGCTAAGACACTTCCACAAACCGCACTTCTCTCTGTACCCTCGGAGCTTACTTGCCCACCAACTAGCTTATGACGTCTCCTGTCTCCAGCAGGATAAACCACCTATCTTATCAACCCAAGTCCCAGACTCTAAGATAATCCATGGCAAGAGCAATCCGTTGCTTAAAAGGCACATCCAGTAGTCAACTTACACGTCATTACGTCGGCTTGTCAGCGCAATACACCCTGTGTATCTGGCAAAACTGGAGTTCTTCACTTTCCACGTACTTGGCTAAGATGGCGAGGGGTCGAGGTCCGTGGGTCTACACGTATCTGCTTTCACTAGCTCTCCCTACATTAACTCTCTCTCCGTGTGTATGTCTCTAATCGTGTTTTTGCCTCCTTAAGTAGTAGGCGTTCTGACGTATTGCCCTCGAGTAAACCGGCTCTGGCCAGACTAGGTTGGGTCGGAGCAGCTGCCATGACCAATGGCGTATCACTCACCTACCTAAGTGTGAAGAGAAGGGGAGGAGCTAGCAGGCTAAACTAAGAGTGACAGGTGATACCCTAGGAGTGACATGTGACACTGAGGCTGCCGAGATTTTCTGCAGAGCCGGGACAGTCAGTGGAAGAATTTGTGCGGGAGGCAGAGTTGGCGCTGTCGTTAAGCCCAGTGGCCACCAGCAGTGCGCACGCCTACATCATCGGCGCGTTGGAGGGACCCTCTAGGCGAAGGATCACTCGCTTGCCACGGGACCAAATTGGTACCCCGGATAAGATCTTGGCTGTGCTGACAGACGCGTATGGCGATCACAAGGATGTCGTTGACATCATCGCCCGGGGAGAGGTGGTCGACGATTATGTGCAAGCTCTACTCGCCCTGCAAGCATGAGCCAACACCCTGCAGCGCGGTGCTATCACCGACACTCACCTGGCGGCGCAGTTTGCAAAACGCCTGCGGAACAAGTATGTGCGCCGAGAGATTGCCAAGTGCGTGGCTGAGCGATACTCTGTTTATTTTGTGGACATCCAGAGAAAAGCTCGAAAGCTAGAGGGGGAAGGGAGGAGGACGACGAAAGGGACGAAGAGTTTGACAGGCTGACAGCACGCATTCGACAGCTGGAGACGGCAGCTGCAATTAGCGGCCGCAGTGAAGACAGTCGCTCTCCTGCCCCTCCCTCTGCAGCACTAGTCTGCTACTGGTGTGAACGAGCGGGACACAGGGAGGCACAAGACAGCCTTTGTAACACCAATGGGGCTCTTTGAATATACGAGAATGCCGATGGGTCTAACAACAGCACCCGCAACATTTCAGCGGCTAATGCAAACCACCATGTCTGATATCACCTTCTGCAAACGACCCGGTGATAAGTGACGTCATTTCTGCATGGCCCCGAAAACCGCCACTATCCCAGAATCGAGAGGCACGGACCTTGAGTCATGCAAGACGAGCTACTCTATCGTCGGGTGACAGACAACACGATGGGTGAAGTATATCAGCTAGTGCTACCCAGTACCCTCTGACCAGAAGTTCTGGCGCTAGTGCATGACCGCATGGGTCACCAAGCATACGAACGGACCATTGGGCTTTTAAAAACAAGGGTGTATTGGCCTGGGATGCACAACGACGTCAAGGAATACATTGATAATTGTGAAAGGTGCCTCGTGAATCGTCGCCAGGTTATCCATTTACCATCTGTACATTTGTTAGCGGACTGCCCTCTGGCTGTGCTGGCTATCGACTTTACCAAGCTGGAGATGGCTAGTGGCGGCAGAGAAAACGTGCTGGTAATGACAGACGTTTTCACGAAATTCACCCAAGCCATTCCCACTAGAAACCAGGAGGCTGAGACAGTGGCTAAAGTCTTAGTGACGGAATGGTTCCAGCTATCTGGTGTCCCGCAGCGCATCTACAGTGACCAGGGCCGTGACTTCGAATCGAAGTTAGTCCTGGAGTTGTGTAAGATGTACCACATACAGAAGTCAAGCACCACGCCGTATCATCCCCAAGGAAACGGACAGTGTGAACGATTCAACTGATCAATGCATGACCTGTTAAGGACACTGCCTGTAGACCATAAAAAGCGCTGGCCAGAATATCTACCAGAGTTAGTCCATGCCTATAATTGCACACCGCACGCAGCGACTGAGTTTTCACCACATTTTCTGCTGTTTGCTCGGGAGCCTTCCTGTGGATTCTTTCCTAGGCCGACCATCTACGTCAGCCAGTGGAACAGTAGACTGGGTGTGACAGCACCGACTTCGGCTCCAGGACGCAGTCTACAAGGCCATGAAAAACATCAAGGACGCAGCACAGCAATGGGACCGTATTACAGGCAAGCCAGCAACGGGAAGCCCATTACATGTCGGACAGTACGTCTATGTCGTAAACCGAGTTGCAGGCCGTAATAAGATACAGGACATCTGGCGCCCTGACTTACACGTCGTCGTCAGCCGGCCGTATGACAAAGTATAACGGTCAAACCTCTGGGTGAAGGCCCAGTGTTAACACTATCGCGACGGGATCTGAAACCCGCCAGACCGCCTTTAGCAGTAGAAGACATCGCACTACCTGTGGCGCCGGACCCGGGGAACGATGTCAGCGAGGAGGAGACAGAGTTGTGGTATGCGGTCCCCAGGCAAACAGACAGTGGCACTGTGACTCAGCACACCATGCCCGTGCCGCCACGCAGATCTGCGAGCATTGCAGCCAGAAGTGCTGTTATGATGGGACAAAACCAAAAATGAACATGAATTTTGGTGTAAATCGTTTTTTGTGCTTTATATTGGATTGCTTCCTTTTTTCCTTTATTCTTCGTTGTTTTGTGAATTTTGGTGAAAGAAAAAATTTTTCATTATGCTTAGTATGGGATTGCTTCCGCAGTACAAGTGCGGAAGGTACAGTAGGTTTTTCTTTTATTCTTCATTGTTGTGGTTTTTCCTTCCTTTGTTAGTTCTAACTTGTATTCTGAAATTCATTTTATTAGGGCATTGTCCCTATTGCGTAACCTTACTTAGCACCTCGCCTTGTTGCCTCGCCTTATCGCCTTGCTTCTCGTTGATACGCTCCTAAGATCCCTTTAGAGATGTAATTTGATATGCTCACACCTTTCAATCATGCTTTCACGTAATATTATCATGTTTTGATTTCACAGGCCTCCGACTTAAAGGTATTTAGACTTAAGTGGTAGGGCGTGTTAAATTAGTCCTTAGCAGTAAAAGGGTTACAGTAGGAACACAGCATAGCAGACGACACGGTAGGTGCTTAGTAATAATGTTATGCCGACTATTTATCAGTCTAATTCAGTGTTTTACAGATTGCAGACTTTTTGTTAAATGCATGCCTGCTCTCTGTCTGGTAGATATTGCCTGACATTGAGTTGGACTGGGGAGCAGTTCAAGGTCATTATGTCACATACGTCTTGGCCACAGGCGCTCCTGCCTTAGAAATAATGTGATAACCCTTAGCGCAGGCTTACTAGTTGTTGCTGAAACCCAGCCCTAATGGTTCGCATCCCCATGGGTTTGTGGAGTGGAGTAACACATCAGCGAGGACGTTGATGGGATAAAGGTTGAGGGGGGTGTAGCCGGGT
Source organism: Lanistes nyassanus (assembly GCA_004794575.1). Taxonomy (NCBI): domain Eukaryota; kingdom Metazoa; phylum Mollusca; class Gastropoda; order Architaenioglossa; family Ampullariidae; genus Lanistes; species Lanistes nyassanus. The sequence continues at coordinate 182,104 of SMGT01012931.1, read as the reverse complement.
GGTGGTTACATAACACCCAGGCGCCCACCCAGCCGGCCCCTGAAATCTCCTAGCCGGCATAGCGTGGGAAGTTGCATCACGCACCGTCCGTTACTCAAGAGTGAGAAACAAAGGCTATCTGTGTCTTCTCATCCCCTGACCCAACGGTGGGCAGGGAAGGGCCAAGGACGCACTGTCCGAGGCTACCGTAACCCTTAGATGTAATCTAGGTGCGGCCAGGTTTCCCCAGGGAAGGGTAGGGCCACTTAGAGACATATGGGTGGTCAGGGCCGCTCTAGAACAAGAGTGGACCGACCATCTCAGCGGGAGGCGAGGGCGAGAGGTCAGCGACAATGTGCGAGGAGCGTGGTTAAAAGAGCAGAAGAAAAGTAGACGTTGAGTTTATTCAGTCAGAGATTTGAGTCAGTCACTCGAGCATGGGTTCTTGAGTCGCCTGTAGATGCGGCATCGCTAGAAGGTCGTCCTGTGTTCGCACAGCGACCTGGATAAGAATTAAAGTTGCATGTAGGAGCAAAGACGCCTTGTTGCTGTGTCCAGAGTGGAAGGGTGACAGAGCCATTGCGACAACTGCGAAAGTAACAAACCCGCTACCGCTCGACCCTGTTACATCACGAACACAGAGATAGGGATTAGACGAGTATGAATGTGCTTTTGAAGTTTAGATTGGGCTGAGTGCATAGTGGTACTGCGTAGGCGTGTGGTAACTCCTCGAGCGAAGCTATGGTCGATGGGGAGGGGGGCAGCTACCGGAAATTGCTGACAGTTACGAGTCGTACTGAGATGCCGACGTCCGGTGTGGGGACTGGGGTGCGAGAAGCTGGGAGAGAAGAGAGAGAGGCTGGGAGAGAAGATAAGCTCTAAGTTTGTGGAGACACGGGGATTCTGCATAGAGCCCCGGAAGAAGAATAGTGCCACCAAGCAGGCGTAAGGCTCGGAAGAAAACTGCGAAAGAAACCAATATAATAACAGTCACAGTGTTGACGAGCCAACAAGTAGGCGTAAGGCTTGGATGAAAACGGTGAAAGAGACCGTAGCTGAATGTAAAACGATAGCGGCGAAGAGCGCTGATACCAGACAACTCATGGCTAGCATTCGACAGTGTGACCCGATACTACCTTAACGGGGACTACATCTCGGATAGATAACCCGAGCTGTACCCGCCAAGCTGAGGGATTGTCTATGTACCAGCTGGGGCTGAGACGGGATTTTTGTTGGATAACCAGTCCTGCCGACGACAAGAGTTGACAGACCGGGAACCGCATAAACGAAGACGAGACAGTGTGTGTGTGAGAGAGAGAATTCTATCAAGTGGACTGTAAGGTGTGGAAGAGAACAATTACTGAAGATCGCAACGGTATCAAAAGACTGCGTATCGAGAAGCAAGTGGAACGATTCGTATTGTACTGACTTTTGTGTATGTGTGTATCCTGAACACTGGATTCGAGGTAATGTAAGTACAGAGCTCTAACATTTTTATTTAATAAATTTTGATAAGGATAATCAGTAGGATACATATGTGACCAGCGTAAATGTTATACTTGATGGATGTCTTTATTGTTAAATTGCTTCGTTTAATCTTGTATTAAAGGTGGAAACGGACGCTTGTCTCTTATTATGTCTTGGTTGTGAAGACATCATTTCAAACTGTTCGTATGATTTATTGAAGAACACGCGTGATCACCGACTTTCCAGAGTTAAGTCTGCGGAGGTCGGGGCAGATCATGACAGTCATTGAAAACGCAGAGATCCCTCTCAGCAAAAAACAAAGCTAAAAGCTCCCCCAGGTGTTGCCAGAAACACCACCCCACAGGGGGTGATGGCTGTTGAAATCACCCAAAAGAAGAACAGGAAGGGGGAGGATGTTTAGCAAATGATCCAACTGGTGGCAGGAAACCCGAGCTGATGGAGGGAAGTAGAGACTGCAAATAGAGATGGTTTGATGCAGGAGGGTCTCCCGCAGGGCGAGAACGACAGCCTTGAAAGAGAAGATGAGACAGCGGAGATCCTCATAGCTAGCTGGGATTCCCTGACAGTTATATTGGATGATGGAGGACATGCCAACGAGTTAGGCTAGACCCGCGACGAGGGTAAAGTGGAGAGGATGGAGTGGAGAAGGGGGCGGCATCCCCCATCTCCGTGTCCTCCAAAAGATCACGTTGCGCCTACCCCTTAGGGGGTATGGGACGTGTCCCTCGGACCATGGGAAGGCCGACGTGTGGGAGAAGAGGAAGGGGGTGGGGGCGGGAAGCCACAACCTCCATCCCCTCGTCACAAGAGCTGAAAAGCGGTTGTGGGAGGATGAAGAAGGGGCAGAGGGAGAAACAGAGGGACAGGCAGCGGGCGCTCCGGACCCCAGAGTGCAAGCTGAGTTGGAATGCTTGGCACACTGCGTTGTCAGTGGTGTTGAACAAGGCGGTGCTGTGGAAGATGAACGGGAGGAGGTAGACCGTGGGGTGGAGAAGAGGTGGTAGGCATGAATTGTGAGGGGGGTCTAAAGCTCAAACCACCGGAAAGAGGGGGCATAGAAACAGGAGACCAGTGGCGGGAGGAGTCCCCGACATCCCAGGTGACGTCAGTCTGACAGGAAGAAGAAGTAGTAAGTCGCTGAAGAAGAGCGGATGAGTAGGAAACACAAGTAGAGGTGGGATAGGAGGAGCCAACCACCCACTTGCAGGTCTCAGCGAAGGACAGCTTGCCCTCCACGCGGATTGCCGGATTGCAGACTCCTCCTTTCACCGAGGACAGTCTCGACAAGTGGCAGGATGGTCGCCTTGTGACAGTTTAAGCAATGACAGGGCTTGGGACAGTCAGCAAAAATTGTCAGCGGCTCCACAATGGGAACAAAGAGGAGAGGGACAGATTACTAGGTTTTCGTGCCATGGCCGAAGCGATGGCACTGAAAACAGTGGAAAGGGTTGTGTCACGTGTTGGGGTCTGGTGGGTCAAGGATATTGCACCATAGATTCCAAGTGTGATCCATCCTCGGCTCTCCGGCCCTAATTAAGGTCTATTATTCCTTGTTCAAGCCGGCATCTAGCAGCTCACGTCATCACCATCCCAGGTTCGGTCCCTGTTCACACTTATGATCGGGGGTGCTGGCCCTAGAAGCAAGGGGCAAGGTGTTACTTACCTTGGGGCAGCTGGGGAGCGACTAGTGTAGGTGTTATTCGCCCTGAGGCTGGCCAGCTGTGCTTTAGTTTGGTCAGGGGAGGATTACGTAGCTGGAGGAATCCAGTGATGCGTAGTATCGAGCATCAAGGGCTTTGATGTAGCCGATGGGTGTAAACGACCAGGAAGGGGAGGGGGTAGTTGTGTCCACACTTGGTGTCCACTTAGGGGCGTGTTCTACTAGTTGACACTGGGTGTGGCTTCTGCTGTCTCTGGCCTGATTGGTTGATACATGTAACCGCCTTGTTGACCACGTGCGTGTGAATGAAAGAATCTATGGACGAATGATTGAGAATAAAAGGACTGGGTTAGACCGTCTAATCATCTTACGCCCAAACATCCTGTGAGAGGACGTCTTACGCCCAAGTATCCTGTGAGAGGACATCTTCAGCGAAATCTACAGTGAGGGCATTGTTAGCCTGATCTCCTGTGAAGAAGAGCTGCTGTGGTGAGACGAAAGTGTCTTGTGGTACAAGTCTGAAGGATTCAGCTGCAGAATTTGAGGTGTCTCGTTCTGCTAGACGTGTGGAAGTCTAGCAGCGACAGCACGTGGCTGGAGTAGACCAGTTGCATAGTGCAAGGGACTCTGCGAGGGTTGGATACCTCCAGACTGGTGTATGAGACACTAGCAACACGTGTTCCTCTGCTGTGGGAAAAACTTCTACGCGGACCGGGCGGGAGAGGACTGCAGAACGTAAAGGAGGGAGACCAAAGACCGTGGACAAGACAACCGTCTGAAGCAGGGGGCGAAGGTCCAGCCTTACAAGGAGGCTGCCTGTAACCGAGCTCTTGGGGTGAGCTCAAGGGGCTGTGTGTCAGCCTGTGGAAAAAACGTCATATCCTCTGTGGCATGTGTGATCGTCAGCATCGAAGTCTGCTGTTACGTGGAGGTGTTCGAGAGGTCTTTAGGGTATCTACTGGAATATATCCAGGGAAGGAGCGCTCCAACGTACAGACTGTCGTGCGGACTGTAAGAAGCATTCGGGAACGAGTGTTGTGTTCTGTGAGTGTTGTGCGTCACGTGGTCATTCTTTTTCTGGTATGCAAAGGCGGGATTAAGGTACGTGGTTTAATGGCGAGGCGGGTGATGTAGGTTGGTATTAGATGTTATAGTAGACCTAGCTCAAACAGAAGGAAATTGCGGGACCCCTAGAGTTGAAACGAGTTGTAGCATATATTGTCTTGATTGTAAATACTCACTGTTTCTATCAACAATACAATCTTCTTTTTTTGTGTTCACTGTATTACAGTCTTTTGTTTTTCTTTATGGGAGACTGTAGGTGGTGGGGGCTCGGCCATATGATTAAGAAATCATATTAATTAACTTTAGTAATACAGTGATAGTTCCACCTACGCATATGTCACACTCTTGACGGTGGTCGTGAGAGCGAGCAGAGCAGACGACCCGTCAAGAGCAAAAAGAAATCTCCCAAGTTGTGACAGGTTGGGAAAATAGAAAGGGACATTGACTTTGAGACAACCAATAGACAGAACAGAGGGGAGTTTTGGGAAGCACAAAGTGATAAAGTAGGTGTTGGTGGGAACGACCGCCCCGACACTCTTGCGAGTCACGCGGCGAACGTTCGTCACCCCCTGGGACTAAAGCTCGGCCTGGATGTCGAGTTCCGACATATCGGCCAAGTCAGCATAGCAAATCTGCTGATGAAAGAATTCAGGGAGCTGTGCCCAGAAACTCGGATGGGATGATCAACGAAGAGGTGCCACGGAACCACTTGACAGACAGAACGGCATAAGAAATAGCATTGACCCCTTCTGGACAGCAAAAGGGGTCAGCTTCGTAATGGGTTTGTCGATGTCAGCACCCTCAACAACCAGAAAACGGGGCCAGGAAGGCTGAGAACAGCGAGCAGAAACGGTCTGCCGGACCTCATCCTCACTATCTGAGCTTACACCAGGAGAAAGGGTGTCGCTTTTGTAAGCCATGGTTTGGAAAAGGAAAATTCATCTCTCCTGCTCCCCACCCACCACAGAGCCCAACAAGGAGATGCTGCCAAGCGGTACCGCACGGGGTATTTCCAGCAGGGCTACAGGAGAGATATGCTCTGGCTTAGACGAAACTAAACCAGATTGACCCAGGCAGCATCAAAACTAAAAGTATGCTGACTGAAAACATTAAGATTGATTTTCAGTACTGTTTGAAAATTTTCGGAGGATGACATAAACTGCTTGGTAGGAAAGACTTTCCTGTGTGGCTGGCATTTGGGGGGGATATCTAAAAATTTGTTTAAAAGAACTGTATGGCCTAGAAGGGTGAAACAAACTGATTTTGAAAACAAAACCATACTGAAATAAACCATACTTACATTGGGCTCTTCTGTCGTGTAAAAAATAGGTAAAATCTAGCAGCAACAGGGTAAGTGAAAATCCTGCTGCCATCTTGGCTATGTTGCGTGACTAGGCAGGAGGGCTAATGAGTTCTTGTTACGTTGTGGAAGGTTTTCACAGCGCTATTGTTAAGAACCTTGTTTCTTTTGCTCTATGTTCACACAGTATTGTAACTTTTCATTCCAGAAAGTTGACAACGTTAGTGACGCAGAGAAAGTACGTAGAGATAGGAGCAAGCTACGTCATTTTTCATTATCAAAACACCTAAGATTCGGACTTCTTTAGCCAATGAGTAGAGAGGAAAAGATAGGTCACGTGGAGAGCAAAAGGATTTGGGGGAGGTTTTAACGTTTTTCGAGGAGTCTAGTGGGAGGCAGCGAGGAGATAAGACATATTACTAGTTTTGTGAAGCTGTAACGGTCAACCGTTGCTATAGGTTCCTCAATGTAGGCTAGCCCCGTATAGCAGCTTTTAAACAATTTGTGGGATAACCGAATCCACTTGTTTCTCGTCGTGGGAAGTTATTGTGCACTTCCACGGCGAGACCTTTTGTCAACTTTCTCGTGTTCTGAAATAGGCAAGAACGTTGTTAGGCCATCGATGTGTAGAGAACCTAACAGTGTAAGCAGTCGGTGTTGTCCTGCAACTCAACGCTGTTAGTCTAGTAGTAGACGGCGAGTAAACAGTCCAGAAGAACATTTCCACTAGATGTGATTGGACGTTCAGGGATCTATGAGCAGAGAGGAGTTTATCCTGGGTCAAGGACACTCCAAGGGTATCAAACCGAACTCTATACTACGTTGTTTATCGTTACAGGAATCCATTCGAGAACCAGGTCGAACTGCTGCGAATCTCTGTCGAAGGCGTCGCTGGGTCTTCAGAGCGTCTTTGACTCTGCATTCTGTTCTTCCCTGGATCTACGCTCTGCAGACCGAACATTACGTTTCTGCAATCCGAGTCTACTGTTATTTACTGTCTTCTTCCTACGGACTACAACTGCGAACAACTATTGAGTGTGAAAATACATTATGTTGACTATTCTGATCCTGATTGGATTATATATCCACTGCAGGTAGCTTTTACGAATTGTACTAGTTAAATTGTACTCTGGATATATTTCTTCCTGTTCTAAGATTTGTGACATACCTCACGCTACTACTACTAATACTACTACTACTACACACACACACACACACACACATCTTTGTTCATCTACCTCTTTCCTTCCTCTGCTATCCTTCTGTGATGGAGCGGGTTCGCTCCTGTAAACTTTCTTCTCTCTCTCTAAACCAAGGAAAAGACTTCGTCACAGGCCTTCTACATGTTTATTTGAGGCCACCGCTGCTGCCGCACACCTTCTCTACTGCCCACCTCCCTGCCTCTACTGTCCAGTCTCGGCTCTCGTGCCGTGGCGCGTTACATTGTCTGTACTGCCTTTCTCCTCGCTTCACCACTTCTCTGAGGCGTGCCTTTGTCCGGCCCCCACCCTGCTTTTACCGGGTGCGCACGAGCCACAACGGAGGCATTGCCAGCTACACCAACAGCCAGCGGGTGGAATTGTGGACCGTAGCATATTTTGTGTTTGTCACGCGCACAAACCTCAAAATAACAGACTGTTACAACTTGGGAGATTTCTTTTGCTCTTGACGGTTCGTCTCTTATTCTCGCTCTCACGACCACCGTCAAGAGTGTGACATATGCGTAGGTGGAACTATCACTGTATTACTAAAGTTAATTAATATGATTTCTTAATCATATGGCCGAGCCCCCACCACCTACAGTCTCCCATAAAGAACAACAAAAGACTGTAATACAGTGAACACAAAGAAGAATGTATTTTTGATATAAACAGAGAGTATTTACAATCAAGACAACATATGTTACAACTCGTTTCAACTCTAGGGCGTCCCTCAATTTCCTTCTGTTCGAGCTAGGTCTACAATAACATATAATACCACCCTACATCACCTGCCTCGCAAAAAAACACAATGACAAACCACGTACCTTAATCTCCCCTTTGCATACGAGAAAAGAATGACCACGTAATGCACACACTCACAGAACACAACACTCGTTCCCGAATGCTTCTTACAGTCCGCACGACAGTCTGTACGTTGGAGCGCTCCTTCCTTGGATATGTTCACCTGTAGATATCCTGAAGACCTCTTGAACACCTCCAGGTAACAGTAGACGTCGATGCTGACGATCACACATGCCACAGAGGATATGACGTTTCCAAAGGCTGACACACAGCCCCTTGAGCTCACCCCAAGAGCTCGGTTACAGGCAGCCTCCTTGTAAGGCTGGACCTTCGCCCCCTGCTTCAGACGGTTGTCTTGTCCGCGGTCTTCGGTCTCCCTCCTTTATATTCTGCAGTCCTCTCCCGCCCGGTCACCGTAGGGGTTTCCCACAGCAGAGGAACACGTGGTGCTAGAGTCTCACGCCAGTCTGGAAGGATCACACACCTTCGCAGAGTCCCTTGCTGTAACGCCTCTCATGCGTCACTCGCGTTCGTACGACAACTCTCTTCTACGTCAACGACAAAGTTTAATAATTGAAGTAAAATGAGTAATGGGTGGAGGCACGGCGGTTCATCTAAAATGCTACTTCTCTAATCTTGATAGTCTAGTGGTTTTCTATCTTGGACCTGTCTCCCTAATCTTGATAGTCTAGTGGTTTTCTCTCTTGGACCTGTCTCTCGAATACTGTCGTCTCTAGCTTCTAACTTGCCTATACCTCGCTTATCAGCTTCTCATCTTCGTCGTTCTATTGGCGTGCTCGGGGGATGACTTGTGGGTGACCGTCGTAACATAGAGCTAGTCTCCTCCCACATCTTACAGTTCATATGATATCTGCAGCGGAGGGGGCTGGTCGTCTTCC